>CAWUFW010006879.1:600000-1086393 GCA_963921515.1 Calotriton arnoldi
ACAGCCTGCCCACATAAGAAAGCAAGACCCAGAAAAAAAGAGTTTCACCATGTCAATGAATAACATTTTTGCTCTGCTCCTCATTTTGAGGATAAATTATCTGAGGAGGAGTGGGAGGAGGTGAAGGAGGAGAGAATATTTACTAGCATGTGTTTTAAGTTGGTTGTTTAGGCGTGATTTTAGTAATTTAAATATAGTGTGTTGTTAGTAAGTGAAATGTGTTGTTGGATAGGCAGATGTATGTGTGATGTCTGCTTATCTGATAGTAGGGGAAAGGACAGAGTGGCATGAGTACTGGTACAAGAACTCGTTATCAAAGAAGGAAGTTGAATTTTTACCTGACCTTATGTTGAGCTTCCTTGGAACAGACAGGCCATATAGCAGATCAGTGTGCATGTTCTTGAGGACACACTCCTCGAGGGGAATAAGAAAGAGTTGTAGGTCTGCCTCCAGGAAAACGTTTTGTCACCTGCACCTTAGAGAAGTTCTCCTTCATTTGCCTCTTCTTGCCCTGCGTCTTATTCTTGAGGTCCCTCATGGTGCCTTACTCTACTTCTAATTAATTGACATAGTCAATGAACTCATGCAATGTGGTCGCTCTGCCCATTTTACTGAAGGCGTATCGAGGCAGACCATTAGTTTCTTGTAATAATCAACATCAAAGGTGAGTACAATTACTAAAACACTGAAACACAAAATGTTTAAAAAACAAAATAATTTCGCAATTACAATACTAATCTAAAAAACATGTATTGCCAATTAAATTTCCCAATATGTGTATAAACTATTTATCATAAAAATAAGCAGCCCACCCAATAGCACACCGAACGAAAACACATTTTTCTCTTTTTTAAAATATGTAACTTTTTAAAACATGAACTCCAAAGTTTATGAAAAATAAATGTACATTTTATCAAACTAATGCATGAAATAAACATTTAAATTAATTACATTATTTATTAATTTCAAAATAAATAAATGTTTAACATAAAACACTATCCATCCAATCCCTCAATAATTACCGTAATCCCAAAACAATTTACACTTACAAAATATATTCAATATTATATTTATATACACATTATGCATAATATAATTATTTAATAAAACAACCAATAACCTGAAAATGTCAGTTAAAAAAATTATAACATTAAATAAGTAAATATATATATATAGATAAATATTAATAAATAAATAACCAATTATTACAATACTTGTAAACAATATTATAAGGAACAATATTTTAATAAGCACTATTTTAAACTTCAATATTATATATACAAAAACTCAGGTACTTATCTTTGATATTCTGTACCAGGATATATATATTTTTTGGCAGTACCAACATTTTGACCACAATAGTATGGTAAAATAATATTTTGAAATTGTTTTTCAGGTACCACAACCTTAAATCTCAAGCTTAAGTTTAAATCACAGTGATATACACATTGGGAAAATGAATTGAAGTTCCTCAAAACCATTTAAAAAGTTGAAAATCGTTCCTAAACAATTGCACATTAAAAAACTGAAAATTACGTTTTATTTGAAGGAAGGAAATCAATATTACATCATTCACTTGATATTCTGATCCATGTGTCTCCTCGACTCCTGATGCATTTTATATTTTGTCAAGATCAATCATATTAAATGTTTCAATGGGTGACTTTTCTAAGAAGCGTTTATTCGAGCACTACGCTGGACAGGTCCAAGAACCTGAAAGTGCTAAGACTTGATGAGAATAGATATGTAGGTGTTTCAAAGAACTATAGTAGGGTTTACTTGGTTTGTTCTCCAAGCAGCAGAGGGAATGCTGGTGAAGAAGTAGACAGTGAAGCAAGCATGGCTAGTGGCTTGGCTCATTGTGGTGGTTGAGGCCGAGATGCGTGGAGGGAATTCTCACTTCTATCCGGTAACAGCATTTTTAGTGCTGTTGACATTTAACATGGTAAGGAGTAATCTCCGACTCTGATTCCAATTCAGGTGGCCTTTGATTTACAGCAAAATGTTATCTTTAGGAATGTGCATATTATGACATGAATAAAGTATTACTGCTGGGGGTCATTATTGTTCCCTCCCAAGATTCTGATTTCATTGTCGGAATCAGAGTGAGAAAAGGAGGACGAAAGAGACAAGCTCCCATACCACTTGGCAGACCCAACTTTGGTTGGCAGAACCAAAAACCTTACACAGAGACAGCCAGTGCCCCTCAGTCACATTTCGGTGCCAAGAACTACTCTCTTGTTATTTGCAGATGATGATGAAATGCATGGCACAACATTAAATAATCTTTATGGTAGTTGCAAATATAATTCTTTCAAATTATTATAGAACATTTTATTTACAAATAAACAGACCAAGACACAGTTTAAATTTGCATTTGACGAGCACAGCCTTTTATTTCTATTTCACATACTTAGGGCTGTGATAGAGCTATAAGTCATGAGCCTCGCGTGGAATCTCATAGAGTCAGTTTCAGCAAGTCCTGAAACACACCCAAATGGTCCTGTCATGGCTGGGCGTTGAATCAATTAAGGGAATACAACATTGAAAATTCAACACTAAGGACGCGTTTTATCTCGGAATTCCAGTACCTGTTAAATAAACGACTTCACAATGATTTTGTTGCACAATTGCGCACAGTGAACCCTGTAATGGATTGACCTGCAAAAACTGAAGTACCAAGATACATTCATCTGTAGTCATTTTTGTTCTAATACCTAAAAATTATCACAGTGATTATTCACTCATCTAATGACTATCAGAAGTACTTGAATAATTCTTGATTTAGAGAAACACACTGGTAAAATACTACTGAAATAATTGGATGAAGACATAGAGCGGGGAGAAGTAGGCTGCAGGAGGAGACACTGCGCAGGCGGTGGAGGTCAGAGCATTGCTGGGACATATGTGGTACTTGCTTGACAGTTCAGGTCTAACTACCATTACCAGGCTTCAGGCATGCAGTGGGTTCATGCAAAGGTTATACCTTCCAGTGTCACTCAGTCACAGCAGCATGACGCTGGTGGGGAGGAGCCAGATAGAGCTCGTTATGTGGAAGCAACAACAGAGGCCAGTTCGCTTAGAGTCATAGTTGCCTGTCAAGGTAGAATTTGTTAATCTTATGACTTGGCTATTTGCCAGGACCTGGTGCTTCCTCCTTCCAAATCTTTTTGAATTATTTCAATGTATTTGCTTATTTTAGCATGTTTATACTCTGGGTATTTAGGGCCTTGTTTAATGAAGATTTTTGCAGTTGCAGAGTCTGTGAATCAAGGGTTGTGACCATAAGGCATTTTTCACAACTTATAAAACAACTATTATGGGTCTTAAGAGTCTTATTAACTTGTAAAATGAATGTGCGACCCTTTAAAAATCACAAACAGTAAGGAGCATGAAAGAGCCGTTTCCATCCTCTTTGTGAGTTGTAAACGAATGTATCGGTGGTTTGTAACCTCACTTCTGATCACAACCATTGTAAAGTTACCATCACACTAGTAGAATTTGTCACTGGCTCCCAAAGGGGACGCTGCCTCGTGGGACAACTTCCCACAGGAAATCGTGTCAGATGGCTTCAGGGAAGAAGTCACTGGACCACTGCTTGCTCCACCCGATGGCTTTCCAAACCGGAAGCATTATTATTTTTTTTTTTTACCAGCACCTGTTTCTTTAATGGACACAGGCTGTTTTTTTTGTTTTTTAAATGTTTCAGTTTGGGAAGCAAATGCAGAGATGATGATATTCTGTTTTTTGCCCACCACCATCCCGGTATTCATATTCACAAAAAGCGACCTGCCTAATTTCTTTTTTTTAGTCAGCTGGTTTTGTGCCTCCCTGCAAATGCGCGATTTACTATGTAGCACATTAGTACATAGGTGGCATCACAAATTACATACTCGTCTGTAAACAGGTCAGTGTGCAATTTCTACATCCCTAATTTCTGAACGGCGATCGCACATCAGGCACAAAGTAATTTTTGTGGATGTCACTGTTCCGCCATGTTTTCCAGGGGTGTTTTTAACATTGGTGGCACCCAGTGTGACAATGTCTGTTGGTCCCTCCACCATTACCTCCTTCTTTTACAGATTCCCTCACTACAACCCCTCATCTCTCCATAGCCCCTCTGTCACATTTATTTATTTTATAGTGCTACTTATTCCAATGTAGGGTGTGCTTTAAATCACAAACATATTATACAGAGACACTAAATCAAACTAGTGTGTAACTCAATGAATAGGAAATGTTACTTAATACAATGAGGGCTACAATGTGTAGCAGTCACATGTCATCTATACTGGTAGGCATTATGGGGCCGATTCCGATCTCGGCCGGTAGGGCTCCGAATCGGATTCGGCTTAACCGGATCCGATTCGGAGCCCTATTTCCCGACCGATTCGTACGCGCGTCCGGGCAAGCGAGTACGATGCGAAATCACCGACCGACTCGTCCGGGCATCCCGACCGCTCCGACCGACTCGTTCCCGGGTCTAACCGCACCGACCGACTCGTTCGGACTCGACTCGCACCGCGCAATGGAGACGTTCCCCGGCCGGGTAAGTACGATGCGCGCCGCGAGCAGTCCGACCAAGCCGCGCACTCCGGCTCGAAAGAGCAGTCGGAGCCGTATTTTGGGGATTTGGGGGTCCGTGTCGGACCCCCCTGTACGCGTAGCCATGCGAGTCGCACACAGGGGGGACACATGGGTCCCCCCTACACGTGCATGTACGGCGCGACCCGCATCGACGCGCACACGCTGTAGGGGGCGCACTTGTTCGCGGCGTGCCCATTGAGTCAATGGGAGCCCGTGTACGCGTCGTACGACTGGCTCCCATTGACTTCAATGGGAGTCCGACCGAATCGAGTCCGATAGCATACGTGCGCATCGTACTCGTTCGGTCGGAATGCTAGAGTCCGATTCGGTCGGAAATCTCTCTGGGTCCGGCTCGGTCGGAGAGATTTCCGGCCCGAATCGGAATCGACCCCTATATGTTAAGAGTGCTTCATCCGGGCAAACGAAGGGGCAGATTTACTAAATTTTCATGTAGTGCAGTAACCAAAGATGCTGCTCTCCATTGCGTGAAAAGGAGAGCACAGCAGGACCATATCTATTATTACGCTTGGTTCTGTTGCTCTCTCTACTAGTGCTGGGTCACCTTAGCTTGGGTTGTGCCAATGTGTGCATATTGTCAAGCATAGGATTTAATCTGGAAGAATACCCTTCCAGCACAAAATTCTATGCTTTGACAAAGTTTAACACTTTACCACTTTGTGTGTGCGCTGTCGAGTGCAGCACACATGCAAAGTTGTGAAGGTTTCGAGAAAATTTGTTTTTCTGGAATCTTATGCCTGCCTTGAGAAGGAGTAGTTTTTTATGCTAATTTCTTTGTGCCAAAATTAGTAGACAAAGATTAGCATCAACATCCATGGGTGGATGCATGGCAATATCCATTTATCACCATGTTGCTCCTTCTTGACGGTAAGTAGCGCATAGTGGTACTATGCATTATTTTATGGCTACTTTCCAATGCAATTCAGGATTTACGCTGGAAAGTAAATCTCAAAATTAAACTTTGCACCTGGTTTCCCTCACCTTTGTGACTCAAATCAGGTGGAAAATATTACTAAATCTGCTCCATAAACTCAGGATTTGAAACATAACACAATGATTTTGGGAAGTATATACGAATAAAAATGGATTACTACACAAAGGAACCCTTGTTTTAATCAATCTTAAAATAACAAAAGATTGAGGAAAAAAGCTATAAGGTTCTAAACCTATGTTTTGCATGTGCATTCAGCTCCTTGATGCCAGTTCATAGTTCACTGTGCTATATTAGAAAGATTGGAAGTTATGAACTCCAAGTAACAAAAGCTTCCATGTAACACAAGCAGTTACCCACTGAGCTAGCCACATAAAATACAAACATGTGACCCGCTTGTTACATGTTGTGCTTTACAATGGGAAAATTAACCCTCTGTTGTTTCATTATGAGCCAAAACTGTGACAAGACAAAACACAGATCTCTCCATCAACTGCATTAACTACCAGATTTATTGAGGTGCTGTTATCGTCCTGTGAAAATGCCGATCATGCAAAGATTTCTATAGGCTACTCATCTCACCTTGGGCACCCCCCTTGAACTTGGCAGCCGGTGTGGTGGCACCATTCACCCTGCCCTAAAGCTGCCACTGATGTTTGCTGCAAGTGTGCATCTTGGAGCTTTACAACACATTTTTGGTTCTGTATTACCAATAAAAATAAGTATACTAAATGAAGAAAGCTTTCATAGAGGTGTGGAAAAGGTGTGAAGATGGCTTTTGTCCAATTCACAATGTGTGTTTAAAAAATAACCAATTTTGTCAACACTGCAAAGCTAGCAAAGGGTTAAAAACAGATGGGCATAAGATTCCTGAAATAGTGGGTGTTTCGGGAGGAGAAATATCTGCAGAACGTACTTTCTCCCATGAAAACTTTCCTTAATACAAAAAGGGCTTGTTTGCAGAAAATAATTCTGTACAACTTTTTAGTGGGAGATTTTTCCTTCTTAGATAAAGATGTTTCACATACGATAAACTTCACAACTTTACAAATTCAAAAATGTTTCTACCTTCACAAAAATTACGAAATTAAAATTTTTAAATCCCCCAAAATGCAGGGAACTTAAATTTACTTAAAGATATTCCACATATATAATACATTTTGTAATGAAGTGCACTGGAGTTTGCACAGCTAGAGATTTTAGTGCATTTATCTGATCTCAATAACAAAACAAGTCTTCTACATATTTTCTAATGACATATATGACATATACTGTTTTAAAAAAAACTCATAGTAGACCCAATTATCCTTTATTACTATGACAGTATAAACTGAGGAGAAACCATGTTTCCCACTAAAAGGGGTGTTTATCAAAGGGTTTCTTTATTGCTGGAGTTAAAAAACTGATTTAATAGGACGTGTTGAGCCTTCTGGATCTGATGGCCAACGTAGCGATTACCAGACAATTGTTACTTTATGTGTATTTGTAAGGTGCACTATCACCCGCGGGGGTATTCTGGCTCTGTGCAGGTGTGTGTGTCTAGCCTTACTTATGGTAGGCTGGTTAATTTTAAAGGCAGATCTTCAGCTTCTTGTGGAATTCTAAATGAGAGGAAGAGGCTCAGATGTTGAGTTGGCGGCCATACTCACATCACACCACACTCAATGCTTTTGGAGTGATGTAAGAGGACACCCATCTTCCTGATCTGCTTCTGTGTGTGCATGAGATGTGTGCAGGTAGGAGTCCTGCGGAGAGGAGGTGTCAATGTGGTTCGTGGAAGGAAATGCGACAGTTCAGGTAGGTGCTGCCTAAGTTGTGTAGCACCTTAAATGTGTGTGTGAAATACGTTTGAAATGAGCACGTTTCTGTATCAGGAGCCAGTAGAGCTCCCTGAGGTGTGGTGTGATGTGAGTTCTGTGTGGGAAGGTGAGAATGAGTCTGGCTGCCCTGTTCTCCATGGTTTGTAGTCTTTTAGTGGGCTGCTTGGTGATCCCAGCATAGAGGGTGCTCCCGTAGTCCAACTTGCTGGTGACTAGGGCATGAGTAGCAGTTTTTCTAGTGTTCCTTGGGAGCCTTTTGAAGATCTTTCTCAGCATCTTCAGGGTGTGGAAGCATGATGCAGTGATGGTGTTGACTTGTGCAGTAATGTCAAATTTGCTGTTGATGATTATTCCAAAGTTCCTGGCATGGTTGCTGAGTGTGGGTGTGGGTCTGAGTTTGGTTGGCCACCAGTTGGAGTCCCATTGTGAGGTGTCCTTGCCAAAGATCACTACCCCTATCCTGGCAGTGCTGAGTTTGAGAAAGCTGGCTTTTATTCAGTTAGGAACTTTGGTCATGTAGACAGTGAACTTGACTCTTGTGTTGGAGGTCTTGCAGAGATGGTGAGTATGAGTTGCATGTCATCGGTGTAGGAGAGGATGTTGATGTTGTGCGCACGGATGACATTAGCTAGAAGAATCATATAAGTTGAAGAAGGTGAACCTTGAGGCATTTCTCAGATGAGTGTGTGAGCTTCCGAGCAGTAAGGTGCCAGGCTGACAGCTTATGTTCTATCCGTTAAGAAGGTGATGATCCAGTGCGGAGCAGGTCCTTGGATGCCAGTCACGTGCAGGCGCGAGATGAGGATGGGGTATGAGACAATGTCAAATGCTGAAGAAAGGATCATGTGGATGTCATCTGTGGTGATGATGAGTGGTGTTTCTTTACTGTGGTTGGGCCTGTATCTGGACTGCGTGGTGCCGCGGGGCTGGTGGCTGCTGAGGTGGTTGGTGAGGTGTCAGTAGATTATTTTCTTTAAGATATTTGCTAGGTATCGTAGGAGGGAGATGGGTCTGTAGTTGGAAAGCATGGATGGGTCAGAAGATCAGTTCTTGAGCAGTGGCATGATGGTGGCAAGTTTCCAGGTGTCCCGGAATGTGGTTGAGTTGATGGAGGCATTGAGGATGTGTGTTATTGCTTCACTGATTGGTAGCAGTCCTTTGGTGAAGGCCTGGTGGGGGCAAGGGTTAGGTGAGGCCCCCAAGTGGACGGTCTTCATGGCAGCAGCAATTTCAGCGGTGGTGACGGTGGCCATGAGGTGCGGGTTTGCTCTTCGACCGTGATGGGAAGTTCAGGTGCGATGATGACTGGCTCCGGTTGGTGATCGAAGCTGCTGTATATGGGGGTGATTTGTTACAGAAGAATTCTGAGAGCTTATTACAAAGGTATTCTGAGTGGGTGATGTTGGTGGAGGCGGCAGGAGGTGCATTGAAATCTTTGATGATGACAAAGATTTCCTTGCTGCTGTTAGTGCTGGTGTCGATGCAATCTGCAAGAACTGTGCGCATGGTGTTCCTTATCTGCTGGTGGTAGTGTCATTGAAATTGTTGATCCCTTTTGACAAGTAACAAACTTTCTGAGCAAGACTGCATAAATGGTATAGTTACTCAAAGGGAGCCGTGTTTCTACTACTTCTGAAATTAGTTAAGATGGCACCAAAGCATCAGCCGAAAAGAACATGCAAGCAAGACAAGCAGTAGGTCATAGTAAAACCTTGCAGAAACGCTGTCACTTTGAACTATTTGCCTACAATTCTTCAAGAAGAGCGAAGATAAAACACCTGCATTCCCACAGTAGACTCTTCTGGTTTGCAGTGTGTTGATGCTGAAGAGATGCCATGGGGCATATTGCTTGCCACTGTTTCGATACGTCTGGTTTATTGTATCTCAACCAAAGAATGTCTACTAAAGGCACGCCCTGCAAGCGGATGTCAGTTTCGACAATTTCTGTCTGAATGTGCTCTAAGGCTGTTCCAAAAATAGTATATCATTTGAATGTTTAGAAAGGTTTTCAAGGTTGAGTAAGCCGTATTTTCCACACAGCGTGAGTCAGTATTCGACTTGCACACGGGTGACGTCCTTGCATCCATAGTTCTTCTGAGACAGGGTTTTAAGCAGTTTTTATTGTTTAATTGAGCAAAACGACAACTAGAATGAGTCCTATCAAAGGGTTCTGAAAAGTAATCATTTATGCATTATGCCTTTTCCCTTAGCTTTAAACATGCCTTTGCTTTTTTCCCACAGCGGCTCGCACAGGTAAATGCTGTGGGGCGGTGAGGCGGGGTGGGTGCGGGGCGGGGAGGGGGGTAGTGGAATCCAACATACGACAGGAATGTGAAAACTAACTAACTAAATAAATAAAACCACTTACCTTGCAGTCTCCGCATCGCAGACTTCGGCGATGCGCCGAGCGCAAGGTAAGTGGAGGTGATTTGCAAATCCTTCATCTTAAGGGTAAAAGACACACCTCTCCGTCAGTTTGTGCAGGGAAAAGGTCTGTTTTCCTAAATGCCTTGTTATTTCCCCCTAGCTCTCAAAAGAGGAGCTAAGCAGAAATGTCTTTGCTTGATAAAGGGGAACTTTATGGCGTCCCATCTTTGGAAGGGGCCCTGTGTAGCCCCCTCCATATGGGTAGAAAGGGTCCCCAAAACCTCCCCTACAGTTTCAATGTGAGTGAGGTTGCTCTGTCACCACTAGGAAATGTAATTTAAAATCTCCACTTTTACCAAGGGCTAATGGGGGATTTGTCGCATTTGCATGGGAACACTATTGTGCAGGTGTGGGCAAGCTGACCTGCCTAGTGCCTACCCACGGCCAGTCACCAGCCTAGGCTCTTGTAGGTAACAGTTTACCACAGTTCAGAGTCACCGCTAGTCACTGCTGGGAACTGCATAGAGGTGGTAAATTCTGTTCCTCTATGCCCTTATTTCCTCTATTACTATTAAATAATACACCCTACCCTATATTTTATGATTTAGAGATAAAGAGCCCTCAATTACGGCATACAGGTCTCCTCTTGATATACCTGATTTTCCAAAACATATTCAATATGTTCATCACTGGGCTCTTAAGAGTGGTAAGATGTTTGGATATTAAAACAGCGATCCTTTAGCAGAAATAAGGGAGCTTTTTCAAAAGGCAATCAATTAAAATCATTGAATCAAGAAGTAGGCGTAGGCAGAAATGTATATTATTTATAACTCTTCACATAATCTCGGTATGAGAAGCTTTCTGCTAACCTTGCTGTTTGTGACCCAACCCTGCTCTGAGGGGACAGCTCCCAGGAGATGAGCCGATAATTAATATTGCATGCTCTACTTTACCTCGGGTTACTTCAATCATATTCAGACATTCTTTCTGCCTTCATTAGCCTCCACTGACAATTCATATTTTTCTTCCATAATGTTACATTTAACGATTCGCCGCACATAATTTCGAGTTTTGTCTGCCGCTAACACTTGCATTGAGGAAAGCCAAAATGGTGCCACTTTTCTTGTTGTGCTTAGAATGGCGTGAAATAGAGCTATTTTTTCGTGCATTAAAATGACAAATCCACTCTAATCTTCACTTTTAAATATGCCTCTCTTCACTTTCTATCGTCTTTTCTGGTGTCTTCTGTGTGCGTGGAAAACACTGCAGCTGCTTGTGTTACTGGCGGTCGATTTTGCAGCTATGCTGCAAAACCGGCCCCCGGTATCAAAACGGCCCTGCAGGGGTCCAAAACTGCCCCTCACGCTGGCGGCCCACCAGGGAAACGCCCGGTTCCCTGGTGGTTCCTGATATTGAGAGTGAAGGGTTAGCTAAACAAAGTGCAGGGTGACAAGCGAGAAGACACCTGAAAACTTCCAAGGTTGCTCTACCGTTGTTTCAATGTTTCAAACCTCAAGAAACCCCCCAAAAAACGCTCTCTGCCACCTTATTCCTTTCCAAACATGCATTCTGCATGTTGTTTCCCCCAACAAGCATCCCTGCTTTACTTCAGCCCAGTACCAGGCCCGCCTCCTGTTGCTCCCACCACGTTTTCTGTGTTACGTCTGCCCAACCCAAGGCCCCCCTTGTTGCTTCCACTCCTGTGTTGCTCACAACCAACACGCTTAAAAAACAAACACTTTCACATATTTTTTTTCTTTTTAGTTACTGATCCAACAAGGATCTTTAACTAAAAAGAAAAAAAACAGCTGTGCCATTTTGAGGCATGTGCATGGTTGGTGTGTACACCTACAAAGTGATGCATCTTGCCATGTCAAACTTTTTTTGCTGTGCAGCATGGCAAAAGACCATTGGCAAAGGCAAAGCGTCTCAAAGGCAGGACTATGGGCGTTTCCAATGCTTTTATCTCCAAAGACAGTCTAGCTCTGTTTCCAATATTCAAACATTTCACATTCTTCCTGAATCTACACTGAAAGACATCTTGTTTCTTTATGGACTCATGTTACCTACACAAGGCAGTCCTGACACAGGATCCCTACCAAAAAATGCAAATTAATAGTTCTAAATGGTTTCAATTGGTCCCAGTTATTGCCAATTGCGTATCTGAACATCTGATGAACTGCTTTTGAATGAAGCCGACTAATTGCAGTTGTATCTTGAAATTGTTCATTATGGTCTAATGGACTCTAGTTGTTTTACTTGCTATTTATTTATAATCATACAAACCTGTGTTTCTGTTGCACGTCTGTAGTTCAGTGTCCAAAAACACATAGATCACATAAATCACAATGTACATACAATACATTAGGATGCTGTAGAAATCCTGTATGACAGAAACTCGGGTAAATTGATTCAATCATATTTGTTCTTGTACAAATTGTGCAAGCAGGAATTCCATCAGACAAATTCTCATGACTCAAACATGGAGGCGCTGCTTATTGTATGTTGTGCTCAGTAAATGTGTCTTGCACGTTGTGCACACTTCTGACTCCTCTGTGCGGAATGGCGTCCAGGATTCAGGACCTGTTTTAGATGTTGTTGGACAGGTTGCTCCTTCAGAAATATTTAACTGCTATCCTGCCTACCTTATTACAGGTGCATTATATCCTAGGGTACTTATAATAAGGTCGACAGGATATCCCTTTCGTTTGTGATGGAGTAACCCATCCTCCAAACTCTAAATCAGCCCTCTGTCTTTATTCAATAATATCTCAAACATCAGGTTCACAACCAGGGGCACACAGATAAATTAGCTCAATCTGGTAATGCTGAATAGACTAGCTACATTCAATGCTTTGGCACCGGTCCCCTGCAGCTGTAGGGAACGGTCTTCTGCTGGTTTAGGGACCCTTCATTGAGGTTCTTGCTATTGTTACCCATCAGTATTTCTGAGAAATTGGGTTGTTGATTGAGGGGGTGGGGCGTTGAGCCCTTCTCAAGCAACAGCCTCAATCCTTGTCAGGGTGAGCCACAAAAGTCATTAAATTAACCTGTGCTTATCCCTCTGGTAGCTTGACACACAAGAGGTCAGGCTTAACTTAGAGACAGTATCTAAAGTATTTATGCAGCGCACAAACAGTAATAAAATTAGTACACACCACCAGAAAAATCCCACACCAATTTAGAAAAACAGAATCAAGTTTAATAAATTATTTGACACCAAAATAGCAAAAATCCAATCAGCAGAAATGGACCTATGCAGTTTCAAAGATTTAAAGCAAGTATAGCGCCTAAAAGCACAAAGCACCACTCACAGTTATCTGGTCATGTGAGACTGGGTGAAAGTCGCAAAATCAGGTCAACCACGGTGTAGCATGGACTGGATACAGGGACCAGGTTAGTCCCACTGAAAAGGTTTTTAAAGTCCAGCGTGAAGAGTTTCGTTCGTGGTGGAGGAGCCCGCAAGGATCTGGGAGATAGTCATCACTTTAGCGCGAAGAGCAGGCCGTGCATTGCAGACGGTCATTGCTGCTGTAGCGAGAAGATGCTGTCAGGCATCGTAGATGGTCATTGTTGGAGCTTTGTGTTGGCGGTCACCTCGGGCTGAAATTGCTGTAGCGCAAAGTGCAGATCTTGCATTGCTGGTCTTCTCTGGCAGTCACTGTAGCGTGAAAAGTTTGGTTCACCGCAGCTTTGCGTTGGTGGTTGGTAAGATCTTTTCTCGAATGGGCGCATTTGCAAAGAGCCCAAAACTTCAGGAATTCTCAATTTCTTCTAGGAGGAGCTCAACTGATGCTTCACTAAGGGTCCAGGAAGTGGGAGGCACCTCCTATGGATCAGGAACTCAATCCAGCAGAGGTGAGCGGGGCTCAGGCAGGTCCAGTTGAAGGTCCAGGCAGGTCCAGTGCAGCAGGTCACCTGGGCAGTTGCAGGCAGACCTCTTGAGCTTGTTGTGTCACTTCAGCCTGGAATGAAAGGTGCAGGTCCAGTCTTCCTTCCCAGACAGCAGGGCAGGGCCTCAAGCAGCATGGCAGTCCTCTGGAAGCAGGGCAGTCCTTCTGTAGTATGCACAGTTCCAGGAGTGTACTGAAGGGTAGGCCTGAGGGTCCCCTTTTTATACCTGATGCCCACTTTGAAGGCCAAGAAATTTGAGGAGTTTCCCCCCTACAGACGTGTTTGGATTTTTCTGCCTCCCTGGCCCCAGTCTGTCTGAAGGCACAGTAGGCTACTGTGAAGTACTCTGAGTGTGAGCTTCGGCAGTGTCTTTGAAGTGAAAATGTGACAGGTGATAGCTCCGCCCCTCTCATTAAGTCAGGATGGCCCATCATGCCAACACCCAGACCCTCTATTGTGTGTCTGTCAGGAAGGAATACACAAAGGCCAACTGCCTACTACATCTGGTGATGCGACGCAGGAAACAGGCTGCAGGCGTAAAATGGTTAGGACAAGAAAATGTCAACTTTCTAAAATTGGCATTTTCAGAATAGTGACCTAAAATCCAACTTTACCATTAAAGAGGGTTTTAAATTACAATTCCTCAGACACCAAACATGACATTCCAACATCCTCCCAAACAAATGTTATTACTTAATAAATATAATAAGGTAACCCAATGTTATCCTATGGAAGAGGTAGGTTTTGCAGTAGTGAAAAACGAATTTGAGAGTATTTTACCACCCGAACAAGAAAGACTTAAAAATACACTTCCAACCTTTTAATACCACACACCTTGCACTAGAGGCTGTTTAGAGCCTATCCTAGGGGTGACCTATATGTATTAAAAAGGGAGGTTTAAGCCAGAGAAAATGCTTATTTTTCCAGGTTGAAATGGCAGTTTAAAACTGCACACACAGGCTGCAATAGCAGACCTGAAACATGTTTAAAGGGGCTGCTTAAGGGGCTGTCCCACAATAGGTGCTGCAGGCCCACTGGTATCATTTAATTTACAGGCCCTGGTTACATGTAGTACCACTTTTCTAGGGATTTTTAAGTAAGTTAAAAGTGCCAATCAGGTGTAAGCCAATTTTACCATGTGTAAAGGAAGGAGCACAAGTCCTTTAGCACTGGTTAGCAGTGGTAAAGTGCACAGAGCCCTAAAAGCCAACAAAATGGGTTCAGAACCAGGAGGAGTGAAGGCAAAATATTTTGGGGGTGACCCTGCAGAGAGGGCCATGTCCAACAGTATTGCTAAAGTTTAATGTGTTTCTAAATCTGCAATTTTTAGAGAACTCCTCTTTCACTTCTGCTCATCCCTTCGGTCGCTTTATAAATAAACACTGGCCTCTCAGAGGCACCTGCGCATAGCTCCTCTTCACAGTTGAGAAATGTCAACAAATTTCTGTGAAATTCTCTTCACATCAGCTAATATGCCTTGCATTGAGAAGTTGTGTGAGATGTGGAAAGTGGAGTAGCGCAAGCAGAAAAGGTCTCCTGCACTCACAAATTATGCAACATTACACACCCATGACGTTAGCAGATATACACAATTAATGTAAAATTTGCAAATTTCACTAATTTACCAGGCATCATGAACATTTTGCACAGGCCTATTCACGGTGTGAAGTGCCACCTGTGGAGCATCCTATCTGTCTGCTTCAAGCATCCTATGGGCCTATCGCAGTTTCCCAGCCAGTCCTGGTCAGAGACCATAAAACAAATTTACTACCATAGTGCTAGTGCCCTAAAAGTGTAAAAACAGGTAAAACCGGTGTTTGCTCACCATTTTTTAAACAAGTGCTTCATGCAAACTGCATTTGTCTTTTGCATGTGCAATTTCTTGTGGGTATTATCGACAAAATGTGTGTGCAAAACAGAACGTTATTGGGGATATAATAAAAAAAAATGGTCCCAAAAAGTGTTTTCCCTTACTATTCCATATTGCATGATGCAAAAGTTGGATGTGGTGCACAAATAAACAATATACTACACATAAATAGTATTTCTGCAGTAGTATTTTGCACCTGAATTGATTGCAGTACTCAGAAGGAAGCAGTTTTTTCGGTTTGGCTGATTAAACAGCTGTCTACTGCAGTGGTGGGCGACACAGATAAGGAGTGGTGGGGCGGGGGAGTGCGCTGCGGGGGGGGGTGCAGTTTAAATAAATAAATAAAGGACTTACCTGGTGCTGCCGGCCACCTCACGTTCCTCTGTTCCTGGTCCTAGCAGTTCCTGGGACAGCATCACGGACTCCCCATCAAATCCCCGCACTGCCCTCAAGCATGAGAGCAGCATGAGAATTGGCCTAAGTGGGCTGGAATAATGCTCATTCAGGCACTGGGAGTCTGGGCTGTTTCTCCAACCCGGCTGTGGAATACAGCTGGGTTGGAGAAACCTAAGTGCGCATGTCAGTTTGGCCAACCTGAGACGGCAGGCCAAACAGACATGGGCACTTAAAAGTGCACCTACCACTCCTCCTCCCCCTCCCATGCCCCGGCCCCACCCCTCCCTGCTTTACGTCCCAGAATTACACTAATTCATCACAGATTAAAATCTTTGGGCCTGATTACGAGTTAAGGTGCTATTCATCGCACTTGATCAACAATGATACCACTGGATATGTTATTTATCAGTTGCGATAAATAACACTGAGTATTGGGAAATAATATGCAGATTTTGGTGTTTAATGCACTGTTAAACGCATTAAATCTGCATAATACGGTAAATACAGTATGCTTTTCCCCTGTTAAATTTCAGCAGGTTTGACCTGCCAAAATTTTACGAAGCTTGAGGTATTTAATGCATCAGATAATTATCAGATGCATTAAATACAACCAAACTCGTAATTCCGACCTGTGTGTAAGCAGGAGTTTACGCACGGGTCGCAATTAACCGACCCACTTGTAATTAGGCCCTTCATCTCATAGATGCAGGAAACAATTGGCCTTAACTGTGTTTTTCAATGCAGCAGGTTTCTTTAATGTAGTCAGGACTCAAGCTGCAAGCTAGGCTATGGGCTTTGTAAATGCTTTCTTAGGAATGACATCAGTGGATGTTTTAAACAAAAATATTTGTTCGATTTACCCATAGACCTCTAATACTGTTGATAATTTTTTGCCCTCAAGTGTCCTACTCCTACAAGAGCATACAATTGCGGCAGTCTGTACATAGCAGCCATTGCACACCGACCCAGCCAAGCTACACAAGGCCTTTTAGTAAATCAGAGGCTTTTATTTTTTTGCATACAGGGAATAACCCACCCTGGAGAGTCCAGCCTGTGGGATCAATAAGAACAGCCAGTTTGTTTATACCAAGCACTTAGAGCCTAAAAACAGATGTTACTAAAGTACTCATTTCATCGACCCTGGAAAAAAGAAATGTTGGGCCGACCAGCTGGGATTTAAACCTTTGACTCGCCGGTTACACGCAGATCACGGTGGCAGACGCATTAACCCGGAGAGCTACTGCCTGTCGCGAGCTTAGCCTGGGAGCCGGCAGTCTGAGCAGCTGACGCCAGCATCCAGGAGAAGCCAGAGGTCTCTCCTTCTGAGTTTAGATGCATAAGTATTAAACAGAAAACTATACATCACATTCTTTCTGACGTCAATCATACTCTAGTGTTAAAAGGAGGGATGGAAATGCGCTGTCTGGCTGGGCCTGTGGCTCCTCCTTTTTTCTATTGCCATTCAAGTACATGTCTGAACAATTACACGCCTGTAATAGATACACTTTTCATCCTTTCCTGTTTATCTCAGATCCGCTTCTGTTCACGACAAAGGTCACCTTGTTAAATTAAAGGCGGAATGACGAGTACAAGCAAAAGCGGTGTATGTTGCACAACATAGTCGAGAGCAGTCCCAAAGCATCTCAAATAAAAGTTGAGGAAATGACGGGCGTTTACAAAAACTCACTTGCACAAGATCACACAGGGTGGCAAGGCACTGATCCAGGAAGTCTCCATTTATAGCAGCTGTTTCAGAATTATTTTTTTCCAAGAGTGTATGTGACTATTTTCTGCAACAAGCCGCAGTTATGCTGCTGTGCATTAAAAGCGAAGTTGATTTCTATGGGCCAGCCTGAGTGAGACCTATGTGTGTGTACTCTGGCTTACAAGCCAATAATGTTAGGACAAAGGGTGGAGTCAAGGGAGTGATCGGCAAAATACAAGTACTTATCCAGCTGTGAACTGCACACCTGCCTGTGCTGGATTACCAAATAGGCAAAGTAGGCACCAGCCCATGGGCCCCACTCCTTTTAGGGGCCCGCTACAACGGATCAAAATAATATTGATTTGATCCTAAAAGAAAATTACAATCAAGCCTTCTTAAATATTGTTTCCAAAAGATAGAAAAAAATGAATCAACTCAAAGAACTGAAAACTTTACATTAAAGACTCTATAGAGAAAATACTGTATTAATGTAATGTACCAATTAACAACTTAAAGTACATAAACCAGAGACATCAGGTATACATAACAGTTTGTCTCTTAGGTATACATAACAGTTTGTCTGGCAGCTGTCAGTTTGTAAAAAAATCCGGTGCATTGGGTATTTGGAGATAATTTGCGAGGGGGGCCCCGAAATTTCGACTGCCTAGGGGCCTCCACGGGGTTTAATCTGGTACTGGAATCTGCAAAAGTATGTCTCCCACCCAGAGTGGTCCAACGTGCAGTTTATTTCCTTTGTAAATCCGGCCCTGAGTGCACCACCCGCCTGCAGGTTTCTTCTGCATTTTGTTTACTTCTGTGCTATTCCCTAAGTGCGACGGGTATGCCCAGACGAAGGTCCCATACTGTGTCACTGGAACCAAGCTGTACCCAGCTGATGAGCCCTATTCTAATGCGAAACTAGACCTGGGTTGCTTGTGTTACGGTTCAGAGAGAACCTGGATTGGCTGGTCTTGCTAGACTGTTCCTAATGGAGCAGGATAATGGCTGATTTGTAAATGACAGGGTGTAATCTGAGATGGCATGGTGGTAAAAAAACAAACAAAAAACAACAAACTAGGATGCAGCCTGAGTAATTACCAGTAGTTGAGATTAATTCAAGCCTCCCACCCATCCCTTTTTAACTTATTTGAAGCACCATCATCAGGTGTTTTAGCCATTCACTTTGAGGCCATCTTTTTTTTTCTTAATATATTTTTATTGAAGTTTTTATACATAAAAACAGCACAAGAGGAAAATACCACTATGAAACATCACCAGTTATGCCGCAGGAAACAAAACATATTGAGTACGATAGGGAATCAGTAGATGCTCTTAATATACAGAGGAATCTCTGTTCATCACATATAAGATTACACAATACAATTCCTCCAAGAGTGTGCAAACAGTGCTTAAGGATCACATAGCCATTGCCCAAACGAATGCTTGTCAGTCATTATACTCCCTCCCAAGAGACCGTAGTCTTAAAGCCCCCAAATACCATAAAGTACAGACGTGCCCAATCAGTTACTCAGTTGATACTATAGCCTTATAGCCCGCTGCCGAGGGCTATACCGGCTGTTAAAGGCCCTGATCCCGAGTTATAGGCCCGGTGTAGCCTGAGGCAGAAGGGCTATAAGGCTATTAGAACAGTACACCTACTAAGAGAATGTTCTAAATTAAAAATGGAGAAACAAAAAGACAAACATTGGAATGTTGGAGCGCTGGGCTTATACCAGCCATTATAAGCCCAGAGCAACTCCATTGTCTTCAATGGAGCTCCCAACATTCCAATGTTCTAATATTGAATATAACATTCAAGATCTTTGTTATGATAACCAGACTTCGGCATCCTCTTCTAAAGACATACTACCCCGTCCCATCATAAAGTGGTTAGAGTACAAGGAGATTTTCCCAGACCTCTGCCAGAATCAACTCACTGGTGAATGGTCCATATAAACACCTAAGATAAAGTGCAACTGTGTATCCCACTTTGTTAGTTGTGTTTCTTCTGGCACAGTTATTCCCTTACTACACCAAATATCCAAAAGTAAACTTTCCCAACCTAATGATAATGTCAACTAGGGTCTTGAGTCCTAGGATTGATTACTGCGCCAGTCTAAGATAGGTGCCCAGATCTGTTCCCCTTTATGTTAGCTTTTTTGCCTCTTCTTGGGTATATAAAAACATTTCCAGATTATACATAGTTAACAGGCATGCAAGGCATTGATGAAAAGTCAGCGTAATGTTATTGAGCCAGGCCGAGGCAATACATAGACGGGCCACCACCATAGCGATGAATGTAAACCTCTGAGCGGGACCGGGAACCCCTTCAGTGTGCACCCCCAATAGGATGAACTGAGTAGTTAGGGAGATTTTAATTCTTAAACAGGAATCAAAGAAAGTAGTAATCTCGATCCTAAGTGTTCTAGCTTGGGACAACTACAAAACAGATTAACTAAATAGACTCTGATATGTTGACAACGTGGGCAGGTAATACCGACTCCCCCACCCTCCTCCCTTCTAGGTATGTTCAGTTTAGGGATGAAAGGGTAGTTGAGAAAGCTGTGTATTTAGGGGTTACTATGGTGGCTGAGGTGGATCAATTGGTTAAAATTAACCTAGCCCCCGTTATTGGGAAGGCAAGTAGAGATCTGTAAAGGATGGATAATCTACACCCCTCTATAGTCGAACGCAGCAACGTCATCAAGATGATCTTCCTGCCAAAGGTTCTCTAACGATTCTGGGCCATTACTTCCGAATTTAACAATGACTGGTTCAAGGTCATGAATGATATGGTAACCAATAACAAGGAGGGACCCCTGAAAACGAATGGGGGCGGGTAAAACAGGGGATCAAACAGACAAATCACATCAAGAAAAGAATACCCGCCCCAGTGCAAGAATTAATTCTAAGGCCCACAAGGGAGTCCTATAATAATAAGTGAACAACCAAGGCTCTCAGGAGTATATATTGAGAAGAACCAGGAGAAACAAAGAATTTTTTTCTTTTTATTAGCAAGGTATCAAAAAATATATTTTTTACTTATTTTTCTTTTTCATAGCATGTTAATACAGACACATTTAATCTAATAAAATGAGTACCCCACACACACAGGCATACATACATACACACTCAAAAGATTCGCAGTGAGCTCTGAACACCAATCATACATTTCATACAC
Organism: Calotriton arnoldi; assembly: GCA_963921515.1. Taxonomy (NCBI): domain Eukaryota; kingdom Metazoa; phylum Chordata; class Amphibia; order Caudata; family Salamandridae; genus Calotriton; species Calotriton arnoldi. The sequence goes on from CAWUFW010006879.1 coordinate 620,770, forward strand.
TGCACATCTATCAAGATGTTAAAGAGGCCAGAGGATGAGCTGATGTTCAATAGTTTAGGTCCAGATGAAAACAAGGAAAACCCGATCCCGGGTTCCGAGGACCAAACGCCGACGCGAGTTTCGGTGAGACCCCACAACAGGGGCTACACCTTCATCAGGGCAGGTCATATACACAGAAAGATAGATGGCGTGGGACACCCAAGTACCTATAATGGTATTTTAGCGAGACATCAAGAAGTAGTATAGCATTAAAAGTATGGCCAGATAATCCTCAGGGACTGCTCGAAAGCATACATATGATCCGTAAATGCAGCATATGGAGGGGCTTAACGAGGAACCATAGGGAGAGAAATGACTTCCGAGGATGGCACCAAATCAGTATTTCAAGGCGGGGGATCCAGGGAGGAGAGATAACTTCCTAGGATCACGCCAAATCAGTTTTCAGAGCGGTCCTTTAGCTCCCTTCCGTGGCAAATAAATAGATGCATCTGATGGAGGGCCGCGTCTTGAATCTACCGGGATTCCGTTGAAACAGGCAAGGATTCTGCCCTATCCACCACAGGGCGAGATCATGAATGATATGGTAACACACTTTATTTGGGCATACTCAAAAAGCCAGAAGGGCACTTAAATATTTAACTCTCCCTAGAGATAGAGGGGGGTTGGGCTGTACCAGACTTCAAACTCTATTATTGGACAGCGGCTTGTTAATATATGTGCTAGTTATTCAGCGAGCAAGGGGCAGATGAATGGGTAGGCGGAATCGCTCCTATCTTCAAATTATTGCTGGGGAAAGAAGCTCGAGGTTGTTTTTTGCAGCAGGTCGAACCGAGCTATTTTAAGAAGGTTCGTTTCAAGACCATGGAGGGAGCTTTTAAGCTCTGGACCTCAGTCCGAAAGAAAATTGGGCTAGGGCGTGTTAACCACTATACTCCACTGCAAAGAAACCCATTACTCTGCAACATTTTCAGGGGCTCTCCTCTGTTGGGAGGACCGAGGGTTTAAGACACTGGGCAACTTTTTCACCCTAGATGCAATAGTCTCTTTTGAAGAGCTACATTCTAATTTCGAGATCTCTCAGAAAGATTGTTTTGGATACCTTCAAATTCAGGATTTTTTAATCAGGAAGGGGGGCACGAGGATTTGGGAAAATAGAATTGTTCGATCGGCTGTGTGGGAGCGATCAGTGTACTATTAGCCAACTATATAAAGATTTGAATACACTCTCACAAGATGATCTGGAAAGGCAAGCTAAGAAGTGGCAGAATAATCTGGGGACTTCAGATTTCTCTTTCTTGGAATAGTTGGAGCTAGTTCGAACCACATTACTCTTGTCTAATTTAGAAGCTCAACACTGCGCAACCATTTACGATCTTTATTAAACTTTAAGACCCTCAATTGCATAAAGTTTGGTAGATTGCAAAATTTGGTAAATTGTGCTGTAAACAGATTTCCATGAATTTCAATTTCATTGTTTAGACCTGGATTAGGAATTAAACTCAGTTTTCCATTTTTATGCATAAATATTGATGTAAAGTAATCAGAATTTATTTTTAAAAACAGAAAAATAAACACATTCAATGTCTTCTTTTCCATGTCATTGCATGCTCCATTGCCTAAATCAGCTAAGTACAGCTCAAAATGTTAATCCCGGCAGGTTAGTGTTTTGCTGCGTAAGGTTACGTAGCGCACTAAACTACAGCTGCTGTAGTGTGACTTAGATTTGAGCTGTTTAATTAATGTGGACATTTTCTAGTTTCAGTTTCATCTTTATCATAAATCAAAAAAGAAAATGTAGATAAATACTGAAAAAAGTGAGATACAAAATATGGAGAAATAGAAATGGACCTGGCTATAGATCCACTGGCTGTATGGGCCAGATGCAATAAACAGGTGTGGGGGTTTGACTGGGGGGATCACGGTGGAAGACCTGATCGTCTTATCTGTTGATGATGTGCTTTTGTTCCTCTCCTGCCCTTCGCTTACTGGGCCTCACCTGGTGCACATGCTGGCCTCCAATCCTCTGAATATACTAGGTAGAGTGGCCCTCTTTAAAATGATGGCTTTCCAGTGTTTCAGGACCTACTTACCAGTTTCAAGTCATTTCTATGGGCTGGAAGACCTCCACGCATCACATTTGGTCAATGCACCTAGTCGACCTACGCCGATGGCTTGGGTATGTTTCATAGGCGACTGAATTACTGGGCGTCCCAGACACTCCTACTGAATGGGGTCCGATCTGGCATTTCAGGTGGAGGTGGAACTGGTAGGCTGCAACAACATCGATGACATACTCTATGGATCACATATCCTGGATAAACAGACTTTACCATGCAGTCTTTAAAATGCAATGCATTTACTGATTATCATTTACCAGACATGCCTTTAACCCACAAATACCTTTACCACATAGGTATATGTACCTTACTTATATATAGTACTTCCCAAAGGGAAAAAGCGGCCACTCCATGGACTTCAGTATTCCAAAATTAATTAATCGATAGCAAGCAAACACAGTTCAGCAACACGCCTTTCTTCGTGCTTGCTTGGATAACAAGGCGCCATTCTGACAATAGGTTTTTTAAATGATACAAAGTGCCCATCAATTGGAGGAGAAATGTGCGATCACCAATTTTTTGATCTGTGCAGTGGAAGTGGCACAGACGATTGAATGACCGTTCACTGTGTCTGCAGGATCCGGTGGGGGCTTTTTTTAATAGAGGAGGTTCCCATGCCTGTGTCAACATCTAGTACCACATTTACCAGAAATTTCTGATCATTTCTGATAATTGCTTCAATGGTGGCTGTCTTCTCATCTGTGTGTTTCTTGGTACAGTAAGGGCATGGATTGCCCAGGCAGGTAGTGGCTTTCATGCCCTCTATAATCCTGTAGATATATACTTCAGAGACAGGTGATAACATAAAAGATAACAGTTTAGATGGGATCCTGAACTGGTACACAAATCTTTCCTCATCAACCAAAGCACCCATCACAGAAGTGGTATCTCTGGGCATGTGCCTCGCCTCTCAATGAACCATGGACACTTAATCAAGAAAAATTCCATTTGATTACACATGGTAGAAGGAACCTGCCCTTCAGCTTACACAGATCTTACAGGCTCCACCTCTCACAGCAGAGCTGTCTGCAAGATTGCGTACATACAACAGACTCAATCCTATGATGGCCAATGTGTTATCTTGATATTTAAAGCTGATTCATCATCAGTGACAATATCCCATTTACTAAACAAATGTAACAGTCTGTTATGGCAAAACTATGCTTAAGATCCCAAAACTGGAATACTGCACTGCCTCCTATCCCTAGTTATCACCACCTGTCTGAAGACACCATTCTGAAGGCAAGATTCTCAAGTATTTTCTTTTCAATAGAAAATAGACTTTCCATTTCAATGAGGCCAGTTCAGATTTTAAATATTAATCAATCCATAAAAAGAGGAAAAAATTAAGCTAGCATACTTTTTTTACACAAAAGCAAAAACAGAGCTGCACCCCATAAGAAGTAAAGAGGTGACATGTTACAATAAGTTATATCACAATTAGAGAGTAACAAATTCTGGCACGATCCAGTTGCGTTTCTTCCTTTATTGTTGCATCATTGGAAATTCATAATAAACATCAGCCAACGCATTTTGTCCAGTAAAAACCTTGGACTTTTTCAGGGCTGCAAGTTAGACAGATATACACTTTAAACAGACTGTACAAACAAACAAACTGTACATTTATATACATTTATTTACAACAGAGATAACATGACACATAATTACAATAAGGAGAATAAAGAGACAAACCAAAGACCACCCATTTTCGAGAGAAAATAATAATTCACCCAAAACAAGACTCAGTCAGCTGTGTGAAATAACACTCGAAATGAGCTGCCGTGACATAGCACATAGTGACAAGATAACAAGAAATGTGAATTGAAAATCTAGCAATACTTGATAGTGGTGGAGGTGGAGACCATGTTGAGCAAGCAAGAACAAGAAAGCGACCCGTTGTAATTTACAACGAATGGTCAGTAAGAACAGTAATTCCAAATATGGAAACGGACCATGAAAGATTGGTGCATTACAAAATGTTCCAATACAGGTGTCCGTAAGGAAAAGTTCCATCAAGAGAGACACCCCACCCAAAGTGATAAGGGCCCTTCAGGATGGATGTTACGTGACCCTATAATCCAAAAAACAACCAAAGAATTCAACGATAGGACCACACTCAGAAAAGCGTGTGCCACAAGTAAAAGAGGGAAAGCGGAACGGAAAAGCCCAGTGTTTATGTTAAAGGCATGGATGCAAGACACATACCAGAGACAATTTGATGCATCAGTGTCAAAACATCCAAAGGTCAGGAAACATTCCTTTGAAGTATAAGCCAAGGAGCGGTATCTATCGATAAAGAGCACAAGCCTCGTGAGGACAAAGTGTATTTCGGTAACTGCAAAGTGGTGCAGTATCAGAGATAGTATAAGGATAAGAATTCTCACGATGCACAGGTTGAGTAGGCAACTCAAGCAGTATTGAGAGAAGCTCCAATCCATGCAACTAAAAAATCCTGGAAAAACCCAGTTCCTTGTACTGTGTTTCCAATTATAGGTAACCTTAGGATGGATGGGGAATTATCCACCCTGCCGAATACACCTAAAAATAAAATAAAACAATTGGAAAGCCAAACCCAAAATATATGAGTGGGCTAAACAAACGAAAGAGAAAGAAAAGCGACAGATAAGTCATAACACCAGACAAGAATGGCCACCACTATGGGACAATTTGATGCGTTTCTGAAACGGGATCACCACTTACGGACCCCTCGAGACACTCAAGGTTAAGGGATATGATGAAAAAAGGACTGTGGCATTACAAAGATCTACAAAAACGGGCCAGAATGCAGTGAATAAGCCCCATAGCACCTGAACCTGTATGATCGAAAAACGGCCGCCACTAACGGACCCCTCGGAAGACTCTAGGTTAAGGAGTCCATACAAGACGGGCTATAGCGTTGAAAATAAATGCTTACTTTGATAGGTGTCAACAGAATCGGCTAACCAGCTAGGCAGCGAGGCTTCCTCTTTGAAGTAATGGGCCAACCGATATGCAGCTCGTACGCGTCTTAAATGCGTTGTTAGGTATACGGTGAATTATGTGACAAGTCACATGATCACCCAGGGGGCTTTAAGCGGTGCGGTAGAGATATCCGCCATGATGGAATGGTTCTATGAGTAGAAGGAAACGATAACAGAACCATAGGAGATCCACCCATACTGATTTGATAAAAGACTCGATTATGTGCCCCAGGAATGTTGAAGCATGAAAAGAATTGATAATAAGTAACGTGACATAGGGGCAATGAACAAGAAAGAAAAATATATCGAGAAACGGGTGAAAAAACGCCCCCAGCAATATTTCGCTCAAGATTATAACCAATGATAAGCAGGCAACATGCGGTCATAAATAAACAAACCCCATGTCACATGGAACTTGTATGGAACACGAGTTGGAGTATCCGGACATACTGTAACCAAGGATAACATCAAAAATTTACGATATTCATAACATAGTAGCAATAAAACCTGAGATCAATCGTAAGACTTAATGCCGCCATGTCGGTACAGAATAAACCAAAGAGGATGTTTGGGTCAGGCAAAAAAGCACGGTCAAGTTATAAGGGAAGGGCGAGAAGTGAGAAAAATAAACACACATTAGGACCATATAGTCCAAGAACACTTATCAGAGTGAGACGGAATGGAATAGTTGACTGATGTCTGGGACATAGTGAAATAAAACGGAGGCAAGAGAGGTGAAAGTGTGGGAGCAACATAATTGAATGTGTCCCCACCTAGTATCCAGATAAACAAATGTCTTGAAACTTATGAAAGGACAAAGGTGTCCCTATCCGTTAGGGCAACAATGACAGCCTCCCGGTGCGCAATCCGGCGATATGTAATGGCGCCTGGGGATTCAATTTGAAAAAATGGTTGGAAACCCAACGGTTCAGTGTGTCGGGAAAGATAAAATAAAGTCCAACCAAAAAGGAATGAAAAAGATTGTGTGCCGGGATATAGCATGTATTCCAAAGTGCCCATTGTTGCAGGGGACAGTGCCCCCGGCGAGGTGATGAGGACCCGGAGACAATGAAGTTTGGGAATGAAACAACAGAAGAATGAATCATAAAAAAAAGTGTAATTCATCATCTGTGTTATGTCCCTTTTCAATACATCGTAGACGGCATATCCAAATTGCCTCCCTGCATCGCAGAGCCAGTTCACGATTCCCACCTGAGGGTTGGGGGGGATGTGATCAATGCCATGAAACCAGATTTTGCAGTCCCCCCATGGTGTTCCCCCATATGGAAGGACATAGGGTATTTCAGATCGTTGTTCTTGATGGCACGGACATGTTCTTGTATGCGTTGCTTGGATGTGATCAATGCTGTGAAACCAGATTTTGAAGTCCCCCCCATGGTGTTCCCCCATATGGAAGGACATAGGGTATTTCAGACGTTCTTCTTGATGGCACGGACATGTTCTTGTATGCGTTGCTTGAGTGGCCTCACTGTACTCCCCACATATATTTTTTCTCAGTCACAGCCCAACACATAGACCACATATTTGGTTTTACAGTTTGTAATTCATCGTATTTCATAGTCCTTATTGGAGTTGTAACTGAATTTTTTATCTTGTTTCTTCCCATAGGACAGACACTGCACCTCTGACATGTAAAAAACCCTTGTGGAGCAGGTGGCAACCAGGTTGTGTTGGTACTACTTGTGATGTAACTGGCACAAAGCATGTCCCTGATCGTTTTTCCTCTCCGATCAGTAACCTTAGGGGTGGTTGTAATAAACTCCTTCATATTAGGTACCTCACAAAGTAAGCCCCAGTGCTTCTTTAGAATTCTATAGAGCCTGTCACTTGTGGTAGAATATTGTGTGATGAAGGCTATGCGTGTATTTGTTCCTTCCTTATCATTTCTATTGGGTTTCTTGACCAATGTACTCTCTCTGGTACTATGCATTACTCTGTCTTCAGCCTTCCTCAATGTTTCCTCTTTGTATCCCCTCAGTTTGAATCTATTTTTGATGTTTGTGATATCTTTAAAAGTGGTTCCAGATCTGCAGTTGCGTCTCGCCCGTACCATTTCCCCAAAGGGTTTATTCCTAGTGACAGATTTGGGGTGTGCACTGGTTGCGTGCAAGGTACTGTTGCAAGCAGTTGGTTTACGGAACATGGTGCTCTGTATGACATTCGTTTCTACATAAAATAGAAGATCCAAAAATTCAATCTTGATGTAACTGTACAGGATGGTGAGATTCACATTGTAAGTATTCTCATTAAAAAGGAGTGGAATTCCATCAACTGATCTGTGGTTCCTTTTCATCGTTAGATGATATCATCTATATACCTCCACCAGTCGACAATGAAGTCCATCCAGCGGGAGGCATATCTGCCCCAGGCATGCTCCCTCTCCCACCAGCCCATGAAGAGGCCGACGTAAGAAGGAGCAAACCTGGAGCCCATGGCGGTGCCCTGTATTTGATGGTAATTTCCATCATGCAAAAAAAAGGTTTTTAGACAGAATGATGTCAATTATTTCGATCAACATTTTGTTGTGTTCCATGTGGTCTGCCGTGCGTCCGCAAGAAGGAGTGTACTGCCCTCATTCTGAAATGTTTTTGTATGCAGGTATAGAGGCCTGTGACGTCCATGGTGACAAACATTAAGTCGTCAGACCATGACATCCCTTCAAACTTCTGTAGTATATCCCTGCTGTCCTGTATATAAGCAGGAAGATTCACTACGAATGGCTGTAGAAATTTGCCAATGTAATGGTAGAGAGATTCGGTTGGTGAATCAATGCCAGCAATGATAGGGCGACCTGGGGGAAAGGCGCTACCCTTGTGAATTTTCGGGAGCATGTATATACATGGAAAACGTGGGTCCTTAAAAGTGAGATAGGTATATTTCTCTTCCATACTTTTTTTTACACTGATAAAAGTTCAGTATATGTGCTGCTGTATGCATGTCGGAACTGGACAGGTATAAAATAATAAATCCACATATTGACCTAGTGTTTCAAAATGCGTAGTTTCTGTAGACAAATGCTTTCTTGTTACTTATATAAACTAATAGTGCAGTGCAATGCAGTGCACTATAAAACAGTTTTAAAAAGCCTTTAGGGCAAAACATATGTGCCTCTATGCAATTGAGAACTAAACCAACCCTGGGAAATTTTTTTGTAAGTAAATCAGTGTGCAAAGTAGTCAAAATTATCTTTGTGTAAAGAGAATGCTGTAAATCAAAGGTAAGCTTTTTTCTTATGGAGGGCACTGGAAGGAGGGAGGGGCAGAGCTTATGAACTTTCATAGGGTCGGTCATCTCAACTCGGGCCCCTTAAGAGGCTGGGGCCACAGGCCACTGCCCATTTTACTCATGGGTTACAAAATCTCTGATTTCTCCGTTTGTCTCTCTTTTTCTTATTTCTTCTGTTCAGGTTTATTGACCTTTGCTCTTTTTCTTTGGGTCAAAGTCTGGTAATTAAAAATATGTTCTGGTCCCCAAAAATGATTGCTTGCGCCCATCATCTGCAGCTACCAGCACATTTAGTACAGAACAAAGCCGTTTCTTCCATATCTACTGACCAAGTTCATAATAAGGACCTCAGATTGAATTGTTATTACTTACTAACTAACAAGGTCATACCATTTCACTGCACTAGAAATCCATGTCTGTTAACGCCAATAAAAAGCGACTTCAATTTCACACTTTTCAATTCATAAAGCACAGTAGAAACACATGGCCTGATTCACAAAGGTAAACTTACACTTTTGTGTAAATTTACGATTGTTTGCTATTCGCAAAGGTATTTCGCAAATAGTATATTTACAACTGTGGAGTCTCCGCACATAAAAAGATAGGACAGTCCTTTTTTTTCTGTGTGGAGACTCCCCAGTCCTAAATATATCACACATAAACTTGTGAATCAGGCCCACTGGCGAGGGCTTATAACAAAGGTGAGGGCCTTTAACAACGGGTATAGCCTGAGACAAAAGGGATATAAGGCTAGTAGAATATTCCACATTGAGCTGCAGGCAAAGGCGTACAATGAGGGAGATGGCCTTTAACAACATTTATAGTCAGTGGCGGTTGGCGCCTTATGGAAGTGGTGGAACCCAAAAGCAATATCCATCACCCTGCCTCGGGCCTTGCAAACCCTCGGGCCAGACTTTCACATGGCACACAAGCAGGCATGCATACATACACACACAGTTTCAGGCACACACGCAAATACATTCTTGCATGCATACACATGCAATCCTCAGCACAGACAAACGCACACTTAAACTTTTATTCAGAACAACTTACCTGAGGCAGGTCCACGATTTCTGACTATCCTGTCTCTGTACAGCAGCCAGAGGCAGACCCACAAGCTTCCACCCAATCTAAAACTGGAATTGGGTTGAAGGTACCAAGGTAGACCATTTTCTCTATTCCAGCTTCTGATAGGGCAAGAGGGCCAATGGCATAACAAAACTTGAGTGGGCCCCCTTGCAAAGTTCACAGAGAGGGCCCCCCACTCTCCGGACCCAGTCAGGAGCTTTAAGGCCAGGGGACCCACCAACTGTTCACAGTGCGGGAGGGGGCCCCGTGGAGCTCAGGCCCACTGCACACTGGGTCTGCAGGGGCTATTGTTACACCACTGAAAGGGGCATGTAATTGACAAGCCTTGAAGCTCCATTATCTAACATGCTGCACTGCGTGACGCTAGTGCAGCATGTCACATATGTTTTGTGTATGTATGAGGTCAGGCTGTAACAGCTCCTGCCTGACACATGCACAAAACAGGTAGTGGAGCCCTCTTCTGCTGCCAACCTGACATTACAGCTTTTACATGCAAACAAACGATCTGTGAGAGAGTTTGTTTTCATATAAAAGCTGTACTATGCTGAATAGTAGTGGCAGAGGGTCGATGCTGTAGTGCCCCCTAGGGGCACTCGCTACTGTTTATAGTTTAAGACAGAAAGTTTATAAAACTATTAGAACATTCAACCCACTGAGGGTAGAATGGTCTAAAATAAAAGGTAGAAACAGAAAGTCAGCCACACATGTTTGGAGCAGAAGGGCAATACCAGCCAATGCTCCCTGATGGTCATGCTGGAGTTTCCTCTCTGAGGCAAAGGAACCGCGCCCTCCTCTTCCCTTTTGACATAAACACTAAGCTTTCAACGCTCCTGAAACCACTTAGACTTCTGTATTATTATGTCCCTCAAAGTGTTTAAACAATGTGGGATCCCTCTAAAAGGACCAGAAGCAGGATTAAGTAGGTGTCACTGCTAAACTTGTCAGCTGGAAATGTTACAATTCATTTAAAATGCAAAGCCCTGTATGCACAGAAGTGTTGTTCAGCTGTTACCAGCAAAAATTAAGAGTTACCCTTGGGGGTACAACTTTTATTTACAGCATTTTAAAAAATGCAGTTATCCTCATGCGTGGGTGTTGGAGGGAGGGCTATTTTCAACTGGTCTGACATTACGTGGACACGTTTTGGTGCTTGCAAACGTATCTTGCCCCTGCCTGCTTTGACAGACCCTAGGGTAAACAAGCATTGGCAAAGCTAATAGGTCTCGACCTATGCAACTCTATTTTCTTTTTTAATTGGTTTCGGATTTTTATTGTTTTGAAATTGACTTTATTACTATTTTGGTACAGCATAAATAATTTACACATTTCCCTAGAATAAGCCTGTCTTCTTTGTGCCATAACCACCAGAGTTGAGCTCAGGTGAATTTTGTGATTTTAAGCATTCACTATGACAAGGTTTGTGATTATTCCTTGAGGTGTACAGCCACCCACCACAACGAATAATTTATTTGATTACACTGATCAACCTGTGAGTTAGCTAGTATTACAATTATTGTTTGTTGAACCAGTGCTAGATTACGGTACATATGCAACTTGCTAGAAAGCCCATGACTAAAGACTAAGCCTCCAACGTGGGAGGAGGGCAGTATGCTTAGGTAATGGGTGGGAGGTGCCCAATGGTCCCGAACTCCTCACTACGATATATCACAAAAATATTACGTGCAAAATCTTGATATTCAAAATATATTGCAGGCTATACATTGAGTACCAAACTATTATTAATTAAAGTATGTATGCGTATCTATAAGGTTACTATAGGTAACTTGGCATACATACACATGACATACATAAACCTGCATAGATATGCTTATTCTCAAAATATGACATAAAAATATTTGCCATTTCGGGGAAAAGGTACACCCCATTCCAACTCCATTAATTTGAAGGAGTAAATCCTCTCCAAACAAGAAAAAACTTTTGAGAGTGCAATGTGTGCCAATTCAATGACAAACTTTGTGTCAAGAATGCCCTTCAATACTGTCAATGCTATCCCTTGGGAAATATACGTGCAAAGTGAATCTACATCAAAACTTACCAGAATGTCCGTATCAATATCAAATAGTGTATTCTCGATAAGACTGATTAAAATACATGGAGTCACTTACATTGAGTACCTAATTATGGTGTCTTCTAGAATTGCTTGCACTAGTGATTCGATTTCTTTAAATTCGGCTTCTCTTTTTCTTAATGCCGTTTCTATGGATAATGACAACCAATCCCTAGAGCACTTAGTCCCCACTCCACTAAATCCTATCAAGTATTCCTTATCATCCATGAATATAATAGGAATATTCCTTACTTGGAGGTCCCCAAAGAATGGTGTTATTTTCCATGTGTTTTAATGACACCTGTACATGCAAATGTGTCCATATCTGTTTTTTCTTTAATATTTTGAGTTTCTCAATTTGATAAATTTTCACAGGTGTGCTACTAGAACTCTGCCCACCCCGTAAGGAGGGAATGATCTAATAATTTGTTAATGTGGCCATCTGTATAGCTAAGTGCGTATGGTTCTGAAATCTCTAAGTTCTATAGGGGCCCTTAAGCACAAGAGGAGAGACAGTGCCTCAGTAAAATGTATATGTCATAAATACATTTTTAATGAAGGTGAAAGCCCCAACATCCATACTGGTGCAATCAAACAATCAAAACAAGTGTTGCGTTCCCCTGGAACCTCCTGAGAGTTTGAGGGGAAAAGCAACTTATAATTCAAAAAAGACAACTCCCTTGGAAAGATTGAGCAATTTTCACAATTCTAAGGAGAGTATATGGCCATTAGAAAATGAATTAATACTTGCCCCATCACTAAATTCCATCCTCCTAAACCATATCCATTTTTTTGACTCACCCCTTAAAAAACATATAGCCACATAAACTTTTCTCGCGTTTCTTATTTCCTACATTATTTTTACTTTTTATCAATGAATAGGTAAATAATTCATGGCAATACATAGCTCATGCTTTTTTTCAGAGAAGACATATTGGCATAACAAAATTAGCACAAACTAACATGTCAAAACAGTAACCTCATAAGTCAATTCGATATATGATACGATATATACAACCCTATATGGAGTCCTTGTATGTAACACAAATTAATTAGCGACCAGTATTGCAAAGTTCATCCTGGTTCAAACTGTTCGATGTTTGTGTATAAGAGTCTTACGGACACAATATCTGTCTCAAATTTGTGATACACCCCGTAGCTGGCTTCTTGTTTATATCACAATTCCGATGTGAGCTTTGCATGAGATATGTTGGCACATTTTGGCCCCAAATACAACATTTCAAAAGGCCTCATCACGACAACACAAGGACCTAGGGTATTGATATAGAGAAGTGTCAAAAAGGCATTGAGCCTACTATGTATAGTGAAAATAATGAGGACTTCCAAATGCAACCATAAAATCCCTTGGTGATATCAACTGGCTCACTGCCATGGAGATATAGAGATGTTTATGTTGAAAAGTCCTTAAATGAGTGCCATGAGGAACATGTGCGCCCCGCTATCAACACAGGTGCGATGCATGCACACATGGACCAATCCAAGGAACCTCTATAGACATGTATCAAGCAGCGGTGAAACAAAAAGAAAGGCAGAGTACCTCTTTTTCAAATGTTTCATCCAAAAAATAACAAGTTGTCAAAATAGGAGAAACAAATCTAAAAAACACAAAAAATATGAAATGGATTAAACCTGGGACTCCTCATCCTGTTCCAAAGAGTACACAAAGTTGCCAAAACGATCTGGGCGACTCACTGTGGAAAGTTTTTGCTTACCCCGTCCATATGAAACCTCGAGTACTGCCAATAGCCATGGTTGAACCTGTGTTGCACTGAAATTAGATAATTTAAAGGGGTACTCATAACTAAATTCCAGTCGCGTCTGATATGGCTCCAAAGGTACCTGTGTAAAATGACCCAGCTCGGCATCAAAACAGCTGTCATGTAAGCGTTTTGAAAAACTAGTGTCATATTGGTAACCCATGTGCATATATAAGCACAGGACATTGACCCGACATCTTGGAGTGGTGAGTATCCTCCAAGAACACTTAATCATGACTGTCTATTCATTTTGTGCAATTAAAGGGTTTCTGGTCATAATAACCTACATACCGTTGATTTCAACGAAATGGGGGTGCGCCAGGTAATGAAGTCCAGTAGGCAGCGAGTAGTGTCAAGAAAGTTGTTTATTTCAAATTCACAAATCAATTCAGTAATACGTAAAGCTCAGCCAACGCGTTTCATTCCCTCAAGGGGAACTTCATCAGGGCTTAAACGTCAATTCTGAAAGTGTTCAAAGTCTCAAATGGTCGATGCTAAGTTTCAATTCCAGTGTGCTGTGCTGGAACTCTTCGGAGTGCTTACAAGCTTAATAAGGCCTTATACGTCAATTCTGATAATGTGCAAGGGTTCAAATGGTCGTTGAGAAAGTTCAATTCCAGTGTATTGCGCTGGGACTCTCCGGAGTGCTTACAGGCATAATAAGGCCTGCATACCGAGACCGACAACCATGCTCGTCCGGACGAGCATGGTTGTCGGTCTCTGTATGCAGGCCTTATTATGTCTGTAAGCACTCCGGAGAGTCCCAGCGCAATACACTGGAATTGAACTTTCTCAACGACCATTTGAACCCTTGCACATTATCAGAATTGACGTATAAGGCCTTATTAAGCTTGTAAGCACTCCGAAGAGTTCCAGCACAGCACACTGGAATTGAATCTTCGCATCGACCATTTGAGCCTTTGAACACTTTCAGAATTGACGTTTAAGCCCTGATGAAGTTCCCCTTGAGGGAATGAAACGCGTTGGCTGAGCTTTACGTATTACTGAATTGATTTGTGAATTTGAAATAAAGAACTTTCTTGACACTACTCGCCGCCTACTGGACTTCATTACCTGGAGCACCCCCATTTTGTTGAAATCAATCTTGGATCTGGAGCACAGAGGCGCCACACAACGGCTGGCGCTGGGGTTGGTTGCGCAGGAACAATACTCACTGGAACTAGCGTGAGGTGCAGATTTGGGAGTCCGCCATTGTAAATCTTGACACCTTACATACAGTTGTAAATCTAAAAAATAATTGTCATAATCAAATGCAATAGCAGTGACTAGGGGGGTAGCAAAAAAACAGAATAGGGGGAGCATAAATGAACACCTGGTTGCATGTTAGATCTTTGTAAATTAGAGTTTGTACTGCCATCTGAGAATGATTCAGTTGGAGGAACCTAAATTCAAGGTGAGGCCCATACCTAGTATGTGCTGGGAGATTAGTGATTCCGTAAATAAAGTATGATCAATAGGAATGGAAAATTCCTCCGGAATACCGCCTTACCAGTGGTGCTGTGACACAAGCCCCCCTGATTTTGCAGCTGAAGCAGGGATAGTGTTGACACATAGTAATTTATGAGCCTATCCTGTCTGCAGCTCCACAGAGGAAAGCTCTTAAAAATAAAAGTAAGGGAAAACGAAATCAGAGGTCAGAGGTGCAAAGTTAATCACAGCAAAGAAATGAAGAGACAAAGGAGGGAAAGAAAGAGAAAGAGAGATAGAGAGAGAGAGGGAGAGAAAGAGAGAGACAGGGTGGAAGGCAGAGCAAAAGGTAGGACATATGAAAACAAAGAAGGAACTGTGACAAGAAGGAAGGTCAAAATGATGAAAGGAAGGATGCAAGGATGAAAGGACTTATGGACGGAAGAGTAAAACAACATTTGCATGGGTAGTTCAAAGAAAGTGGCTGGAATGATGAAAGGCTGGATGAATGGATGGACTGATGAATGGAGTACTGGCTGGAAGTGTGAAAGGATGGATTGGTGGATTGATAAAAGGAGGGTGAATTGGTGGCTGGGTGCAAACTAATGAATGGATGGGTAAAAGGATGTATGAATGGTTGGAAATGTGAGTGGAAGGATGGAAGGAAGACTAATGATGAAAGGATGGATGATGGAATGGTGAGAGGATGAATGGATAAATTGAGGCATGAAAAGATGGATGGATAGATAGATGGACGGACGGATGCATGAGAGTCCTGAAGAATGGAGAAATAGATAGATGGAAGGCAGGATGAAGGACCTCATCTAACGTGGGTACGGCTTACTCGGTTCACTCACCCATTGGCATTCGAGGTATGGATCAAAGTGGGGGGTATTTTATTTTTCTGGCTCTTCTTTTGCTCCTTACATCTAAATATACGTATATATACAAAATTCAAGCAAATTAGCTATGGAGCACAGAAGCATCCTGTGTATTGCGTGACCCACCTGTGAAGCCAGTGCACACTGACATTCGACGTGCCTGCCTCCTAGGTGCTGCTGAATAGTCCTGGAGTAGAACAATTCTCTAGGCCCACATAGATCTTCTATCGGTGTCCTACAACCCCCGCTAAGGCCAGCGGTAGGTGGATTGCCACACATGACTACTGTACGGTTGCAGCTGTTAGGGTGTGCATTGAGAAAGCCCCAGACTGCTACTTATTGGGCCAATACCCTCAACGCAGTAGGAGGAGGAATCGCCATCGTCCACAAGAACACCATCAGGGTCTCGACCAGCACCGACGACACTCTCAGCACCGCCGAACACATGCACTTCCAGATCCACACGGACCCCAACACCACCCTTAGAGGCACCCTTGTCTACAGACCCCCTGGGCCCTGACCCCAGTTCAGCGACTCCATCGCCGACTTCATCAGCACGCACGCCCTGACCTCTAACGACTACATCCTCCTCGGAGACCTGAACTTTCACCTGGAGAACAACAACGACAGCAACTCCACCACCCTGATCGACAGCCTCGCCAACCTCGGCCTGAGCCAGCTCGTCACAACACCGACCCACTGCGCCGGCCACACGCTTGACCCCATCTTCTCCTCCAGCTCCCACGTCTCCTTCAGCCACACCACGGAACTCCTCTGGACCGACCACCGCTGCATCTATTTCACCTTCCAGAAACCCACCACACACCACCGCACCCAACAGATCCCACGCCGCTGCTGGAGCAAAGTCACCGAAGACCAACTCCGGGCAACCTCGCTCTCAGCCCTCCCTCCGACCCATCCAACACCGACGACGCTGCCTGCAACCTCAGACGATGGATGGACGACTGTGCCAACACTCTCGCCCCGCTGAAAAAGCTCACCTACAGCGACACCACCAAAAGAGCCAGCTGGTTCACCTCGGAACTCCTAGCTTCCAAGCGCACCTGCCGGAAACTAGAGAAGAAATGGCACAGCGATAAGACACCGGACAGCCACACAGCCCACAAAGACGCCATCCGTAACCACCACCACCTCATCAGGTCCGCCAAGAGAATCTCCTTCAAAGACCGCCTCGACAACAACGCACACAACAGCAAGGAGCTTTTCAACATCGTGAAGGAACTCTCCAATCCCAGCTCCAACACCAACGACATCCCGCCGTCGCAACCCCTGTGCGATTCCTCGCCACCTTCTTTCACCGCAAGATCGCCGACATCCACGACAGCTTCGACACCCAGACAACCTCAACTAAGATCGATACACCAGACCCGCCACACACCATCGACCACGACCCCCTGCCAGCCTGGGCCAGCGTGAACATCGAGGACACCATCAAGACCATGAGCACAATACACTCCGGCTCCCCGTCAGACCCTTTCCCGCACCACATCTTCAACAAAGCCAGCAGCTCCATCGCACCCCACCTGTGCAACATCATCAACCTCTCCTTCGAGACCGCGACCTTCCCAGAGAGCTGGAAACACGCAGAGATCAACGCCCTACTCAAAAAACCCAAGGCGGACCCGAGAGACCTCAAGAACTTCCGGCCCATCTCTCTGCTTCCGTTCCCAGCCAAGGTCATCGAGAAGATCGTCAACAAACAGCTAACCCGATACCTCGAAGAAAACAGCATCCTGGACCCATCCCAATCAGGGTTCCGCAGCAACCACAGCACTGAGACTGCCCTCATCGCCGCCACCGACGACATCAGGATCCTGCTGGACAATGGTGAGACCGCAGCCCTCATCCTGCTGGACCTCTCCGCCGCCTTCGACACTGTCTGCCACCGCACTCTACGCGCACGCCTCCTCGACGCAGGGAACCGAGACAAGGCCCTGGAATGGACCACCTCCTTCCTCGACGGCAGAACCCAGAGAGTCCGCCTCCCACCTTTCCGATCCGAAGCCTCCGAGATCATCTGCGGCGTACCCCAGGGATCGTCCCTCAGCCCAACACTGTTCAACATCTACATGGCCCCGCTCGCACGCATCGCCAGACAACACGACCTCAACATTATCTCCTACGCCGACGACACTCAACTGATCCTCTCCCTCACCAAGGACCCCCTCGCCGCCAAAGCCAAACTCCATGAAGGAATGAAGGCCGTCGCCGATTGGATGAAGATCAGCCGACTAAAGCTGAACACGGACAAAACGGAGGTCCTCATCCTTGGCTCCAACCCCTCAGCCTGGGACGACTCCTGGTGGCCAACGACGCTGGGAGCAGCCCCGACACCCACCGACCACGCACGCAACCTGGGAGTCATCCTCGACTCAACGCTCTCCATGGCCAAGCAAGTCAACACAGTCTCCTCCTCCTGCTTCAACACCCTCTGCATGCTTCGCAAGATCTACAGGTGGATCCCGACAGACACAAGAAGAACAGTCACCCAGGCCCTCGTCAGTAGCAGACTGGACTATGGGAACGCCCTCTACGCGGGAGCCCCGGCCAAGCACATCAAGCGACTGCAACGCATACAAAACGCCTCCGCACGACTGATCCTCGACGTACCACGCCACAGCCACATCACCCCCACTTGAGGAACCTGCACTGGCTCCCCGTCGACAGGAGGATCACCTTCAAACTCCTCACCCACGCACACAAGGCACTCCACAAAACTGGCCCAGCCTACCTCAACAGACGACTCTTCTTCTACGTCCCCAACCGCCAGCTCCGCCGACCTCTCCCTCGCCACCGTCCCCCGCATTCGAAGAACAACCACCGGCGGCAGATCCTTCTCACACCTCGCCGCCAAGACCTGGAACACCCTTCCACTAAGCCTACGAAAGACCCAAGACCTGCTGACCTTCAGGAGGCTACTCAAGACCTGGCTGTTCGACCAGTAGCAGCATCCCCCCCCCCGTCCCTCTCCCCAGCGCCTTGAGACCCTCGCGGGTAAGTAGTGCGCTCTACAAATTCTGTGATTGATTGATTGAATACCCCAATGCTAAGGGATACAATCTGTGACTACATCACTCTGGGGATGACAACTTGTCGGGTCTGATATGCTGCTAGATATTCTTGTGCATCTTCTAAAATGGGCGCCGTGCTTCAGCATCAGAAATCTTTCTCTGTTTTTGATGAAGATGGTGGAGGGCACATTCATTATTACATTTATAGTTACAGTGGAGACCACAACTCGGCCTCTGCGATGTCCATCTCGGTCGGTTAGGCAAACTGCCAACACACAAGTGGATAGATGCCAGTTCTGCACTTTGTACAGTAAAATGGGTCAACAGTAGGAAGAAAGACGGGGGGTACTACCTGCTACAGAGGTCTGCTGTGCCTTCTCTCCTAAACAATATAGATCACATCCTCAGATTAGATCTAATGCTTCTTTCATTAATACCTAAGATAGTGTGAGGGACCTCCTTTCTGTTCTGGGCTGAGGAAATGAAGGCTTAAAATGCCATTATTTTCTGGATATGTTCTGGAGATCAAATGCAATTAAAATCTAACATTTTTACTCACATCGAAAATTAGGGTACTTGACAAATGCTAAAAAACGATGAGGCAATCGGATTTTATAAAGAAAAGTGTGCATTCCTACATGTAGGCCATTGACTCGAATACCTGATGTAAACATAATCAGTACAACAGTTTTATCTTTCTTTCTTCAATTTTCTGAATTATGTTCGTCCCCCAAAAAGGGTATCACAGTCTCCAACATATATGTAATTTAAGAAATAATCTGTCATTGATTGTGAGAGGTTAGCCTGTGTGTCAGAAACTCAGTTGCAAACTACAGTGTCCATCATGCAATGCACGCTATTTTGATTGGCTGATGGCTATGCCATCGCGCCATGTACTGTATATGGATATGCACGTGCTGGCTAGTCTGCGCATTCCTTGTCTAGTATCTTATATTTTCATTGGCTGGCGCCTTTTTCACCTCATCATGCAATCAACCATATTCTGACTTGCCATCTACTCTGCCACTAGTGGAATGGAACTGGTTTTCATTGAAAATTTGAAGACGTTAAAATAACATTATACCGTCTATGTGTTCATTGGCACTTACATGGCTCTTCGATATCTGGCCATATGTTGTGGTGCGCTCGGGTAAACAAAATGCTCAAATTCACGTAATGTGTAATTTCGAGAAACTCCAAAAATTTCGCGACATGCAACATTCCTGAATTTGATGAATTTCACCTAATTAATGTATCTCTCAGGCCTAGAAATTAAGTGTAGTGAATAATTAGAATAGAAAAATCGCAAACATGTAGATGGTTTTCCTTCCAGTTGTCAACTAGACATATTAGAAAACCAAGTAACACATTTTTTAGTTTTAAAGGAAATGACGGAGAAAGTGTGTTAGACATATATTAAATTCACAGCACCCGCGTGTATGTCAGTGACTAACCAATCACAGGTCTCGTCTGATATTATCTCGGTATTCGTTCAGTGTTCTAAACACCGGTGTCATGTTTAGTAAACACTTTCCACTCTTCTGTGCCACTGACTCTTAGTAAATAAGGCCCGTGGGCGCACATTCTACTGAAATTAGTTTTCTGTGTGCAGAACCCACCAAGCCGTGGGGAGTAATTTATCTACTGAAAAACCTGCAAGATACCAGAATGCACCCTTCAGAACTTGGCCTCCGTCCTCTCTTCCTTCAGAAATATTAGCTAGAAAACTAGGGTGCCTGGGGCACTGGCGAAGATGAAAGTGTAGTTTCTACCTGTGAAAGTAAAGCTATTGTTCTCTCCCCCTGGTTGAAGCTTTCATGTTCGAAACTGATCAGAGGAATAAAGAGCAGCTGGTTTACCACCTTTTGGAACACATCACCTGTGTGATGGTAGGCCATCAGACATAAAGGCAGGAGCCCTTTCATAGTGAAAGAATTGACATTTAAAAGCAAGGTAGACGATAATAAGAGATTATCAGATAGTGTATCAGAAAATGGGTTTATTCATGTCCCGTTGAAGGAATCTCCCATAATGAAATAGGAATGAAACATATCACACAGCCATTTCATAATCCACACACTTTCATGGTCCTTCCCTGGAAACCCCAAAGGACAAGGCATATATGGGAATACAGATCATCGTTGTCTTTCAACAACTCACAGCAATCAAGGAATGGCATTGCATACTCTCATCTATAGTGCAAGTCTGCGTTTCATAAATTACAAGCCATATGAAATGGTTTACAGGGCATACAAAATTAAAAGCTTGTAATATTCTAATATATCTGGGGCCAGATGTAGTAACATTAGGAATACCGATCTTCAAATTGTGATTCTCTCCAAATCGCGATTAGGACTGTATGAAACTCCTTTGAGTTTCTTTAGCGATGCCTACTGGGCCGCAAATAAACCTACCTCATGCATATTAATGAGGTAGGTCACAATTTGTGACCCATAGGGAATCGCAGCCATCACAGGGATGGTGGCCTTCTGAGGTCACCGGACCACCATGTCTATGAGTGCTTTTTTATAAAGCAATCTTTTTTTTTTTTTTAATGCAGCTCGTTTTCCTTAAAGAAAAACGGGATGCGTTTAAAAAGAAAAAAATGAAACTTTGCAGTTTCATTTAGTAAGAGGAGGCAGTGGTCCGTGGGACCACTGCTTGCTCTTAAAAATATTTGTTTTCGATTCTCAATGAGGAATGGGACTCATGGGGATCCCTTTCTATTTGCGAATGGGTTACCACCCCCATCAAAGAGTCGGTAAAAGATGAATGTTTTGCGACTGTAATTCAGTCGCAAAACATTCGTACATCCCATTCAGATTTGGTATTTTGAAGGGACGCCCTAAACACGCCCCCTCCAAATACTGAATCGCAAACACAAATTGTGATTTGGTAACGTGTTACCGAATCGCCATTTGTGTTTTGTACATTTGTAAAGGCATTGTTGCAGTCAGAAACGTCCTGATCGGCTGTTTCAGACCTCAAAAATGCTTCGTACATGTGGCCTCTGGTGTGCTCTGCAGCTTGTGATGCCTTATTTCCTGTGTGTGGAGGAGGGGCTTACACTCACTCTGGTGTTTAACACTATTCACGGAGATCAAATAGGAGTATGCATGCATTGTCTTATGGGGCCATTTCAGAGTGCAACTACTGAACAATGTAGATATTGCCTTTCTGCAACTGCGTGGCCTCCCTATAATTTAAGTGATGTGTCCTGGTGGATGGGGTCCCAAGGACCAAATATGGCATGGGGAGGGGAGCAACGTACTCTCCTCCCCTAAACAAAGGTGTTTGGCCACGGGGGATGGTGTCCCTGTGGCGGAAAACAGCCCACGGAGGGGGTTGTGTGCCCCCACCCAGATTGACTGCCTTTGGGGTGTGGGCACAGGGCCTGGTCACAGGTCAGGCCCTGCGACCATTCCCCCGCCATACATGGCCAAAGGCCTCGTGCTGCGCAGTTTGGATTAACATATGGTAATTAAATATAACTTTACATTAAAAAAACCTTAGAAATTAACTGAAAAAACAAAGGTTACAGGGACGTTATAGTTAGGAGATAGAGTTAAAAAACCTTAGAAATTCACTGAAAGAACCAAAGGTTACAGGGACATTATAGTTAGGTTTGCATTTTACACACATAAGCCATAGAAATTCAGCAGTTATAATTAGAGTTATTTGAAGAAACTATAACTCGTGCCCAATGGTAATTATAACTCGTGCTCTTGCCATGCACTGCTAATTACCCCACATATTACATCACTCATGACATCTTCTATGACATCATTGATAATATCACTGCAACATTTGCTGTAAAATTATTGATGAGGAAAGTGTGCATGGCGAGGGCGCGAGTTATACTTAACTTGTGGCACAAGTTATAGTTTCTTCACATAACTCTGTGTGTGTAAAATGTGAACCTTATTATAACATCGCAGTAATCTTTGTTTTTTTCAGTGATTCTAATTGCATAACCATTAAAAATTTGCTGAAACGGACATGCTCTATGCAGGCTGCTTATCTTGAAATCTTACAAGGTTTGCCTACTTTTGGTTCAAGAGCGGGATTCACACCCGCTAACCTGCACTGTCCCCAGGAGGTGGAAGTGGCCGGTTTTTGTGTGAAGAACTTTCTCTACGAGATATATATATATATATATATACACATATATATATACATACATATATATGTGTGTGTGTTTATGTATATATATTTGTATAAATTACCTACTGGCAGTCGCCAGTAGGTAGTTATAGTTAGGACCTCGTTTCAATAGGAAGAGCCTTTTTTCATTTGCCAATAACTTTGGTGCTGTTTGATGAATCTTCACGAAATTTTCAAAACTGATATGATGCTCACTTCAGCTGCTATCTTGAAAGTTTTGGGGTGATCCATGAAGCAGATGGTGAGAACCAGGGGCTGCTTAAAAGCTCGTTTTCCCCATGTTAATTCCCATAGGACCTTTAGACATAGCTACAGCCCGAACTGCTGAAAGGAAGTACACCAAATATGGCAGAAAGTTAGATGTTGGTCCAAGGAAGTGCCTTTTTGTGATTTGGTGTAAATCCGTTCAGTAGTTTTGGAGTTACTTAAAGAAATTTTCAGTTGTATATATAGGGACACGGTGGATGCACAACCACTCCCAATATCGTGCTGAGATTTGATTGGCTGCCAACACTTCAAACCAGGAAGTGTTGGCAGCCATCTTGTGACTCGGATGAATCGAGTCACATAAAAAAGCTAAAAAAAAAGAAAAGTGGGCAGGATAGAAAAACCCTCACCCCTAGGCCTCTTGGGGCGGGGGGGGACACAGGAATCCCCCAAGGGCCAGAAAAGCATTTTGCTAAAAAACAATTTCAGCACGAGTCACGCTGGATCCACGACTCCCGCCCAAAATTTTATTAAAACTAAGCGCTATCTCCCACGCTTCATTTGTAATTTGTCCCCAGTGGGCCAGGACGTCCTTGTGGGCCAACTACCCCTCCTGTTACCTGTTAGCTGAGCTAACTATAACTCAGGGCCCCTGCAATGCACTGCTTATGACCTCACATATTACATCATTCATGACATCGTCAGTATGGCTCCCCCTCCCGAGCCATATTCAGCCCTGGGGTCCCCATCCCCTGGGGCCTGCCTTATTTTAGGGAGGGCACCCTGATGCCCACCCACACCCAGGGCACCCACCATTCAGGTGTTGGGGGCCGTTGGAGAAGCCCTAGGGCCCCTGCAGCCCCAACCAGCTCCCCGCATGAAGCGGGAGCCAGTATTTCTCCCACCCGCAGCTAGCAGCTACTTATGCACCTCCCTCCACGTGGGAGCAATCTCTTGATCTGTTTTCCTGCCCGCATCAGTGCGAACAGGAAAACCCATCAAAAGTCTACTTCCAGCTGACTTTGTGTTTTCTCCCCTTTGGCGAGAGTTTCAGAAATGCTCCCACCAAGCGGGAGCAAACACAACTTTCCCTGCCCATGCTGGTGTGGGCAGGGAAACTGTTGTGTCTCGGGGGTGAGCTCCTTGGGACATAGCATGTGAGCTGGCTCCGGGGAATGGGGTCCCCAAGTCCAAAGAAGGCTCAGGAGGTGGGGGCATGCTGCAACTCCTCCCTTTTTCTAAAGTTAGCAGTCCTAGGGGATGGGGCCTCCAGGGCCTTTTCAAGGCCACATGCCCCCCTCTCCTACGTATATTGGGCCCTGGGGCAAAAGTGACTCGGGAGGGGGCCACATGCCCCCCCTCTCCTTAAACATAATTCAGGCTCAGGGGATGGGGTACCTGGGCTGAAAACGGCCTGGGGAGGGGGGCTGCGTGTCCCCTCCCATTAAAAAATACTTTGGGCCCCAGGGATTGGGTACCTGGGGCCAGAAATGGCCTGGGGAGGGGGGCCACATGCCCTTATGTCAGATTTTTTGTGTTTTTCTTAGGACTCTAAACCGAGTTACCAAGTTCTGAGGTGGCTGCCTCCACTTCCTGTTGAGGTGGTGGCAGCCAATCAGATCACAGTTTGAGATCTGTCCGAGTGTGTGAAATATAAAAAAAATGTAACCTTAATGTCTCCCAAACTACTGAACGGATTTACACCAAAACAGAAAAAGCACTCTTTCTGGGCCAAGATCTAGCTTTCTGTCAAACTGTACAGCGGGTTGGGCTGTAGCGGTGGCTCCGCTTGACAGATCACTCTGAAAGTTTTCATGCGCAAACTAGTAAAAAAGTAGCTTTTTGGAAAGTTTCATGGAGATTCGTCAAACGGGGTCATTATGTCCTGTAATTAACAATGCTGAATTCATGTGGAGGATATTTACCGTCCCTAAATAAATAAAAAATGCTAACTCTGCATTTCGTCTTTCTTTCAGTGCTGGTAAAAAACACACTTTCACAATCACATTGCTACACTTACATGGGGCCATTCATATGCAAACAAGAAATGCCACCAATAGGTGTCCTAAAGACCGATGGGCATAAGAAGGGTCCTGACAACCCGCCGTATCTGTGGGGGGTGGGGCACTGAGACCCACTCCAAGGGAAAGACCTGGGTGCCATTCATCACCTGACACATCTGTGGAACACTGACATGAAATGTCCTGGCAGGCGATAAAATGATCCACTCAGTCCTTTTTTTCTCTTCAACGAACAGGCATTACTTTGTGCGCCCTCGCTCCATTTGGCCTTACCCCCAACTAATTGATGTACCAGGGTCTTGGAGTCTGGCTAACACCAAACAGCAGTGGGGTGTAGTTTAGGTAAAAGACATCAGGATTTAAAGGGGGGGGGGCAGTAAAGACAACAGAATTTGTGTAGGATTGAACAACACGGCCGTATGCATTTCAGATTGCGAGGTGAAGAACACATGAGGCTAGTGACTTTCTGGGGGTGCGGACAAGTGACAGCAGTGATTGGGGTGTATGACATTATATACGA
Source organism: Calotriton arnoldi (assembly GCA_963921515.1). Taxonomy (NCBI): domain Eukaryota; kingdom Metazoa; phylum Chordata; class Amphibia; order Caudata; family Salamandridae; genus Calotriton; species Calotriton arnoldi. Next base: position 646,281 of record CAWUFW010006879.1, read on the forward strand.
AAATATAAAATTTAAGAGGATATTGAAACTTACCACAAAGGTTCCACAACTTAAAGAAACCCAGTCTTCAGTCTCTCGCCTTTATATTATCACAGAACTTGTCAATGCTTTGCAGTATCCCATTCATTCCGTCCTGGGCACTTTCTAACATGTATATTTAAATACATATTTTTACATGTCCGTGATTGTTACTGTCTACCTAGATTTAGGAAGGATGTCAGTGCACTCTAACATGCACATATGAAGTTGTTCTTATTTTGGGCTCACAGTAATTTTCTATGAAACAAAAGAAGGCCAACAGGGAATGGACTTGCACAGAAACTGTGAGAGGGTTTCAGAGACAAAGAGAGCCTGATATTTATCAGACATACGTTTCCAATTTACTATTTTCAGCAACGAGTTTTCCATTTACTCGGTACAAAAGAACCTATTCACAGAATTTGCTATTTCATTTTTATTTGCACATATTCTTTATACAAAATGCAGATTAGAAATCTATCGTGCAGCGGAGCCATTTTTAACTCATTATGCTTAATTATCGTAAAACATTTTGTAATCTAGGTGGGACCGTGTAAACATGACCATAAACATTGTTGCTAAGTGTCATGAAACTCCCAGAACAGCGTTGTTCGCACTGGATGTTTTCTGTCATACAGCATCCATATCATTAAGAAATACGACATTTTCCAGTCATCATTTATGATTAAAAAATATGTACAGAATGAAAATGTAATAGTACTTTTAATGAATAAGATAGTATGTTTTGTAAACGGAACGGTCGTACGTGTAAATGTAAACAGCAACTTGAAAATGTATGCCTTATGAATAAATATTTCGGGCACGCCCTCCCTGAACCTTTCTATACTTTTGAGTTAGCCCCATCACCATGGTGAGCTTTTATTGACGTTCCGTTTGATATACCCACAGTCTAGTAGGGTTTTTCGGTGGTAGCCCTGATAATGAATACCTTTTTGTATGTAGATTGGTTCCATGCACCAAGAACTTGATTATAACCAGGGCCACTGGAATTATGCGGCAGGGGAGCATCAAATTATGTGGCAGAGTTTACTACATTATATAGGAAGAAAAGGCAAGTTATGCGGCGCAATGCCACACATTTTGCTGATAGTATTACTTCATTATTTTGTCATTTCTACACATTAACACTGTCTAGGGAAAGGGTTCACTTCATTAGTACCAGCTAACCCCAAATACAGTAATAAACAACTGAATGATGACCAGTTAACTTTTGAGAAACGGCTTTCCACGGTGCATCAACACGTGTCCCTGTATTTTTCAGTCACTTTTGATTAGTTTGCGCTAGAAACATTTTTGCTAAAATCTGCATATTATGCAGTAGATGATAAATAATGTGGATAATGCGTCAAATCCATAGTCATGCACAAAGTGCCGTGGCTGCAGGATGGCATCATTTTAATGTCCCTGATTACAATACTTTCACCGGGCAATTGCCCACCTCTGCTCAATGGAGTGCTTAATTTGTGCCAATGGTTTCCGGTGCTCTGGACTAGCATTTAATTGTCAGCGCGGGCTCTAGTGACAGTCCCACCACATGGTGGCACTGATTTTAAAATTTTGAGATGAGCTCAACAACAGTGTTTAGTAAGTCAATATACATTGAAAATGAATAATACCAGCCTCTCATGTCATTATTATAGCCTTGTGTGGCCTGAAATAGTCTGAATTGTCACACTTGTAGGAGTGCAATGGTTAGGTGTTATGTTGGTACTGCCATTGGCAGCGCTGGCAGGGTATGGGTGGTGCAGGCTGCAGTGGCCTTCCGAGAAGTTCCCTGGTACTTCATTTGTTACAAATTAAGCACTGGCTCAAGGAATGCTTTATGAAGGGGCAAGCCCTGCATAAGGCTTTCCTTGGGCAATCTTGCTTGCTGCCCTACATAAGGCATTTCTTAGGCAGCGACGAGTTCCACTCCGTCCAATATCCTTCTAATATGCACCGCTACAGGAAGAGCTTTTACGTACCCAGGCAGTCTCAGGGACAGTATCTCAGGCACTGGTCATTTACGGACTCACTTTTAGGCACCTTTCGCGTGCATGTTGGTGAATACATTTTTTTGTCATGCCATTTTACTCAGAGCTTTACTGCCCACACAGCTTTATAAGTTGAATAACTGCCTAGGATCTTTCTAAGCCAGCAGCACCCCTATTTATGTTAATGCTGCACAGAAAGAAACATCAAACTAATAGGCTTTGTGCACCTTTACCATATCACCATCTTATGGAACATTCTATTCATGCAATAACAGATTAAAAAAAAAAACCTGCTCTGAGCACGCCTAGAAAATGTAAATATGGCCGAAATGGATCTACTTTTCCGGAAGTCTCGGTTCAAAAGGGATGACAATATGAAAATCCTGTACATTTGTGACTGTTGTCATTAGTGCAACCCCCGAGGAATGCCTCCAAAAGCAATTTAAAACGCTGGACTAACCAAGTGTTGCTACTTTTCAAATTTACAAGGACATTTGTTTCTCTAATCAAGCTTAAATTGTTATGAAGAGAGAGTGACAGTCTAATATGCTTTTATAAATATGAGTATTAATGACTTGTGATTCCTTAGACATTTAATGAATGCAAAATATTAAAATGTGTACATCTGTATACGTTTGTATTGTATATGTGCACTCTATAACTGAGCATTTCGTATATCCAAGGCCAAAGGAAAAGGTTGAGAACAATGACTAAGGCAGCACTGTACTCTTTAAAGTGATTCTATCCTATTTCATCCCTAGTGCAGAGCCTTCCCAGAATGTATGTTTTATATGACACTTACTATAAATAAAATAAATAAAAATATATAAATTAATCCCTAGTGGAAATACCTAATACCAGTGTACCTAGTATTTTCTGATCTCTGGAACACACAAGTATCGCACATTGACCAATTTAGTCACATTCAACTAATTTTTGTAGGCCTGGCATTATAAATCTCTGATACACAGTATTAGATTTTTTTGTCTTTAAGATAACACTGTAAAGTGCTTGAGGGTCAAATAAAAAGACATGGATAGGTTAATAAATATTTGTGACATTCATTTGTTAATAGGCGTTGGGAGACCAAATCTGAAAATTTGGCAGCTACTGCTTTGTGAAAAATCCTCCTTGTATTTTTCTGTTAGATAAGTTACTCCCTGGTCGGCGTTCATTTTATAGATTGTTCCAACATATTGAACTTCCGATCAGGTTTCTCCCAAGCATGGCGGCCTTTGGAGGCTCTAGTGCAACATACTATTGATCAGAAGCTCTTCTGATGACCTGGCAGGTCAGATGCGATACAGGGCTTGTCTGTGTCACAGAGCCATTACTTCCATATGCCCTGAATGCATTATCCGGGCATAGACCACTGACTGGTTATGTCAGCCAAGGTGAAGGTTAGCGTCTGTGCAATCGCAGACTGAAATTTATGATAATGTTTCATTATCCAACCTACATGATTTTTCTAAGAGCTTGAGATGATGCCAACTCTGTTTATTTCTTTAGGATTTAATGTACATGACAAAATAGGTACAAGAATGGAAAACTGCATAAAACGCTACAGTTGCATTTTGTAATTGTCCTTATATCCAGTACACTTTTGCTAAAAATCTAATAATTGATCCCACTTTGTGTACGGAAATTAATTTATGTGTCAATGTTATATGTGACTACGAAAACTGACATTTGCAATACATTTCTAAGGCTTAAATCAGAAAGGTTTTGGGGGATATTTACATTAAAATGTCAGAGCGCGGTTTTACTCCAAAATTGCTGCGCACAATATTTTTTAATCGCAAAGATGCGCCCTATTTACAAAAATACGGCGCACCCCTGCGTTTCTCCTAGCACCGACACTAAAAAAGCTGCCTAGCGCCAGCGCAGGCACCCTTGTGCCATGTTGCAAGGGTGCCTGCGCTGCAGGGGCGAATGTTTATGTTCAGGAAGGGACACCTTCCTGCACATAAACAACCTTGAAAGGTGATTTGCTGTTTCTATAGGGCACATTTACAAACCCCTATCGCCACCACAACGTCACTTTTCAGGATGTTGTGGTGGCGATACGGGCTTCGCCTTATTTACAAGGCAGCATTAAGCCACTTAACATGGCTTAATGCTGCCTTGGAAATAAGGCACCCTTTCACGCTGCACTTAGCGTGAAAGGGGAGGGCAATGGGTTTTGCTGTGGGCGTTCTACCGCAACACCCGCTGATTTTGACGCTGCCCCATATTTACAAGGGCAGTGTAAATATGGGGCATCGCCAAAATTAAGACCAGGGAAAACCTGGTCTTACCCCGGTGAAACGAGGAGAAATGTTTATTTTCTCCTCGTTTTTGCTGTTTCATTGTGTGCTGTGTTGTGCAGCACACATGGAAACAGCAAAACGCCAATGATTGTTTATGTGAAGGATGGTGTCCCTTCATGCACATAAACAATCATTTAAAAAAAATGACGTTTTACAACTTCTATCTGTCCTGTTACAAAACGGCATTTAAAGATTCTTTATGTGCAGAAATCAGACACCATCCTGCGCATAAACATTCTTCCCCTGCAACGCAGACACCCTTGCACTATGGTGCAAGGGTGCCTGCGTTGGCGCTAGGCAGCTAAATTTAGCGCCAGCGCAGGGAGAAACACAGGGCTGCACCATATTCTTGTAAATATGGTGCAGCCCTGTGTTTCTAAAGTGACGGAGTGTGTCATTAGCTTCTTGGCTTAATGACACGCTTTGCCACTTAACTTGTAAATATGCCCCTGTGTGTGCTGCAGAATGCAGCACAAATAGAAAGAGCAAAATACGAGGAGAAATGTATAATTTCTGCTCGTATTGCCATCCTAAGACCAGGTTTTACCTAGCTTAGTTTTTGGCGCTGCCCCATCCTTGTAAATATGGGGCAGCGTCAGAAAGCAATGGGTGTTGAGGCGGAACGCCCACTGCAACACCCACTGCAACACCTAAGTGAAGCGCGAAAAGGGGCCTTATTTACAAGGCGACGTTAAGCCACGCGCCGCCTTGTAAATAAGGAGAAGGGGATATCGCCACCAGAACGTCACTACAAGTTCTGGTGGCGATATCACCTTGTAAATATACCTCTTTGTCTTTATAGTAGAGCGTTGCAATGCTTCTTCATTTAATTTAGCATCAAAACGTCAATATCTTACTTAGAAAAATAAAAAAGTGTTTTACTTGGAGACAGTAATAATGCAGCCAAATATAGATTCACTACAAAGTGAAGTTTTTTTTTAATTTACATTTTTGTGAAAGAGATAACCAGATTGTTCAGATGCCATTTTTGGATCACTTTTAAAGTGGGCACAGTCCGTTTGATGCTCCAAACGTGTGCTGTGCTGTACCACTCCCCCCCCTCCCCCAACCTCCCTCCCCGGGGGCACAAAAATGGAGGTAACCTATCTCCATCTATTATATACACCAGAACAAGAGAGGGCGTCCGATTTCAAAAAGTGCTTAAGAAAGCTTTTCAAGAGTAAGACCAATTAAAAGGTTTTTAAACCGCAGATGAAGTGCGCATTGCATGACAGTAACTAAAATATTCAGAAAAAATGATCAAAAAGGGGATATTTATAACTTGCAAGTGGCAGCAACACATTGTGACTCATAGACGCAGTAACATCTTATCTCTGAAACAAGTTGGAACAGTTACTTTGTTAAGTGAATATCTATATTCATGTCACTTTGATAGAATATCAAAGCACCATTCTCAACCTGCTACAATCAAATACCCTTTTTTGTAGTGATCTGCATCCTCTCGACATAGAGGATCCGATGGAACAGTTACTTTGTTAAGTGAATATCTATATTCATGTCACTTTGATAGAATATCAAAGCACCATTCTCAACCTGCTACAATCAAATACCCTTTTTTGTAGTGATCTGCATCCTCTCGACATAGAGGATACGATGGAATATAAGACTGTGAAATCTTCATGCAATAATGCCTAAATCATCCAGTCTGAGGTGGTTCTGAAGCATTCAAGTATCTCAGGGGCATATCTACAAGGCCATGCGATAATTATCGCTCAGCGCTCTTAGCGCGAGGATAATTATCGCCGGCCGAAATTGAATTTTATCGCGTAGATAGCGTGCTATCAGCAACGCTTATCTCCAAAGCGATAAAATTCAGAGCGCTAAGATGCCAATTGTGCGATTATCGCTGGAAATACAGCGATAATCGCACAAGGTTTGGCGATAGCTTGCTGATAGGGCAAGACATACTTAGCCATGATATCCACCTTACATAGGATATCATGGCTAAGTCAATCTTGAAGCAGGCGTAAGGAAAGTAGCGATAACAGAGGTTATCGCTACTTTGCTTGTCGCTATGCTTCATAGCGTGAGGCTTGATAATAGGAGAAATGTCGCTTAGCGACATTTCTCCCGTTATTCTGGGAGGAACGCCCACTTTGCATCTCATTAGAGATGCAAAGCTGAGCGATAGGAAAAGGGCGAAGAAGCATGGTTTCACGCATTAGCGTGTCCTTGCTAATAGGGCGTTAAAATTATCGCCGCTTTTCGTCCGAAAACGGACGCTAAAGCGGAGATAATTTTAACTCCGGCCCTTGTAGATATGCCCCGTAGTGTAATAATGCAAAGGGTTGTGTGTCAGCATATCTTATACAGAAATATCACATGCTGTAAATAAGGTGCCCTATATATCATCTACAAAACCATTGCACCATTCAATGGAGATTTTCTATTATTAACTGGAACTGGGTGATGCTTTTTAGACATAATTGAGTTCATGACATTTATGTCGGACAATATTTTGAGAGCAATATTCTGTTACCAAACCAATTCAAACTGCCAAACAGTTTGCTTTTTAGGGTCCTCCATATTTGGAGGTTATTCTCAAATGTAACATTTGATTAATTAGACAAAGTTTTCTGGTGTGCTCTGTGAAACATTGTCAAGAAGTGTTTAGAACATATGCACGAATGCTCCTGTCCATCGGACAGAAAACAAATTAAGGCCAAAATTTCCAGGCAGGGCCACCAGGTCAAAATATTATAGCAGTGGTAGATTTCTTTAGCTCTTTCATCGTAATGTACAATTGCAACTTTCAGCTCTGAGCGGGTGGGGACCTCAAAACCTTCTAAAAAATCCAAGATCCATCTTGTAGATAAGCCACAAATACTCTTTTGTTGTTACTTTTACTCTGTCCCATTCCCCTCCCTCCTTTGTTCACGTGTAACCATCATTTCCAACATATCTGTCAATGAAACTTTATTAGCTCAGCTGAGTTAGATCTATTCCAGGAGATGCTTCCACATATTACCACATCTTATACTTTACTTCTTCGTTCTAAATCACCTACATCATCATGGTGTGATTTCCTTCCACAAATCGCCACTGTGTCAGGATCTTCTTCCTCTGTATCAGGGTTCTCCAAAGTCGGGCCTGGAGGGCCGGATCCATGGCAGATTTTTAGCATATCCCCATTTAGATAAATGTAGTTATCTTAAAAATCTGGCATGGATCTGGCCCTCCAGAACCGACTTTGGAGAACTCTGCTCTACATAAACCAGTGCGGTGCCCGATGCACCGTCCAACTCCCACCCTTTGGAATTTTATGCTTGCTTAGCTGCTGCTCATTGGTATTGCCCCCCTTTTTCCTGTCAAATGTCTCCCTCATTTGCCCTTTCCTGACAATATTCCTCTACTCCGCACTTTCTGTGCTTTTTTAAGGCAGATAAAAAAATGTATATATATATGTCAGCCAATTGCGATGCAGCGCGAGAAACGAAATTCATTTTATTTATTTATATGTTTACTTACCTGTAATCCGCCGTAATCCGTAGTTTACTACCCCCCACCCTGCCCCTCCCCCGCCCCACGTCAGCGCCCGGCGGCACTCCCACCATTGACCACTACTGCCTGGCACTTCCATCTCTCTAGCTGATATTATATGGTTTTCTCGCCTAGGTAGTAACAGTGCCCTGTGGTCATGATTCCTCTTAGTACAACCCAGCAAAAGGAGGGGGTTGCTTTTTCATAGAGTCCTCATCACACTTCTTGTATTTCCTTTTTTTGTTTGATTTTATGTGTCTGCCCTTTTTGGATTGCAGGTCTTTATTTTTCTTCTTTGGCTTGGCTACATTCTATTTGGAGATTGATTTATCTGTGTCCTTCTACTTAGGTGTGAATGAGTTTTTCTATAGTCTATAAACTCTCCAGGGGTATTAATCCATGGGTCACCTCACCACCAGTGCATGTTCTCCAGCTTGTATTCAGTGGCTGATTTCTCATTTTTATTTCTAATTGCAGTGGGATGACATTATTATTCAGGCTTGTGGCTGTCAGTGTTTCAGTTTGCTCTCTGGTGAGTATGGTCTTGAAACTGGCATTGGCCCATTGCATATGACTTCACCTTCAGGGGTGGCTGAGTTTCACTGTGTGTTTTAGTCCTTACGTCAGGCTCAGGATTTCCTCAGCTTTAGGCGAGGTTTAAAAACCTGGCTTTTCTCACAGTAAAGCAGCTGTCATGTGGGTGCCTGTATTGCTCTGTCACTGGGTCTCTTCCTCAGCGCCGGGACACTCCAGGGAGTAGCTGTGCGCTTTACAAGTGCCCAGTAACATTAACATTAACATTAGTAGCTCCTCCTGCTCTCAAGCTCGCCCTTTGGCTACTAGCCACACCCTTCATCTGTTCATTCTTCTTAATTCAACTACCCTTCCTACTGCACGTCACTTCAATGCACTTTCTAAAATTGAGCCAGAGTCTGAACTGTATGAGTGAAAAGTGTGTTGTATTGTTTATTATACACTGTGAAAAGAATCACCTTTGGGTACACGGCGGATTTTGAGATGTTGATTTGCAGCTTTTGAATGGTACCAAACTGAATCATTAAGCCAAAAATCCTCCTGAGTAATGGTAGCCTCTTGTGTTGCCTACCCATTTGCATCAGCACACACTTTGGGGTTTATTTAGTCCCTTGTTCTCTGAAGAGATTGAGCTAAGGAGTGTCACCATTGTGTCATTTGTATGGTGATCTGTGAGAAACAGCGGGAGATTGGATGCACATAGCAATTAAGTGACAGCAATTGCAATATGAAACAGAGAGAGGATAAAGGTGGGGGGGGGGAGTAACAGGTTGAACCCACATGAACAATGAGAGATCTGAGCCCGAGAGATGAACTGCAGGTAGGTAAAGAAGTGCAAGCAGTCGCGGTCCGTGTAGGAGTGCCGGCCGGGCGGTGACGTGGGGCGGGGGAGGGGCAGGGTGCGGGGTAGCAAAGTACGGATTACGGACCAATACAGGTAAGTAAACATTTAAATCAATAAAACGAATTTCGTTGTGAGCGCTGCATCGCCAAATGCGATGCAGAGCGCGCAACGAAATTCGTTTAATTGATTTAAATGTTTACTTACCTGTATTGGTCCGTAATCCGTACTTTGCTACCCCCCACCCTGCCCCTCCCCCGCCCCACGTCACCGCCCAGCCGGCACTCCTACACGGATCGCGACTGAGTGCAAGGGTATGAAAGCTTCTTATAACAAGAGGTTTGAAGGATGTTAATTGGTGAAAACAGAACCTATTCGAACAGAAAATAAAAAACAATCCCATTTTACATTCCAGTCATGGAGCATGCTGCTTGTTCCCATGGCTACTGGAATTATGTGGGATGACTGACTAAAGTGTGTGGCCAAAATTAAGATTTTTTGACAAGGGAAGACAAATTTATCAACAACGTCCTTTTTACTGCCTAAAGTAAAAAAAGACTGAAAAACACACAATGTTGCACAGTAAACATGATTACAGGTACCCAAGTATTTAAAACAAATAAAAAGCATACCTCATTATTTGGTACGTCACAGTTATAATCTAAGGTTTGTCTTTAGCTTCTGGTTTGCTCAATATAGGGCCTCTAGAAGCACCTCTTTCCAATGAGAAACAACCCGAAAGAAGAGTATATCACATTTCATATTTGCTATTTACATCTCACAAGCGTCTCCTTAAAATACCAGCTAATTTGACAATACTGTCTTTGATGTAAACATGCATTTGTTGTGAATAGTAAAATAAAAACTATTTATGACAAAGAAAAAGTCTCTCTTTTCACACTGTTTCACTTACATTTATAAATGTAAGGTTTTTGTTTCCTGCTGCAGACAAAAGCTTCTTCTTGGTCCATCAATTTGGGATATTTTATATATTATACAGATAATAAGAAGTTGTTTACCTCCCCACTCTGCTGACTCCTCCCCTGCTGACACTCCAATACATTCTTATATCCAATTTACTTAGTGGCAGTCTTTCATTCTCTGTTGGTTGATTAGCAGATTCTGATTTCTCCCTCACACACACTCTCACACCTCTTCCCTCTCAAGTTTCACACATGTACCCAAACACAGATACGAAAGTGTGCACATACACGCACAGATGCACACAGCCCTGATTTGTCTTGTCTTTCTTCATTTTTTCCAAGAAAAACGTTTTCTATTGAGCGGCAACTCCTTTTTAGGGCAAGCCTGGGCAGCGCATGCGCTGCTCTGCGAGGCATGCTGTATTGAAGTAGGGACTTGAAGCTCCACCCACATTTTTCATTGGCTTGCATCATTGTCCACTGTACACTGTGGCTGTTCATTGGAGAAAAGGCTTAGTAGTCCCTCCTTAGTACTGCCTTGTCTCATTTTGTAACCTTCCATGGCGACACCCCCTGTTATGTGTGTTGTTGTTCAGTAGACTTTAATTACAGCTTCCAAGCATTATTTTCTCAAACAGCTTTGTCCTGCCTGCTGTTGCAGGCAGGACACGCTCTCTCCTAACGCTATTTAAAAAAAGTTTATAGCACGATTTTGCAATGCAGTAGGTCTCGCATTTGCGAGAGTTGAAGCTATTGGCATTGTAAATGACAATGCCTTTTATTTATATGTTCTTAAAAACAACACATAAATAAAAGGCATTGTCATTTAAAATGCCAATAGCTCAAACTCTCATAAATGCAAGAACTATTGCATTGCAAATGCTTGTTTTCATATTTTTTTGGACTTTGAAATCCATGCTCTCGTGTTGTCACAGTATTCCTCGTTTCCCTCTGTCTCACTGTGTCTCCATCCACCTCTAGATCTGTTTCATATCTCTGCATCTCTCTCCTTGACTCTCTCTGCTTTCTTATCCAGTGTCTAATGTGTGAAAAAACATAAATGCTGGCCCCCAAAATGTTTCTGAAGAGGTGTTCTGAGCCGGGAAGGTAGTCCTTATATGCAATTGCAGCTCCACTATTGCCTGAATCTTCCGACCATCTCTGTCAGCTGCGTGCTTATCGGCTGTACCGTCAGCCTGACTGGTGAGTACTGTTTGCATGGACCTGGAGGAGATCTACAGCTTTTTAGGTCGAGCCTGGGCAGCACATGCGCTGCTCTGTGAAGCATGCTGTATTTGAGTATGTACTTGAAGCCCCGCCCACTCTCCGCCCATATTTGTCACTAGCTTGTGTCATTATCCTTTGTAAATGCTGGCTTCTGATTCGTTAAGGCTGGTTAGTCCCTCCTTAGTACCGCCTTGTCTTCATTTGTATCCTCCCATGAGGACTGGCCCTTTTACTTCTGTTGTTACACGGTTTGTCTTATTTAGTCTGTAAGCACTATTTTCTTTAATGAGTTTCTCCTACTGCAGGCACGACATGCTTTCCTTCAACATTCAGCGCGCTATGCGCGCTTTCACTTTCCAATCCAAGCAGCCTGGGACAGTGAGGGCCGCTTCTTTAAAATGAAATAGGTCTCACATTCACAAGAGTTTGAGCTATTGGGATTGTAAATGACAATGCCTTTTATTTATGTGTTAATTATCAAAACAGATAAATAAAAGGAATTGTCATTTACAATGCCAATAGCTTAAACTCTCCGTTGTTACTTGTGGAAACAGGAAAAGCACTGCCAATACACAAAATGGTGAAGGATCACTGTAATGTTTGTCCTTCATCTACTTTTACAGCCCTACCTGGAAATAGAAGAGGGGCTGATCTTCTGTCTCCAGCAGGTATGTAAAGCAAGGTAGCTACAGTCAGGGACCAGGTCTGTGCAGCAATTGGCAGAGTCTTGGTTCTCTGAAATAGGTGCCAGTGGTGCCGAAAGGCAACCTGCTCTTCTTACTCGCTCCCTCTTGCCCTCTCTTAGGGATTCTCTCTACCCATCTCCCTTTCACTCTCGCTCTGTCTTTCTCTCATGGTCTGTCCCTTTCTTAATCAATTTTTCTTTTTATTCGTTATTTTCTTTATGCTTTGTTACATCTCATTCTTTCCCTCGCACTCCCATGTCTCTCTCACTCTCTCCCTTCTCTGCCACTCACTCTCTACCTTTCTGTATCTCCGTCCTCTCTCTCCTGCTCATGTAGTTTGCGTGACGGCAAATGCATTCGTCATAGCTAAAGTGCGTTGTTTCCATTAGCTGCTGGGTAGGTTGAGCTCCGCTTGCGCACAATAAACAGATGAGGAATTTCGCTTGTTTGTCTGTGGCAAAACAGAGGCTAAACCGCCAGGGGCACTGCAAGGGCCTAGGTGAGGGAGCGGAGTGCTGTCTCCCAGCCTTCTTTTCATCATATATATGTCCCCCCTGGCTGGTGTGGCAGCAGCACAGCCAACGGGCCTGCAAGGAGGCCACCCCCCCCCCCACCCCATGGGAGGTCATGCCACATGCTGAAATTAAAAAAGAGCACTTTAGGTGAAACCTTTGGTTTCCATTTTTGTCCAAAGTGTACAAAACCCCTGTTAAAAATAGGCTAACATGATTACAGCACATTAAATGCTTTTTTGAGAGTTAAAGTGGTTTTGTAATGATTCTTTGCGGTATTACTGCATTTGTTATGCGGTAACACCAGAATGAATCACAGAAAAAGAGTACCTGTTAGAAGCGGCAAAAAGCTGGTGCTGACTCCACACCAATAGATACAGAAAACATGCAAGTTATTCTCCATGTAAGTGAACATTTCAAAGTACCTTTATCGATAACACAAAGACAGATGTTCGATGTTACTGCAGATTTGCAGAAACATTCTTTATAAGGACCATAGCCTTGAAATTAAGTGTAAATTACTTGTGCCTTTTCAGGGGTCCAAGATGGCGACCTCGGATAGATATGTATTGAAAACTATCACATTTTCTATATATTATCCTATCTTTCTCGATGGATACAAAACTACATACACCAATTTTAGCCGAGAAAGTGATTATGATATAGCTTGATCGTATGTTCTGTGTTCCTTTAAAAACTTGCACATAGAAGTAGGAAACGCAATGGCAAATTTTATTTACCTTATAAAAAAATAAACTCGTTTTTCCCTATCATCCATTACAAATTTGATGATCTGATTAATGTAAGGAGGGGAGTAGGGCCAATTCCTGTACCAGCAGGAAACAAAGTATTCCTCTGGTGGAAAAAATGTTCAAAAACCTGGACTGCGTCCAGTCTTATGCTTTCAGTGGTGACAGTGTCAGGAAGTACATGCCATTGACTAGGGTTAATGGTTTTCTGGGAAAGAATAGTAATTCATTGATAGGTTGCGCTATATTTGAGGTGTTGTAAGAAACCTGGCTTTCGGGTCTGACCATCTAAAAAATGAGAAAACTGCCTCTGCATTTTATTGCTGTAACCATCAATTTTGAGCTGCACCACTGTTAGTACGGGGCACATCAAACATATGGGAGTGGTGGCGGGCTGTGGGCCCTTAAAAAATGTGAAATTTCTGTGGTTGGTGAAATGTATAATACCGTGAAAATGTGACGTTTACGCTAACTAACCATGCCAGGGCCATTGTCCACTTCTATGTTTTGACCAGCTGAGCAACATGCTGCAAAAACGTTTTAAAGTAATATTTGTTTAAATGGATATAGATGGCAGTAAAATAACTATCCTGATAGGAGTCTTTGTCATTGGGTCTGCGTGACACCCAGAATATAGCATATAATTGAAGGACTCCGGTGAATGTTACCTCGCCTTTTTCAAATGGCTGTAGGAATACTGGGGTGCTGTGGTTCAGCAGGCCCCTGATTAATACCTATGGATTTCTATGTGTCACTTGTTGCCCAGGATAGCTATAAGATAGGATTTGGTGAATACAAGTAAGGAAAGCATTGGAGGTATTTAACCATCTTCTTACGAAAGTAGCTCACAGTGTAGGGTCACGATAGGGTGGTCTAGTCTGGAGCTCAACTAGGATGCTTGCTTGTAAAGCACATGGTGACATCCTTGTCTGCTGGAAAGTGTTTCAGGCACAAGATACAACTGGGACTTCTTGTTTCTCTTAGAGGTAATGTATGTTCTAAAGATAGATGTAATGTTCCTTGCTTCAAGTGATAACCAAAGTCCATACTAAGACACAGGCATCTTTTGTAGATGGTCTATGTCCAGGCGGCCTTGGTAAACGATTTAGGGAAACTTTGATACTGCAAAATTGTTGTAAGATTTTAGCGTGCATGACATAATGCTACCATTCCTGCACGTCTAGGTGTTCCCTAAGGAACTGTGAGGTGACACGTCTTATCTATGACTTTTGGACTGAGCATGATCAGTTGTAGGTTGGAGTTTGATACTGAGCATTCATTCAGCACTGTATCAGTTGTGTCTTGTGGAAAAGGAATTTGAATCCTGACAGGGCCAATTCATTGCAAAATGTCACCAGGGAATTGTGGATGCCGTGTTCCTAAGTATATTGTATCCCCAGTGCTACTGTCCCAGCAGTGACTTTTCTTCAGTAAGCCCAGAAGATCAATGCAAGTTGCCCAATGGCTAAGGAGGCATTCCATTTACCCTCTTAATTAACTAGTAGGCTATAAGAACTTGACTCTTTAGCATGCAGGCTCCTTGGATGGATATAGTTCTCTTCCTCTAGCCATTGCTTGTAATTTGAGGTATGGTGGTGGAGTGTATATAGCTTGGATGGTCTAGTCATTTTAAGATTATGTTTTAGTGGGATGCATGGAAATATAGTGATGCCCAGTGAGAACATCCTCATCAATTCTTTGAGGCTTTCTTAGTTTTTTGATTGATATACAGGGGTCAATCCACTTGGCAGAGGCAATTAGCTTCCTTTCAATGGTTGTAAGACTTAATTCCAAATGCAGTTCAGCAAAGATGTCTTCATTGACTAGCTGCTGTGTTTTTCTGCCATCACATGCCACAGAATGGCATTACCAGTATTAACTACTTTTAAGGAGGCAATCTATCAGGATCTAAAATACCCGAGTGTCCAATTTGGTAGCAATTCATGTGGACTAACATATCAAGCGCCGTTGATAATTTGTAGGGAAATGCACTGGAGTTGCCTTTGACATATTCCAGTAGTATCCTCTAGTAGAAAATTAGAATAGAGTGTTTGTGGTATTAATTTCTTTAGAGGGGTTCTCAACTAGCAAAAATATTGATGTACGTTGAAGAAGATTCAAATTAATTGTAATGCAGACCTTGTGCAAGGTCCACATATCCCATCACGCTGTGATGTTGATACTTTTCCCTGGTTTGTATGAAGCAAGGGTGCTGCTGGTTAAGGCGACTGATTGGGGATTGCACATTCACCACTGCTTGTTCTCATGTGCATATTTCTTGATTTTACCATGCTCTGTGCTTTCTGTTTATTTTATGGCTTGCATTGGATTACTTAAGTGTGTGAATGTCTGGCTGTTTCTGGATGGATGCCCATTACATTGGTCACAGTGCCTACAGTGTGAGATGTTTTAAGGTGCCCATCAGCAATGTAGTGTGACTGCACTCCAGTACGCAGATGTCTAAGAATAAAATATTTTTACCCAGGGTTTTTTTATGGCCGCTTCCGAAAGGTGGCAGGTCACTTCCAGGGGCACACAGCTGGAGTTATGTCACAGATGCATGATTTTTCCAGCACATTTGGGTTACAGTGTCTCTTTTTTCAATGACATAGGGCTTCACTGGAAGGATAGCATTCTCCGAAGCCACTAGGATTGGTGTTTTTCACTCTCCTTCCCCTCTCTCTCTCTTCCCTTTCCCCCCAAAAGTGGGACATACATTATTGAAAGAGAACTCCTTTGGGGTTCATTTTTTTGTAAATTAGCAGAGGCTCCATAAGCATTTTTCCATAACCAAGTAACTCCTTGGCCTTCATTCAACCTGGTTCACAGCCTATGAAGCATGCTTTCCAATTAGGGAGCAGCGCATTTAGGTTGCGTCTGGCAGCAGACTCTCTAACATGTCCAAATCCATCTGCCAATATCATAGTCAATGCTACTAGCTACTCAGAAATGCCTTCTGAACCAGGATGGGCAGAAGGAAGTGACGGATGGTTTTGGATTCTTACTGAAATCCTTAGGCTAGGAGAGACAGTTCTGAACCAGTGCATCTAGGATGAATGATGCCCAGGACCATTTCCCAAACAGGTGGCCAAAGTTTGAATTAATTCAAATGTGAGGAACAAGGAGCTTTTTGATAGGTCCAGCACACACGCTCCTTATCACAGTAACTTAGAAATATAGAAGTGTGCAGTTCCTTTGACACCAACAGCGTTTTACTCGTGAGTCAAGTCAGTGGAATATGCTCCAATAGGAGCAAGTGCCCTCAAACACCCCGAGAGGTGTCATGCTTCATCATCTGGGCATGCACGGAACCCAGAGCCGGGGTAGGTGCAGAGTGTCACTGAACTCTGCCATAGAATCGCAAATGAGGGGTTTGCTCTGGTAACTTTCTGTTAAATCGACACTGCCCGAAGTCGGGTCAGTGCGATGAACAAGGCAGAAAAAAATACCCAGACTTTATAAAATACAAATAAAATACTTGCTATTGAATACAAAACATATTGATAAAAATATAGTATATTTGTTTACAAAAGCAGCAAAAAACAAAATAATACTTAAAATAGTTTAGAGAAATATAAACATTAAATACAAAAACAATTATGAATACCAATCAATTATACTAAATAATATATTTGAACACATGTTTATTTAAATAAAAAATGACAAATAAAATATAAATATATTAAATACGTGCCAACTTACAAATACACATAATAAAAAAGATAAAATTATAATCTACATTTTGCAAAATTGTAATTTTAAGAAATACATGAACATACTTTAAAAAATACAAAAACCTTAAGTGTGATTTATTTTTACCATGAATATGAATTTTAATAAATACTAACTAAAATCTTTAAGCTTTTTAAAGTAACAACTAATACCCAAGTACAAATAAATAAACTATATCTTTATATATATATATATGTATATCTATATAAAAATCAAATATTTCCTGTATTAATGGTTAATCTATTGTTCATTTTTATTTTAAATAATTTAACTGGTTACTGATTAATTATTTATGTTTTATAATTTTATAATTGTTTTTACATTCTTCTGAATTCAAATAACTGACTAACCTATCCACCACTCAAATTACTTTCATATTTCACTATACTAATTCAACACTAATCCTTCTTGGGTTCCGGAGTAGCGTGCTACTCGCCGAAAAAGCTCTTCGACGCCTCGTCAGGGGTAGTAAGTGCTATATAAATGCAATTACAATACAATACAATACAATATACACACACACACACACACACATATATATACATATATATTCATTCAGCCTCTGACAAATAAAACTTTACAAAACCATCAATGTAAATACAATTATAAAATTATAAAACATAAATAATTAATCAGTAACCAGTTAAATTATTTAAAATAAAAAATGAACAATAGATTAACCATTAATACAGGAAATATTTGATTTTGTTTTTAACAATATATAATATAATAACAAAATATACAAAACAAAAAAATCTCCTTACCCTATTTACCAATACACCATACAACCCATTCCTAAAACTTTTCAAAAATCTACAAAATATTCCAGAAATGTAATAAAATAAGCACATTTTAATATGACATATAGATATTTTAAAAATATTGAAATTAAAAATACATCATAAAGTACATACATTGTTTATACAATATAAACAATAATTTACCCCCATCATGATACCCCTCCTAAAAATTCAAACTAATTCTAAACATTTTTTGAAAATTTAAACAAAATCACAGCATAAAACAATGATATTGAACACAACATTTTAAACAGCAAAATTTTAAACAATATTGAAAAGACGCTTACAAATGATATTCTTATTTGCGATATTAACGTCAGTGATATTTTTGACTTAACAATATTATTGGCACAATATTCTTGTCCCACAGTATTGTAATTTTGACATTTTGCCGAATTACTGGGAAGCTCTCATGCCTCTGAGTCATTCTCAGGAAATAAAAACAAATACAAATAAAAATGTCAGTGAGGAATTTAAAAATAAAATAATTCTAAAAGCAGTTTTGTTCAAAACACTGTGAATAGTACTGGAAGGAACACAGTAATGGTGTGTAGTAGGGGCCTGGCACCTCCCCACATACAAGGAACAGATGGTGGAAAGCACCAAAGATACACACTCACAAAAGGATAAAGCTGAAAAGGTAACAGACTGTAAGCAGGAACCCTTCTTGCTGGGAAATCTACCTTCCTCTTGGATTGTGCAAGTGCCCACTGTTGTATTCCTCTTAGGGTGTCCATACACGGGCTTTCCTGTTTCATGTCCTTATATAGGCACAATTCGCCCTGCCCTTATATAGGCATAAAATCCCAGTCCTTATTTAGGCATTAAACCGTGCACTCCAAATACAGGCATGGTCTCCGACATCCGTCCACCCTAACGTCACAACGAGTTCTTGAAGAACAGACCCTTAGGCTTCGGGAGTTTCCCTAGCACAGGACTATTGATTTCTTCAAGGACTCATCTATTATGCATGAACCATTATACCTTAGGGGTTCATTCATGACGTCTTCCGCTGTCCGATTCACGTCAATGCTAACATTCTGAGGTACCTCTCAGGTATAAATATACCTTCCCTAGCCCTTGTAAACTAGAGGAGACCTCGACTTCAGAGGAGCCCGTTTCCCGGCCTGACGCACTGAGAAGACGCTGTCATCCCTGCATGCAGAGAGTCCAGCTTCCAGTGATCTGACTTCCCTTGCGGGGTGTTGGAGTTCGAGTCTGGCAAGTGATTCCTACCTCTCTCATTCTTAGGGTATGGAGCTGACTAGAACCTAGAGGGACTCTTGGCATACTTGGCATACTTGGCATACTAGGCATACTAGACTTAACATACTCTTAGTATACCATAGTAAGGAATACTTCACCTACTTCATACCTCTCCCTACACCTAGGTTAGGTTAGGTACATTGGGGTAGAACTAGCTTAGCAACGCATCGTATGAGTACTCGCATTTTTAGTCTGTGTTATTTATGCAAATGAATATCTACTAAAGATCATGCTAACGCAGTATTATTTATTTCTACTGCTTACGCTGTACATTATTTATCTTGCATACTGTCTTGTGATCGTAACAGCACATTTAACTTACACGAGAAACAAGACTGTTCAATAAATCTTTTATTGAAACGCCCGTCTATTCTTTCTGTGTAACTTTGAGGAAAACTAAGCATGCACGATTGAGCTGAGTGAAATAGTTTTCTATTGTTACCACGACTCTGGGACACGTTCTGATTCTAAAGGGAAACAAAGTTGTCATGTTTTGCGGCTGCCAGAAACTACTCCCTTCTTGTTTGTCAAGGAGTTTCTAGTGGCCTCTGAGCTAGCTGGCACAAGTAATTAAGTTTAATATACTCGATAGGGACATACTGACCTTAGTACTATGTCAAACCTATAAGGGATATTATTCCAATGCGCAGAGCCTATTAGGGAAATAGGAGCTACACTACATGGCGCCCAACGTTTGGTAAGGCGTTAATTTAACGCTAGATACTGAGTAACTCAGCCGTGCTTTTTCTCTCAGAGATCCCTACCCATATACTCCAAAAGACGTCTGGAGTGGGCAGGGTTAAGTATTCACCACGGCTACATAAGGGAAACACCCTATATATTAGCTGTTTGGTTTGCTCAACGTTGAAGGATACAGTGTTCCAAAATATTGTGCACCTTATCTTTGTTTCCTTGAAAACTTGTTCTACATTTTTTCAAACAACAAAATGCCTGGCTCCGACACTGAGACCGGAAACGGTGGAGCTGCGGATCAGCCAGCTGCAACAGCTTATAATATCACAGGTTTTATTGAAACCGAGGAGGGTGTTATAGACATCCCTCAAAACTTAAGAAGAGCCATCACTCTAAAACTTATAAAACACGGTCTGCCACCAAGAGGTGGTAGAGCAGTTTTCGTGATAGAGGCACACGAATCCTTTCAGACAGAGGTATTCTATTCATGGGTAATATTTCCTGAATCCAATCCAGTAACACACATGTTTCACTTCTACAAAGAAGATGATCCACCAGAGGAATACATTCCTTTCGAGGATATAGAAATTCCATTAACATACCAAGAGCATCAGCTCTGGTTTAAAGCGCCCTAAAACATCACATAAACATTACCAGGCTCGGTCCACTAGGTAGACCAGGAGCAACATGGCCGATTCTAGCCGGCTATACACCTCATCCCGACATTGAAGAACTGTCAGACGAGGAACTACTTGTTCAACTACAAGAAATAATAAAAATCTACAGACAACTGGTCCAATATGTCATGCGGACTTTCACAGTCCAGCAACCACTGACACTTCCAAATCCAACTCCCCAACAGGGGAATACACTAAAAATTACACCACAGACTCTCTACGCAGTCATGGGGAAAGTGCCCACAAAACGTGAGCAAATTCCATTCTGGATAGCTCAAAAAATTACTCAAATCGAAGCAGTATTTCCAAATACTAGCCCGTATGAGAAACACAGAATCCTAACAATCAGTTTACCGATGGGGATCACACCACAACTGGAAGACTGCACCACTTGGGGCTCAGTCTTTGCTGCCATCTATACTAAAACACATGGTATTCCGTCAATTGCGGTAATCCCAGATGTCCTGAAACAAATTCAAAACGAATACGGGGCAGAGCCTGCTCTAAATTTAGGTATGAAATTACTGAAAAATTTCGACCATGTCTCAACAATAATATTATCTAATATTAAAGGGGAGGCAGCAGCAGTGGCGATCCGCCAAAAATTAAGGGAATTCGATGTTACAGAACATCAAACTGAACTACCCAGAATAATTGAACAATCTTATGCAGAATTAGGCAGAGATAGTTTGGGTGGAAGATCAGTGAAGCCGAAACTATCTGAAAGTCCTGAGAAGGACTCAATTAAACAAACTCCTACATCTTCTAAAAAGAAGTGGGAGACTAATAAACAAAATTCAAACGAGAAACGTTCTCAATCCCGAGGTAGGTCACCTCAAAAGGAACCCTCTGAAAGGAGGTATAACCTCAGGAATAGGGATAATTTGAGAAAACCTGACAGGTATCAAGATACTGATACACGTTCCTCTCGTCCCTTTCAGATCTCATCACAGACTTCGGAAAGAAGAGGACGGTCAGAACATAGAGAAGAACGCGTAAAATCCAAAGAAGAAAAACACGCTACGAAAAACAAAACAAAACCTCAATTCTCCAAAAAGAAAGTAGGAGGTCTGAAGATCAGACATGCCGAGAATACTGAGAACACAACTCAAGAACGGAGAATGGGCTCAGACAATGCTGGACAGTGCAGCAGAAGTCACAATAGCTCGCCAGAACCTGAAGGAACTTCTGGAGATAGTGGACTTGAATGAGTACATTACAGTTGAGACTGTAGACACCAGGGTTAGTACTCCACAAAAGTTATATGAAATAACACTCCGGATGGAGGGAGACATACCTAGACAGGTGAAAGCACTTTTTGGGAAAGACTATCAAGGGGCTATGACATACTTCTAGCAGAAAAAGACTGGCCACCACAATTTGTCAGGGAGTGCCCACACGGCGAGGAGATTATTATGGCTGCCTTCTCCAACCATATTCCAATTCACCTAAAATATACATATGCCAGGAAATGGGCAGTAGCCCAGGCCCCAGCATTATATAAAAATCATGTAGGATGGGATGAGGACTCACCTCACCATAAAATACATCTGAAACATGAACCAAATGCACAAAGGCAGTACCCAATAAAGCAAGAAGCTAAAAAACAGGTCAGGGAGATCTTAGATCAACTTGAATACCAATGGGTGATTGAAACATGCACCTCCTCAATGAACAATCCTTTGTTTTCTGTCTCCAAACCAGACAATACATATCGTCTAGTTTTGGATTACAGACACCTAAACACTTGTTCTAAAACCTTTGCAGTGCAAAACGCACATAGCACAGCATTAATGAATAACATTGTGCGTAAAAAATACAAAACAACATTAGACATCTCAAATGGTTTCTTTTGTCAAAACATAGCACCTGAGAGCAGGTACTTAACAGCATTCTCCATAATGGGGACCCAGCGTCACTTTTGTCGACTCCCACAAGGGTTCAAGAACAGCCCAGGTTTATTCTCAGCGAGGGTAACGGAGTTACTACAAATTTGTGACAATGAGGCATTGTCCTATGTCGATGACATCTATCTGACAGACGATGACCTGGACAAACACTTGAACAAGATGAGCACCATTATACTGGGCTTCGCCTCTGAGGGCTACAAGTTCAACTTTAAAAAGTCCCGAATTGCCCATCTCAATGTCCTATTTCTAGGATATGAGCTTTCAAGTGAAGGCAAGAGCTTGGCAGCTAACTTTCTAGAGAAATGTGCGCTGCTCCAACCTCCAAAAACGCTAAAAAACTTACAATCCATTCTGGGTTTCCTAAACTTTGGAAGAACATACATTCTAAATTACGCAGAAAGGGTTAAACCTCTCTACGCATTAATCAAACCTGATTTTTCAATCAAAAATTGGACAAACGAACACACATAAATCTTGCATTCACTCCAGGCTAACATGTTAGCAACAAATCACTTACAAACACGTGTAAGTCAACGCAATTTGGTGATCCGAATAATTTCGGGTCAATGCGGATTCACCTACTTAACCTTCAATGAGGGTGAGAAAATACCAATTGCATACAAATCTCATTTGTACACACAAGCGGAAATGCGCTTCAGTTCAACTGAAAAAATTCTAACAGCAGTTCAAACCGCTGTAGCATAAGAAAGAGCCTTAGCCCAAGGGAAACGCATTATTGTCGTAACCCCAGTACCAGCTTTAGAAGCGGTCACAAAAGCAAGCATTCCAAATGCTAAAGCATTACATCCAAGATGGATACAATGGGTTAATTCTCTTGCTGCAACAGATGTTGAATATGTTTTTGATCCAGATTTAAAAACACAAGCATTCCTGCAATATGAACAAGAATGACCTCTGCCCACTGAGATTCTGCCTCTCGATCAGTACGAATTCATAATTTACACTGATGGATCCGCACAACCCGCAACAGGGAGTAAGCAAGCTTACAGTGCAGCGTGTGCAATCGTTAAAGGTCGCATGCGAGATGGCATCTTCAGACCTATGGTCACAAAAACCCAGTCTCTAGGAGATTGTACAGCTCAGCGAGCTGAACTACAAGCATTCAAACTGGCACTTGAAAGTACAGATCGAGAATTCCCCACACTGATATTGTGCGATTCCTTTTACTGTGTTCAGTCGTATAATGAATATATACAAAACTGGCTTGAAAATGGTTTCAAAGATGCGAAAGGTGGCACAATAAAGCACAAAATGATTTGGGAACAAGTAGTTCAGTTAAAAACGAACTACCAAAGGCTCACGTGATCCACACACTGAGTCATCAACGTGATGGCGTTCACGTTGCAGGAATTCATTGGCTGACGAAGCCGCAAAGGGGCTGTTCAGATGGCTTCCGTAGCTGCGATCACTCGTTCAAAAACAAAAATAGACGGTGAGATAATGTTGGCTGTCAATGCTTCAAGCAAGGGCAGCAGTGCAGCGTTACCAAAAAGTTTCCACTCAAGTACTCTTATGTAATTGATGCGAACAACGTTCCTTTGCTCGAATCCCTGGAGTGGGGGATAGGGTAATTCCAAACATGGAACGTAGAGCAGCCTTGATTTATGAAACACATTTGGGGGAGGGTCTGTCACATCAAGGGATCTCTAAAACAATTTTGACGTTAAAAGAGATGTACTGGTGGCCTGGAATGAATACAGAAATACACATATTCATCAATAATTGCTTAGACTGTAAATTACAGCGAGGAAGCCACCAGACACCATGCTACGAATGTAGCCGCCCATTACAGACACCATTGTTAGACAGCATTAGACTATCTACGCGCCTGCGTCCTACTGGACAAGTGCAATCCCACAAATACTGAATCAAGGTTCCTATGGATATGGCCTCAGCGCTCGGCTGACGCTCGAACTGTTATAAAAGATTTGCGAGTCTTTATCGGCACAGACGCAATAGGCACGCTACATTCTGACCAGGGCCCTGCGTTTAGCTCTCGGGCTTACAAAGAAGCCATGGCCAGTCTGGGCGTTGCATTGCGGTACTCCTCTCTATTCCATCCTGAGGGAAATTCGGTTGTGGAAAGGAAAAACCGGGACATAAAGCAGTCTATAACAGCTAGGGTATTAGGTTCGGGTGATGGGTGGGTCAAATATCTTTATGGGGTCCAACGCTCATTGAACAACCTGCCAAGAAGTTCTCTAGGGGGTCACTCCATATGAGGTCCTATTTGGGACAAGAATGTGGGTACCAGATCTCGATCACGTAGGCACAGTGGTGGAAAATAAAACGTTTGATATCAAAGATCGTTTGGCTGTTTTACAGGAACTGAATGAGTTAAGAACAAAACAAAGCAACGTATTCCTACAGCCAACCACCACTGGGGAAAAACCGGCGGTCCCAGCAAGGCCTGTCTGGATTCCAAAAGTTGGGGATCTAGTCAGAGAAAAAATTGCGGACAAGAAGGAATTTGGACCTTCTTACAGACAACCAGTACCTGTCCTAGCAGTTCAAGGAACAAGAACAGTACTTCTGCCGCCCCTTGTTGGAAGAAAGGAGAAAAGATTTGTGTCCATCGACCTCATCAAACCACAGTATGTGGCCAATACTAAATAGTAGGCCTCGTGGACTCCGACCTAGTAGCAGACGCACTCCTCTCGCTACTATCCAAGAGGTTCAGACTGAAAGACTGATAACAATCGAGAATTCAGCTGTAACAGATGAAGGACTAAGCAACAATGCAATGGAACTCATCCCTCTTGAAAACCAAGTAACAGTTCATCCAAATACACCTGTCTACACCAACGTAACAAGTGATCAACTGGTTCCAGCGATTTCTACAAATCCTGATGCAATTCCAACAATTGACAGAACTGCTTCTGGCTATTTCATTAACTTTGATACGTTCTCAGAAGATCTAAGTGAACCTGAAACGACGCCAGCATCATTGAAATTCAAGCAGCAAGTACAAGACTTTCTTCACTTTCTGAAAAAGACTTATTTGGTTTCTCCATGGATTGAACTCTGGATTACATCTGGACTTTTTGTTTTCCTGCTCTGGCTAGCTTTGGTTACAACTGTGAGCGTGCTTATAAGTGGCAGATACATCCATGTGAATACTGAAGGGAAAGACGTGAACGTACTTTTGAAACCTCATAAATCTTCCCATCGTGAAGCAAGAGACTTGTCATCAGTGAACATCACAGCTGTTCCTATACAGGATGGTATAGTGTGGGACAAAACAGATTTTGATATCTTCGGCCCGACGGAACAATTGAACATTCCACATTTGTTTAAAATTTCACTAAGTGATCTAATTTCGTCCAGTACCTATTCTGATGATTGGGACTTTGAGACTGTAAACGACATAATGTTTGACCTAGAAAAATCTGCTGCATTTTCTAAAAATGTATATTTAGAGGGTTCATCAGACTACGAACAGCTGTATTGCTATAACCACTATGGTCATCATTATTTGCATAAATCTGCATACCCTAGAAATGTGTTTATGTTTAACCAATGGGAGCATTGTCCTACACCACCACACGGTAGTTCAAAAACATTTGCTAAACAAGTTTCCATATTTTTCAGGGTACAATACATCTGATCCAGAAACGTTTTACTATAAAAATGTAGACAAAACAGGACTGAAAATTATGTTAACAAATACGAAACAGATTTACTCTGCAACATTTATTGCCCAACTGTCTAGACAGGGTTTCGACTTATGGAAAGACACAATAGACACAAAAACTGTGTGGGGTACTAAAGATTGGCAAGTGCAGGGGATAGAAGCGTTATTTAGAGCCTGTATCATCCCTGAACAAGTAATGTTTTTGAATGAAACTGTCCAACAAACATCTTGTCTTGGACTAGCCAAGATCAAAGAGATGAAGACACCTTCTGTACCAACACCTGCCAGTGATAATGATACACAGGCAGTGACAGTTGACAATATACTACAACTCAACAGATCTAATCCTGATTGGAAAAAATGGTTGATCTGGCCCATAGACACGAACAACTGTCAGGAAAGATTCCTGAATAAAACTCAGGGCTTTACTATTCATAGGCCGGACCCAAGATACGTCCAAAGACAGCATCCGGGGGTAGTAACAACATACAGTGTAGGAAAATTATGCCTCGATTGGCTTCAGAAATCTAGACTACAGGATGTGAAACAACACTTATCCTTACTTAAAGAAGACGCAGACATTAGGGAATTCTTGCTTGGACCAAGAAAACCGCGTCAAAAACGTTTCATATATGCCGGCATTTATGCTGCCTATAATGAAGCATGGAAAGTATCACAGATGGAGGCCGCAGAACAAATACGTGAACTTGATCGTATTAATTTAGAGAAAACCCTCTCTGTGGTCGACAATGGGTTAACAACTTTGTCCTCCAGAATATATTCATTGGATGGCATTGTATCCTCTGCTATCGACATACTAGAACAAGATTTGGCGATGTTACAGCAAGGCCAATCTCAATTACGTTCTATTGCGTTATTAAGCTGGACGCTGCAATCTTTGCGTGCGGGCTATGTGCCTTGGCGTTTCATCAACATATCGGCTCTGTTTGCAGATTACAATCTAACTGATAAACAGATCGAACTGGCACAAAGAGGAGCAAAATATACAGTGCTGAGCATTGAAAAACTGGAAAAATTACCATTCACAGTGGCAGAAAAATCAGCTACAGAATGGCTCATTCATGGCAAAATCACATTACCTGTGACTACTTTTCAGTTTCAGTATTGCCTCAGACAAATGCAAGCAGGCAAATATGAAAGGTTGGGTAAGGAATACATTAAGACATCTTGGGATTTACCGTATACATATAGATGTTGGAGTGGGGATCGTGAATTGTTTTTGAGCGGTACACACTGTAAACGTGCACAGAGCGGTTCACTTATATGTCAGGACATTTCTTTACACGGGGCTTGTAATGGTTCTGTGGCAAATTTGTCTTGCCATCAGCAGGGTACACCAGCTGCTGTGATTAATCTAACGTTTGGACAACTTTCTAATGGGAGTTACCTCATGTTGAATGATCAGAGTTGCTGCGGCATGTTGCCAGGCATCCCATATCTAGTAACGGTCAACTCCAGGGTCACTTGCTGTATGCAAGTATTGTTTGCCCCAATAGACACAGTCAGGGAGTCGCCTCTATGGCCTTCGCTGAACGTCTCTTTTATAAGATTTGATACTTTGAGCAGAATGAAAGCCATGCTTTTACAGCAAACAGTGCCTTTGACCTCGGCCAAAGAAACCTATGATCTACAAGTAGCAAGGACTTCGGCTGAGATACAGACTTTAATACGTACAAACTGCCCTATACATTTCGTGGAAATGATAGGACGTATCTTTAACATGTCTGATACAACCGGAATTGTACATGTATTTAAGAGCATCTGTTCCGGTCTGTTAGCACCTTTCCAGGCAATACTCGGAATCATCCCGAACTTTGCACATTCGGTGTTTGGTGGCATACCATTAATTCTAGCACTTGTTGCCGGAATTCTATTTCTCTTCCTGCTATTACGCTATGGCCAGCCTATTCGCAGACATCACTCCGAGCGAAATGGAGAAAGCTCTCCTTGAACGAAAGTGCCATGAGCGAATAGTACTGCTTTTGGGCATGACTCGTCTACGGGACCTTAATACCACGTGGTTCCTGTCATTCAGACCAATCTGGCAAGATTGCATCTTACCTGTTCTACGATGCCTGCTATGCGGTGAAGAATGCGTGTTGGACACCTGTCTAACATTTCCATCAGCAACGCCAACGGATGTCGATACTCTGCTGGTCCCGATAACGGCCCATGCTCTGTGTTGCCCCAGAGGCTGCCAATCCTGATGTCAGCATTCATTGAGATCTCACAGACGCTTCCGGCTGCTGCTGAGGTACGAGCAAGATCTACAGGCACACAGGTAACAACGGACGCGAACATTGCTGCGGCAACCTATGCTGAAAGCGATGCTTCACATCTCTGTGCAATTAATCTACTACACGAGGTGTTCCAACTGACACCAACTTCAGTGGACCATGTTTTGTCTACAGAAATAGATGATCTCATGTTTACACCAGACCCGTAAACTGACTCTGATTCAGCCCACAGTGTTCCAGAGATGCAGTAACAATTTGGCCTTCATACTTCAAAAACTTGGAACTCTTCCCAAAATTGAACTTTTTCCCATTTTTCGAACAAAAATGGCACTTCAATCTGCTTAAAGTAGAACTAGCCTTATAGTACAGACTTCAGCGGTACTTCCACAGACACTTAGTCATCTTGTTTGTCTATAAAAGTGCATTCATTTTCATGACATGAAATGACTTTGATTTTTGAACAACTAATCGATCATTTTCTGTCAAATGTAAATATTACTGCTAAATTCATTCATATTGTATTTTATTTTAAATATATGCCTGAAATGAAAAGCAATGCTTCAAATGTACAGTACCTTTTGCATTCTAATAGGTTTTTAAATGCCTTTTAAATGGTTTTATGAAATATTTTAGCAATATGCGGTACTCCATTTAATGTTTAGCATTTTAAATGTTTAGCATTTTAGTATTATCGGACACACGAAAGTGGAGTGGGTGTTGTATTCCTCTTAGGGTGTCCATACACGGGCTTTCCTATATCATGTCCTTAT
The DNA here is from genome assembly GCA_963921515.1 of Calotriton arnoldi. Classification (NCBI taxonomy): domain Eukaryota; kingdom Metazoa; phylum Chordata; class Amphibia; order Caudata; family Salamandridae; genus Calotriton; species Calotriton arnoldi. The sequence goes on from CAWUFW010006879.1 coordinate 675,336, forward strand.
ATAGGCACAATTCGCCCTGCCCTTATATAGGCATAAAATCCCAGTCCTTATTTAGGCATTAAACCATGCACTCCAAATACAGGCATGGTCTCCGACATCCGTCCACCCTAACGTCACAACGAGTTCTTGAAGAACAGACCCTTGAGGCTTCGGGAGTTTCCCTAGCACAGGACTATTGATTTCTTCAAGGACTCATCTATTATGCATGAACCATTATACCTTAGGGGTTCCTTCATGACGTCTTCCGCTGTCCGATTCACGTCAATGCTAACATTCTGAGGTACCTCTCAGGTATAAATATACCTTCCTAGCCCTTGTAAACTAGAGGAGACCTCGACTTCAGAGGAGCCCGTTTCCCGGCCTGACGCACTGAGAAGACGCTGTCATCCCTGCACGCATAGAGTCCAGCTTCCAGTGATCTGACTTCCCTTGCGGGGTGTTGGAGTTCGAGTCTGGCAAGAGATTCCTACCTCTCTCATTCTTAAGGTATGGAGCTGACTAGAACCTAGAGGGACTCTTGGCATAATTGGCATACTTGGCATACTAGGCATACTAGACTTAACATACTCTTAGTATACCATAGTAAGGAATACTTCACCTACTTCATACCTCTCCCTACACCTAGGTTAGGTTAGGTACATTGGGGTAGAACTAGCTTAGCAACGCATCGTATGAGTACTCGCATTTTTAGTCTGTGTTATTTATGCAAATGAATATCTATTAAAGATCATGCTAGCGCAGTATTATTTATTTCTACTGCTTACGCTGTACATTATTTATCTTGCATACTGTCTTGTGATCATAACAGCACATTTAACTTACACGAGAAACAAGACTGACGCCCGTCTATTCTTTCTGTGTAACTTTGAGGAAAACTAAGCATGCACGATTGAGCTGAGTGAAATAGTTTTCTATTGTTTCCACGACTCTGGGACACGTTCTGATTCTAAAGGGAAACAAAGTTGTCATGTTTTGCGGCTGCCAGAAACTACTCCCTTCTTGTTTGTCAAGGAGTTTCTAGTGGCCTCTGAGCTAGCTGGCACAAGTAATTAAGTTTAATATACTCGATAGGGACATACTGACCTTAGTCCTATGTCAAACCTATAGGGGATATTATTCCAATGCGCAGAGCCTATTAGGGAAATAGGAGCTACACTACACCACAAGATGGCCCTCCATGGCAGTCAGACTGCCATGAAAAGGCAGTTGGAATGGGCCATCGTAATCCCTACGGTGGTGCCTGAGCAGGCACCACCCCATTGTAGGGTATTACGTTCGGACCAATGGTCGGACAGGCTCCTTGAGCCCATCGGAAGCGTTGGTCAGTCCCTCCGCCCTCTGGCTCCGACCGCCGCACATCATAATGCGGCAGTCGGACTGAAGCACCAGAAGTCGAATGGACCGCCACCGAAAGGCCGTCGGTTGGGGTCCGTCTGACATCATAATTGGGCCCTTAATGTTAATTGTGCTGTTCATCGCTGATGCCTGGAATAATATTTCACTTCCGGTCGTGCAACACTATTAATAACATTCAGATTGCAGTGGATAAAATCCACGCAGCACGGCTGGTATTCTCCATTCGTATACTGGCCCTGCGGCTACAATTCGCCCCAAAGCAATGTGTGCAAAAGTGGCTGCAGAAAACAACTTTTGGGACTAGCACAGCGCAACTTGAGAAATCGCACGTACATGAAGAAAGCACATGATTAAAATCGGCCTATCAGTGTAGTAGCGTATTGTTTTGTGTCTATAGCAGGGCGACTGGACTTATTCAACAGGGGAGGACCAGATTATGCAGAATGGTTGACTGAATTATGTAGCAAGAAATGGCACATTATGAGACGAAATGCAGCACATTTTGTGATAGGATTACATCACTATTTTTCGTACTTCTTACACATTTACTCTGTGTGAACAAAGGTTTTAATCTGTTTATTACCAGATTCACACCCAAATACAGTAATAAACAACAGAAAGGTGACCTGTCAACTTTTACGAAGTGCCTTCCACTGCGCGGCAACAGGTGTTGCCACATTTTTGGTCACTTTTGGTCCGTGAGCTAGAATCTATTTTTTTATTAAAATTTGCTGATTATGCAGCAGATGATGGACTATGTGGCAAATGCGGCAAATACATAATGATGCGAAAACGTGGTGGCTGCAAAATCACATAATTTTGGTAGCCAGAGTCTACAGCTAGCGGTGTATCTTGTATGTATTGTGTATTGCAATTACATATTAATTATGCATAAACAATGACTGTGCAAATTTCAATGTACATGATTTTTTACCTGCCTATTAATGTGCAGCATAAAATACACGCATAATAAAATATTTTGGAAAAGTTTACAGCTATAAAATTACATTTCCATGTGCATGCAAAGTTGAATTGCCTGATTTTTTTTCTTGAACAATTTTGTCTCCAATCTGCCCCCTCTTGCAAATACCTGAAGATCTAGGAATTCTATTTGGGATGCACTTATATTGGCAGGGAAATGCAGATTGAGATCAGTTTGGTTGATTGCCTCAATAAATTCTGTGGCAGCCTGGAACAATGCCCTCCATCACAAAGAGTTTGTCTATAAATTGCAACCAACAGATGACATGCTGATCCCACACCTCACCGTGGTCATTGATGAGCACCTGCTCTTTCTACCAGCCCTTATGCAAACACGCATAGCTGGAGGTGAAGCAGGTGCCTCTCACTGAACCACAAAACTGTTTAAAAACCTGATTATTGAAAAGAAAGTAGTTGTTATTTAAACACCACTTAATCATAGAGATCAGCATAATAGCATGTTTATACCAATTCAATGGTCTGCTTTTCAAAAAGTGCTCCACCGCACAAATACCTTCATCATGATTGATACTGGTAAATGAAGAGAAAACATCTAGTGTGATTAACAGGTACTCATCACTCAATGGAATGTCATACACCAGTATCCTTAATAAACGAGGGTAGATTGTGGACATATCCTTGCAAGAAATAATTATGTATTTTGAAGTGTTTTCGAAAAGAATCTCTTTGGAAGAGATGATTGGCCTTCCAGGTGGTTGTTTAGGGTCCTTGTGTATTTTGGGGATAAGATATAGGACTGGTGTCTTTGGAAAGTTGTTCCTCAAGTATAAATATTCATCTTGGTTGAAGAGTCCCATGTTTCTCCACTCAAGAACATCCAGTTGATATTGCGTCTTTGTCCTACGTAAACAGTCCATGTCACTCCTGATATAACAGCTTTAATCATCAAGTTGTTTGCACACTTCAGTGGTGTACAGCATGAGAGGCCACAGCACTATATTCCCTCCTTTGTCCAAATTACAGATTACCACGTTGTTTTCCGATTGTAACTTCTTGATCAGATTGTGGTAAGCCCATCGTTCATTGCCCAGTTTCTCATGATTTCTTTTTGTTGCCGCATATAGTCCTTTGATTTCATATATGATACAATCATTCAAAGCATCTATAGAGTCTTTTTGAGACATTGGCACGAACGTTGATGCTGGTTTGAATGGGGTTTCAGTATCACCAAAAACATCCAATTGCAGTGTTTTTATGACATCCTGTTCCTCAACTAGTTTATGGAAACCCAATGTCTCATTCTCAAGTGCATGCAATTCATGCAGTAGTCTGATATCAGAAATTTGTAAATTAATTTGGTTACCCTGAGTTTGAACTGCTGCATTGGGTTGCAGCTTGATTTTTGTAAGTGATACTTAGCCAGTTTCAATTTTCGCATAAATTTGAACAGGTCCACCTTGTCTGTGCGTAATCCATACTGTTAGTTGGACAGTAGGATAGACCTAGAGATAGTATTCACATTTTCAGAGACAGTCAGAATTATGTTGGATATATTAACCACAGTCATAGTAGATTCCATATTTACTTTCTCCTCCATTTTTGTTGTTTTGGTTTTGTCTTTCCCACTATGTTTCCTTTGTTCATTTATCCTTTTGTTTCTCCTTTGTCTGGTTTGTATTGCTGCCTCCTTGAGCATTCGCCTATAAGTTCCCATCTTCCAAGTCGTTTTCCAGGTCCGAGCTATATTCAGAGTCTATTTCGCTCACCATGTTTTCCTGTAGCACACGATTACCTTCAGTAGGTCTCTGCTTTTTTAGATTGTCGAATCACCGTGCAAAGGTTAATACTTGCTAACGCTAATAATCCACTTTGTCTCTTTGGAATTTATATGCCTGTCTCGCTTTTATAATGTCCTCCTGTTTCCTCAGTCAGTTTGTCATTTCCTCATGCATTTTGGAAATCAGCGCCTGTTGTGCAGCGCTTTAATTTCATCATTAAGCTGATCAGTTTGACTTGTAATAGGTTTCTGTCAATCTCAGCACATTTTACAATGATTTTCATAAGGTGCATCGAGGCCTCAATATTACTCTCAGCCCACTCTTTCATCATCTTGACATTGGGACTCTCGTAGCTGGGGGCTACAAGAATCCTTAAGCCACGAGGTATTCGTCCAACCTCCAGGTACTTCGATATGGACTTCATCTCCCACCATTTTGCTTGCTCACTTTTAATAAATGTTTCCATTCTTTGCAGTTTGGCTTTAATAACAGTGCCAGTTTTAGGTCGAGCCTAGAGTCAGCATGCAAGCGCTGCAAGACTTGTTGTACTGGAGTATGGAATAGAAGCCCCACCCACTCTCCGCCCATATTTGTCATTGGCTTGTGTCATTGTCCTTCGTAAATGCTGGCTTCTGATTCGTAAATAGGCTTGTTAGTCCCTCCTTAGTACCGCCTTGTCTTCATTTGTAACCTCCCATACTTCGGTTGTTACTCAGTATGTGTTATTTAGTCTTGTAAGCACTATTTTCTTTATTGAGTTTCTCTTACTGCAGGCATGACAGGCTTTGCTTACATTCAGTGTGCCATGCGCGCTTTCTCTTTTCAAGCAGCTGGGAGAATGGCGGCCACTTCTTTCCAATGACATAGGTCTCGGATTTAAATGCAAGACCTATTGCATTGCAAATATTTTTATCCTGAGCCTCCCATCTCTTCATTTTCTCACAGCCCTACCACTTCTCCTCTCCCCACTACTGTTCATCTCCTTTGTTCCTTTACCACTTTTACGTCTCGCTCCCATCGTTTTGTTTTTTCATCACCGCCTCTAAACCTGTCACCCCTTCTTTCACCCTCTCGCTTCCCCCTCTCCTCTCCATTGACGACTTCCCTTCTGTCTCCCCTCCTTCGTGTCTCTCCCCTCCCCCCTCCTCTTGGCTCCGAATGCAAGTGTTACTCATGTGCACGGCGGCCCCTGAGCTCATGCCCAGTATCCGTCATGTCTCCCTGCCGCACACAGTTTATTTCCGCATGCAGTAAACTCGTGACACACACCAACCCTGGCCGGAGCGGGAGCCAAGCTCAGTCACACTACACAATGCGCTCACCCTTTGTGCTATCTGCCCATGTAGATATTCACAAGTAATGACACACTTTCGTAAATATCACAAGATAAGGGCTCCTCCGGCTGCCCTCACAGTTTGGCAATGTGAGCTCGAGAGCTTCAGGGGAACCATACTGAACACGTCCAGATAGATGTAAGGGAACACAGGAAGATGAGAGAGGGAGACTGTGATTCCCATTATCATCAGATGGGAGGGTGAGGTGTCATTAGGGCCACTGGAATTACACGGCAAGACAGCACCAAATTATGCAGCTGAGTTGACTAAATTATGTGTCAAGAAAAGACACATTCTGCGGCATTATGCAGCACATTTTTAAATAGAATTATAGGTACTTTTTAGGTCGACCGTTGCATTTTTTCTATTTATTTGCTTTAGTAGTATTTGCGTCACGCCCCACTTTAGATGTTTAAAGCTAAAGCGTGACATTCCGCAATTGCTACAAAAGTAAATAAATAGAAAAAAACAGTGGGCAGACGCCGCATTTCTTTTCCATTTATTTACTTTTGTAGCAATCTCGGCACGCCACGCTTTAGCTTTAAACTTCTAAAGCGGGGCATGACGCAAAAACTACTAAAGCAAATAAATAGAAAAAATGTGACGGCCGCTCGCATTTTTACAATGAATTACTCGTGTAGAAATTGTTTTCAAAAAGGCGCCGGACACGCTTCATGTCTTAATAAGGTGGCCGCGCTGCCCTAGTGTATTATTTATCAACACAGCGCCTGACACTCTTTTAACATGGCGGCAGGCCGCGCTCCTATTATGTGCTGTTTTTCAACACAGTACCCGACGTGCTTTATGTTTTAATACGGTGGTTGACAACCAACGGTAAGCAGCTGATGGGCTCTACGCTCACCATAACTTTGTTATATGGCTGATATGAGTACCTGCACTTGTTACAAACTAATTTACAAACTCATTTTCCTGCGTGCGACTACTTTCTTGCTTTTCCATTGAACGTGGGCTTGTTTATTAACTCTTTAATGAGTCTGTGTGCGTGTTTGCCTGTTTGTGTGTCTGCGTGTATGCTTTTGTGTGTGCTTGTGTCTGCTTGTGTGTGTGACATTTGCAATGCAAGAAGTCTCGCATTTTCGAGAGTTTCAGCAATTGCGATTGCAAATGGCAATGCCATTTATTTATGTATTGGATTTTAAAACATAAATAAAAGGCATTGTCATTTACAATGCCAATAGCTTAAACTCTCGCAAATGCGAGACCTACTGCATTGCAAATGCTTGTTACCGCTTGTCGATGCCTGCGGTTGAGTAGAATCACTGGTGCTCGATACATTATTAAATATAAATATTGTTTCCCCCCTTTTGTTTGACAGTGTGTTGACTTAACTACATCATTTGTACCATTGTGTTGGTTTTATTCGTGCTTTCACCACTTTGTACAGCTCTCTGATACCCATAAGGGCCATGTTCGCGCTTTATAAAACTTTTCAAATAAATAAATACATTGTAAACAATTTGTCAGCAACTGCCTCCCTCTTGCGCAGTGTGACGGCTGACATGTTTGCATACTTTCAATCACTTTACTGCGTAATGAGCTGCAAACTGGATATATCATCCAACCTGCTGTAAGCCCTCACTTATCGCGAAGTAAATGAAAAAGTCCCAGCACACGCCGTATTAACAGGTAAGTATAATCCCTTTATATATATATATATATATATATATATATATATATATATATATATATATATATATATATATATTTAAACAAATATATATGTATATAAATATTTTTATACCCTTGCCAACAAAAATCCCGCACCCACCCTAAACCCTAAAAATGCCCTTGTGTGTGTGTGTGCGAGTATGTATGTATGTATTTATATATGTATCCAGGATGTCCAATGTCCAAGCTGCCATTAGGAATGATCCTGGTGCATTTTGGGGGCATTTCTTTTACTTTGCACCTGGTTACCACCTAATCTGATTCAATTGTGATAGCATTTCACTGATGCCCATTTCGCCAATTAAGAAATGCTATGTGTAGGAAACCTCTATTTGCGATTTCCTATTTTGCGAATCTCAAAATGCGAATTCTACTGGGTAGATATCACATTTGCGACACTACATAGCCCTTTATATTTTAGGAAAGGCAGTTTAGCATTTCTCAACGGCCCGAAATAGTGAGTCAGACTGTTAAGAAATGCAAAATCCTTTTGTACATATGGTCCATGGTGCCTGTAGCCTGTCTCTGATCACATGACTGAGTGTAGTTGGCAGTTGGGATTTTTGTATTCTTCCTAGACAGCCACACACAGTGGTAGCTTAGGTGTGTCTCTATGGGCCATCTCTGACAGGATGGAAGGAAGGCGCTGGGCAAAGCCTCACTTACACATAAATAGACTGTCCTGTCCACCCACAAAGGGCTGCATACACCCTGCAGTGAGTCTGGAGCCATGGCAGGAAGGCATCTGTGCACTTCAAAGGCAAGTCTTTGAAGTCTCCCCCACTTCAAAGGCACCACTAGGTATAAGTACTGGACTTCAGACAGCACAAAGTCAGTACACTTCTGGACCTGTGGATACTGTGCCAGGAAGAAGGACTGCTGTGCTGCTGAAGGACTGCCACTCTGCTGAACTCCAGCTTTGCTGTGCTGATCTGCTTCCTGCTGTCCTCTTGCCTGGGTGCGAAGGACTGGACCTGCATCTCTTGACCCCAGAACCCAGAGTGACTCTAAGGGCTAGTTGGCTGGCCTTCTGATCTGAAGTCTCAGGGACATAACAGGCTTCCAATCCCTGCACCTGGACTCTGCCATCTGTGAGTCTACCCTGCCAAGTGCTGTCACCTCTGTCCTGGACCCTTGGAAGTGGGCCTAAGTTGCTTACCAGTGGAACCGATGCATCTTCTCTGCTGAGCGGTGCACCACTTGCGGCCAGCATGACTCGCGGGTTGGGGGGCGGGTGGGAGATTCGCGCGGGGGGGTTAAATAAAGTTTTTTTTTAAACTTACCTTCCCGGGTCCCGCGCCGTCGCAGCTCCTGGCCAGGTCCCATTTTCCTGCTCTCCTGCTGAACAGGAAGCAGGCAGCCTCCCTCCCCTCTCCTAAGAGGCAATGGCAGCGTTGTGATTGGTGGGGACTGCGCCTGGCCGGGCGCCTATGGGGAGGCAATTTTCTCCATGCAGGCTTCATGCAGCCTACATGGAGAAAAGGGAGAGTGTGCATGACTGGTTTGGTCGGCCCCAGAGGGCAGACCAAACAGTCAGGGCCCGCAACATTGGGCATGCCACTCCTCCACGACCCGCCCCCCCCGCCTGCCCCCAACCAAACACTTCTGCTTTCTCGCAGTGCGAGAAGCAGAAACATAAAATGGTAATTTTACCATTTTATGTTTCTCCTTCTCGCACTGCGAGAAAGCAGTGGGGTGACGCTCCTCCGCCCACATGGAGGAGCCGCCCCTGCGGCGCACCCCCAAGCAGAACCAACACATCACCGCTACTGCGTAGATTGGACCCTTCACAAAAGGCGTGCATTGCCGCCATCTACCAAGACACATCGCCTTTGGAGCCACCGATGTGTGACAATTTTCCTGGCGCAAGTTCCTTGCATCCCTCGTCAACGGCAGCCTCGACACAAAAGCCAAAATTCGGCATTTCAGCTTCACCACTCATCGGAACTGACGCTTCGTCTCGGCTGCGCCTCACATCCTCAACACCAGACTTCACATCACAAGCCCCATCGACAGGATCCTTGATGTCAATGCATCAGAACCGCGCACCGCAGCCTTGCAACATCTCGGAACTGACACATTGCCCCCGCTTCGCGACAGATCTTCGACACGGATCCACACAATGCTCCACAACCAGAATTTAAGGTACTCTGTTCAGCGGGCCTAACTATAATAATAATAATCCATATCTGTAAAGATCGAACCAATCACTCCTTAAGGTTTCAAGGCACTGGGAGCCGTCAGGGAGATTAAGTGAGCTATTGCCCAGAGTCACATGATGCTGAGCTGCCACCGGCAAGCGAACTGTGATCCCCGTGCTCCGGAGTCAGCCGCTCTGGTCGCTGTGCCACACCTCTCCTTCTCACCTCTTGCCTAACTGGTTTCCTGTGGCTGGCCCACACTCCATCGCAGTTGGCCTGAACTTGTGACTTTGTCCTGGTCCGGCACAACCAGATATCCCCAATAGCCCTTTGTGCTTTTTGGCACTATTTTTAATAATAAACTTTTAAAAATCAAATATTCCGGTTCTACTAATTGTTTTTGTGTTTGCTCTTGTTTTATTTATTAAAGTCAGATCTATTTTTGTAACCTGGTATGGAATAATTTTGTGTGGTGTTTTCACTATTTTACTGTTTAAAGTGTTGCACAAATACTTTACACACTGCCTGACTGTTCTGTGTCAAGCTTCCAGAGGGTGAGCACAGGTTAATTTAGAGTTTGCCTGCCCCTTACCCTGACTAGGATTGTGGTCAACCAACAACCTTATCTCTAACAACGCAGATGGGGAGCTAAACTCATTTGTCCATGATCACACAATTGTTGGTCATGTACAGAAGCTGGAATTTGAACCTAGGTTTCCAGGATTCAAAGTTATCAACTTTAACACAGACTACATTTCTTTCCTTGTAAACTAAGTGTGTCAAATGCAGGACTTTGAGACAGATCCATTCCAGAATTTCAGGATAAACACTGACTTAGTAAAGGATTTCCATTTAGATGAATTGTTGGAAAAATCACCTTAGCTGCATATCTCCAAAAAGGCCTGGATTCACCCCTGCTATGCCTCCCCTGGAAACCTCAGTTGTAAACCATGCTCACACGGTTGTTTCTAACAGCACGAATATGTGTAATGCTGGAGTTAGAAATATCAATTTCTGCAATTCGAATTGTGGGAATAGTGAATGGAATATTTTTTTGATTCTGTCAGTCTATCCCTTCATAATTTTGGATATATTTGCTATCTCTAGATCTAAAAGAGGAGACATTACATATGCACACTTTCATCCAGGAGTCTGCTACTTCCTAGAGCTGTGAGATGCATTCGCCATCTGGCGAGCACAGGTGTGCGCCTCTGTTCCCCTACTAACAATAGGCTGCCAGGGTCTGAACACGGCACCTATTGCCCTGCTAGTCTGCCACTAATTGAACTGACAGCTGCCTAGTGACAGCCATCTGTACGCTGCCAGTGTTTCGGGGGCAGGGTGCAACCAGAAAGAGAATGGGCTGTGTTTAAGAAGGAGTAAATCATTCGAGATGGTATTACCTAAGCTCTGACAAACAGTGTTCAGCAGGTGTTAAACCACCGACTGGAAGCACACACATTTCATTCTTATAAAATAACTTACGTACTTGAAAACAAATGACATATCCTGTTTGTCAGAAGTAACAGCTGCGGAACCACCTCGTGCAGTGCATGGTACCTCAACTTGCACCATTTTCTTAATTGTGAAAAGTTCTTTTATTTCACCAGTACTGCAGTTCTAATTCACACAGAAGTCCATTGGATGCCTTAAATGACATTGTAAGTCAGTATTAGGCTTTTCAGCAAGAGAGTTTGTTGCTGAAAAGCAAAAGATAATGTCAAGGACTGAACAAACATGGGGGCATATTATCAAGGGCTGGCGATATAATTATCGCCGCTTTAGCGTCCGTTTTCGGGCGAAAAGCGGCGATAATTATATCGCAATATCATCAAGGACACGCTAGCGCGTGTTTCCTTGATGTAGAGCCCGTTTTTTCACAGCCTCGCCTTGCATCGCTAATGAGATGCAAAGAAGGCGTGGCTGTGAAAACAACACAAGTTAATATCGCGAAGGCAGCTTCGCGATATTAACAAGGAGGTGCAGCGATAAAAGAAATCGCGCTACCTCAGCTTTAACTCAGGAATTTAACGTCTGTTAAATTCCTGACTTAAGCATACTTTTCATGGGAGATGGATTCTGCTGATACGACCACAGGGTCGTATCAGCAAGGTTATCGCCGTTTTCCATGGAACATCGCTGGAAAACCAGCGATGTTCCATGGAAAACAAGCTATTGCAGGAATAATTATCGCCATTGCGCTATGCGTTGTTAATACAGCGCTAGCATGGCGATAATTATCTGCGGTAGCCGGCGATAACTATTCTCACGCTGTGAACGGCCAGCGATAATTATCGCTGGCCGTTGATAATATGCCCCCATGGTGTCTTGTCGGCATTCCGCAGTGATGAAAGGGCATCTGCTACTCTAAGAGATGCACTTTCAAGACAGAGATCAGACCCAAGCAAGCTCTGTCTATTAGACTTGGAATTCGACATTCGTGCTCAATGGACCTTTAATTTGCTTCATGAGGCCTCTTCCTAGTACCCGCAATTTTGAAGCTAAATTAAAAAGAATCCACCTGACGTGTTACTGAACAAAATAGCTTGTATCATTGGCACATTCCTCGGCAATCTCCTCACAGCATTTTCTCACCTGGCTACATTTTTCCAACATGTGAACAGGATGAGTAATGCCCTGACCTATGGTCTTTTTCCCAAACGAAAGCAATGTCCTGGGTAGTCCAGTGCACGCAAAGTAGTACTGTTTGTCAATAAGCACTGCTCGAATGTTGATGCTTCTCTAGAGTAAATTTCCAAGAACTTTCATTCTCTCTTGATCTAACATTAGTTCACCAAGCTTTTTTTCCAGTTTTTCTTTTTCTTGCAGCATATTTATCAACAAATTGTGGGAACCATTTTATTTATTGATTGATTGATTTGGCAGTTTCATATAGTACAGGCAACACTCAAAGGTGTCAGAGCGTCCTTCATAGTAGCTGGGTACTGGGGAAACTGTCAAAAGCAAACACCTCTAAGCAGCAGTTAAGACTTACTGATTAGCAGGTTACAAATAAGTATTGGGCAGAGTAGTGGAGGTGAGCCATATCAACGAAAATAATGGTTATTGACAATCATGCACAAATTAATCCAAAATGTAAATAGGTAATATTATTGGTTATGTTTAAGGTTATTATTCAGGTTACTAGACAAGTAACAAGGGAAGAGGAGGACTGCCTGACCAAAGCTGTCTGATAAGAATAAAAATCTATTCAAAATAGTAATCTATGCTATTATGGCGAATGTCAGTTTTGCCACAATTGCCAAATTCTAAAACACATAGGGCTAGATGAACGACACTTTTTAGCGTGCGCAAACGGGTGTTAGACCCGTTTGCGCACGCTTAAAAGCATGGGCCCATGTACAAACAGTATTTTGCGACTCGCAAATAAAATGCGATTCGCAAAATACTGTTTTGCGACTCGCTATTAGCAATTGCGGTCGCAAAACACTCGCAAATTACCACCTACTTCAAGTAGGTGGTAATGCATTCGCAAATGGGAAGGGGTCCCCAGGGGACCCCTTCCCCTTTGCAAATGCATGCAATATTATTTTTTAAGGGCAGGCAGTCACAGGGACCACTGCCTGCTCTTAAAAAATGAAACGAAAACGTTTCATTATTTTTTTTAAATGCATCCCGTTTTCCTTTAAGGAAAACGGGCTGCATTTAAAAAAAAACAAAGCTGCTTTATTTAAAAGCAGTCCCAGACATGGTGGTCTGCTGAGCCCAGCAGGCCACCATCCCTGGGAGGGCCTGTCATTCCCAATGGGCTCGCAAATTGAGAGAGGCTCCTTAATTTTCATGAGCCTCGCAATTTGCGACCCCATTGGGAATTGCAAACAGTGTTAAACACACTGTTGTACATGCCTAATAGCGCCTCACAAATTGCGAGTCGCAAATGCGACATAATTTGCGAGGCGCTATTTGGCAGGTCGTACATCTGGCCCATATTTGCTATAACTGAAGTTGCCGTTCAAACAGCAGATTTTTCATTTTTCTTTAAATGTTTCAGTAGATGGCATAGTTCTGATCACTGGTGGGATGGAGTACCAGTCTCTGAGGGAACCACCCGAGAGGGACTGATTTATTATTTGTTATTTTTCAGGGCTGATGTGTCAAAGAATGTATTGTGGCTTCTACATTGGTGGCCTCCTGAGATCTGCAGTTTTCGGTGACTAGTTCGGATCACCAGCATGTAGTGCCTTATGCGTGATGCATTTAAGTTTTAAGATACTTCTTGCCTCCATGCGAAGCCACTTTAGAGAGATCAGAATGGGCTGGATGTGGTCAGGTTTTCTCAAACACTTGGCCAGCCGAACTGCTGCATGTGTGGCTTCTAGGAATGGGGGAGCAACCTGCATTTTGGGTACCATAATTTGAAAGACATCACAATTTTTGAGATTTTTTTTTATTTATTGATTTTTTATTGAATCAGTACAGCAAGGAGTATAAAGCGTACTAATGCACATCAAGACTAATTGCAATGGTTTCACATAATCGTGCCCCAGAAGAAGGGTGCGTAAAGAAGTACATATTGAGATGAGGTAAATAAAACCCCCAACTGTAAACAAAAAGAAAGTGAAGTAGCACAACATCATGATCACATGTAATAGCAGAGCAGAGCATTATGACGGATATTACAGCATTGACAAAATAGGTTTACAAGGTATCACATCAGGTAAAACAGCATCAAATGACTATTGTTGACTATGAGTGCCCCCGCGACCACAGGTCATTACCCGACCTCTCACAGCCTGACATGTTTCATCCCATTGCATAGACTATGCGTCTAAGAATCCTCCATCTCTCCGGAAATATGAGTCTGAGTCCTAACCCAGTCTTGAAAAGGACCCCAAATATCGCGGGGCCTGGAAGCTGCCGGCATAAGCTCCCAGAACGTATTTAGTTGCTCTTGGCAGTGTGCAATGTCAGCAATCCAGGACTTCGTTAATGGGATTCCCAACCTCCCCCAGGACATGGCCACCCGTCTCTTCGCCAGCAGGAGCAGCATCGCCAGAAGGCGGCGAGTCTCCACAGGGGTGTCTTTCGTATAACCTAGAATACCCATCAGGGGTGTCGGCTTCAGCCTAAGGTCTAGCATCCTGTTAATTATTGCAAAGACATCTTCCCAGTACTTAGCCAGTTTAGGACAGTGCCAAGCCATGTGTGTAAAAGGGGCCTGTGGTGCATTACATCGCCAGCATTTGGCATCGTCCCGGAGTCCCATGCGTAGTAGTTGAGCAGGGGTCCTATAAAACCTATGCAAAAATTTAAAATGAATCAATCGAAGTTTATAGTTTGGGGAGAGCAATTCCATCTGCCCGCAACAAAATTTCCATTGGTCTTAAGTCAGCGGCGAAGGCAGGTCCTCATTCCAGTGCTCCACAGATTTTTGTGTAACAACGGGGTGGGACAATTGCATGGCATTGTATATGCGTGTGATTAATTTATGCGGAGATGCGTGTGTCAGTATCCCCTCTAGCGCTGTAAGTGTGGGTGGAGGCGCAGGGAAGGAACTGTGCATCTTACGACAAGTAGCGCGTATCCTATAGTAGAGGAGCAGATCAGAAAAATATGAGGCGCCCACCCCCTCCTTTTCTGGCGGGGAAACAAAAATGTCCCCAGGGTATAAATCCGCATATGACGACCATCCTAACCTTTCAGCACGCATTACCTCTCAGCGACATGCCAGCGCCGGTATCTGAGGGTTATACGCCAGGGGGGCAGAGATAGCAAATAGTAAGTCATATTTGGCCCTACTACGTAAATTATCCCACGCCCACCATAGCGTTTCAGTGGTGTCTATTTCGTTCCGTGGCCTTGAAAATTTGGAAAACACTGCTACATTCAATGGCGTCGGAGCGGACCTATCTGTTTCAATAGCTATGTGGGGTTGAAATGGGGTGGGAAATATCCACTGGTGTAAGAACTGAGCCTGGGCACGGTAGGCATACAGGGCAATATCCGGCGCCCCCATTCCCCCCTGGTTAAGAGGCAAGGTGAGGAGTTCCCAAGAGACACAAGCTTGTTTACCAGCCCATACCAATTTAATCATTAGGGATCTGAGTTTTAGTAGAAATGCCTGGGTGAGGATTATGGGGAGATTGATAAATAGATATAAAAATTTGGGCAGCACTACCATTTTAGTTATAGCTATTCTGCCTGCCAACGAAAGAGGCAGCCGTGCCCAGACATCTATTGTCCCCTCAAGCCAACTTACAGCACGTCCAAAGTTCATCTCCCACAGATCCTGAACATCTCGACTCAACCACCCCCCCAGATATTTGACCGGACCTTCTGCCCATTTAAGCGGGTAGTCCAGCGGGAACGGGATCGTGCCCTTCATCAGGGGGAATAGGGTCGACTTTGACCAGTTGATCTGGATGCCCGAGAGTCCACCGCACGTGGTCAGCTCACGGAGCATGGGAAGAACATTATTTATGGGATCCATGACGTAAAGCGTGACGTTGTCAGCATAGAGCGAAATAGTCAGGCCTCTGGTCGAGAATCCCACCCTCCTATTGGCCTTGTGTTGTCTGATTCGAGCCGCCAGCGGCTCCATTGCAATAGCAAAGAGGAGTGGGGAGAGAGGGCAGCCCTGCCTAGTGCCTCTTGTTATAGGAAACGTTTCTGAGATAAGACCATTGACCTTGAGTCGGGCAGTAGGCTGAGAATAGAGAAGTCTAATTTGAGCTATAAAGGCCGGGCTCAGTCCCATACGAGTCAGGACGCCGAAGAGATAAGGCCATTCTAGTGAGTCAAATGCTTTAGTGGCATCTAATAGAATCGCAGCTGCGGGGGTCTGGGGGTCCAGATAATGACGTAGCGCAAAGAATGTCCTTAAGTTATGTGCAGTTGACCTGCCTGGTATAAAACCAGATTGGTCTGGCCTAACGATTAAGGGGAGGAGCGGCTGGAATCTCTGGGCTATGAGTTTAGCCAAAATGTTATTATCTAAATTAATTAGGGATAACGGGCGATAAGAGTCCCGGCTTGTGGGGTCCTTGTCCGGTTTCAACAGCGTCAGGATTACGGCCTTGCGCATTGAAGGTGGAAGGAGACCAGTCTCTAAGGACTCTTGATAGACCTCTAGCAAGCGTGGAGCCAGGAGGTCGCTGTAAGCTTTGTAGAATGAAGCCGGTAGGCCATCCAAACCCGGCGCTTTGTTATTTGGGAGGCTATTTATTACCTTCTTGATATCCTCAATTGTGTAGGGCTCATCTAAATACTCCATGTGCCCCCTGCTAAGCCAGAGTAGCTCCAAGGAATCAAGGTAGGTATGCAGTCCTTCTTGTGAGTTGGGGTTTGTGGACGTGTACAATTTAGTGTAGAATTCAACTAGATGGGCCTGTATGTGTTGTGAGCCACGGATTGGGTGCCCCTCTTCGTCGCTAAGTTCAGTGATAATATTTGCAGTTCACGAAGGGCGAAGCAAGCTGGCCAGTGTCCTGCCCGGTCTATCCACCTCCCCATACCTTCTCGCAGTGTTATATTTCCCCATATATTTTACTTCTCTGTTTGCTTCGTCAGTGTATTCAGATAATATCTCCCTAAATATTGACAGGTGTTCCCCATTTCCCGAATTGAAAAAGTCCCTTTCTGCGTCTTTAAGTTGAGTCTCTAGAGTGTGGAGCCGCTGTTTGATGGACTTTAATACCGCGGACTGCTTAGCAATACAGCAGCCATGTATGACCACCTTAAATGCTTCCCAAAGTGTTCCCGCCGATTGAACTGATCCCTCATTATCAGAGAAGTAGTCACTTATGTCCTTCCTGATCTCCTCTAGGAAGACCTGGTCTAGTAGGGCCATAGAGGGAAGTCTCCAGGTGAAGGAACGCTGATAAGGCACAGGGAAGTCTACATGCAATAAGCATGGGGCGTGATCGGAGAGAGACCGCGGCAGGAGGGAAACCCCTGACGTCCAGGCCGCCACATCTCGAGAGACCACCCAAAAGTCCAACCTTGACCAAGCATTGTGATGCGTTGTAACGCAAGACCCCTCCCTCTTATCTGGATAGCGGTGCCTCCAAACATCTACCAGGTCATTAGTATTGAGAAGGTCATTCAAGGTGGCACTGGCACGCGGGTGGAGTCTGCGAGCCGAACCTCTTCTATCTAGAGAGTCATTAAGAATAGCATTAAAATCTCCCCCCAAATAACCGTGTCGCAGCTCAGTCTTGCAATATGTGCCCATATTGAATGAAAAAACTCAGGGTCGTCCGTATTGGGACCGTAGATAGCAGCAAGGACCACTTCCGTTTCGCAAAGTAACCCTCTCAGTATAACAAATCTCCCCTCAGTGTCTACGTGTGTGTGCGTGGGCTTCCAGTTTAACCCTTTGCGCAGTAGAATAACCACCCCTCGAGCTTAGTTAGAGTACCCTGTAGAGTACACCTCATCCAAATGGCCATGCCGCAACTTAGAGGCCGAGGAGCCAGACAGGTGAGTTTCCTGTAAAAAACAGCAGTCGATCCTGTGCTGAATAAGATATGCTTGGATTAGTCTGGCTTTCCTATGATCGCCCAGGCTTCTAATATTCCACGTTAAGAGTCTCAAAGTTGCCATTTTACGTCAGCATGACGCCACAAGGGCGTATAAGAAGAGAAAGTGCGAATACCTGTCTGTCATTCCAGGATGTAACAACAATCTCTACAAGTGCCTTACATGCAATGTGCCAGGACAACGTTGTACCCTTCTGTATAGTACTTATAGCCCCCTCCCTCCCACCCACTCCAATCCCCCAATTAGGTTGAGAAATAGTGACCCACCCCCCTCCCAAACAACCAATGCCCTCCCAACACAAACATTCCAAAAAGGTATTGGGAGATCTCCCTGGGGGCGAGGTATCTCCGGCGTACTCCCTGGTCCGTGACCAGGTGGCTGGGCACGTTAATGGGAGTGCAGTATTAACAGAATACTTCATCATAACATGTATAACAGACCTTACAGCATACGTTGAGTCCACAATTGCACTTTCATTTTTGACATAGGCCGCCCTAACAGCTACGCCTGAAGCGCACCCCTAGGCCTAGTAAGGCCAACCCTGCCATACAGGCAGCCTGATCAATCATTGTTGCTTAATGTTCCTTCGGTGTGCCCTGGAGCTTTGGACTGTCGTTTACTCCCAGCTGCTTGTTTAGCGTATTTTAGGGCCGATTTAGCGTCCGTGAAAAAGTGGGAATTGCCTTCATGCTGAACTTTAAGCTTCGCCGGGTACATCAAAGCATAAGTGATGCCAGCCTGGCGGAGAACACGCTTGACAGGGGCAAATCCTCTTCTCGCAGCCTGAACCGCCGGTGTAAAGTCAGGGAAGAAGGAGATCTGGTTGCCCTGGTGGGTTATCTGGCCCATGTCCCTTGCCGCCCTGAGGATTGCGTCTCTGTCCCGATAATTCAATATCCGAGCTAGAATAGGTCGCGGAGTGCCACCGACGGGGGGTCTCGGGGCCAGAGATCTATGGGCTCTCTCCACAATGAACAAGTTAGACACACTAAAAATATCACGAATAAGTGTCTCGACAAAGTCCTCAACCCTAACCATGGCTGTGATCTCCGGAATGCCAGTAATACGTATGTTATTACGCCGGGACCTGGCTTCCAGGTCTTCATTTTTGGCCTTGATTACATCCAGAACTTTCTCCATGTTCAGTAGCTGCTCCCTCGACTCCGTCTGGAACTCGTGAGCATCGGAGACCCTGGTTTCCAGTTTGTCAATGCGTATTTCGTGGGTATCGACTTGTTTTTTGACCTGGTCCAGTCGATCCGTTAGCTTATCAATTTTATTATCAATTGTTTTGAGGCTTGATTGCACATCCAGCAGTATAGACCATAAATCGTCATTGCCCGCCGTTGCACCCTCCCTATGTTCCATCTCGGGGTCAGTGTCCGATTCCGCCTGCCTGGTCTGTCTCTTATTTTCGAACGGCAGTTTAGTTTGTTTAGCATCAGTCTTCCCCATTTTCTCACTGTGCTGTCTTTGTAACAGAAAACGCAAGTAGAAATAGGGGGGGTCCATCAAAGCGTTCCAACACTGATGCTGTACTGGGTGGCGACAGAACCAAAACAAGACAACCTACTGCACTGTTTCTGAAGACAGTCTCTATAGTCAGCACACCACTCCGGACCAGGTCTTCTAGGTTTTATGCGGAACCCTGCCCCTATAGTGCATCTTCAATAGTATGAGGCCGTCATCTGATCTCCCGTCGAGGCACAGCGCACCACATGTGGCGTACAGCAGCAGCTACAAGACCAAGGGGGGGATCCAGAGACCACTCTCCTGGTAGTGTGGGCACCAGTACCGGGAGATATCCACCAATGTTAGGAAGTCCTGCGCAATTAAGCAACTCGTGCAATGCTGTTGCTCTACAGGAGATGATCCCAACCAGCATACACACCTCCTGTCTGGGCTCCCCACTCGGCACAGTTGCAGCATCACCACTGCACGTCGTGGCTCCAGCCCTCCACAAGAGGGATTAATCACAGCTCTCCCTTCTTGCTTAGCGGGGCCCCCCAGCATAGCATGGGCGCACACCTACCCAAAGGGTCTCTGCAGTCCGGGTAGCAAGCCACAGCAGCGGGACAGGCCGGTACGTGCCTCCACCGCGCTCGCCCACTTCAAGCTTCAGGCCCGCCTCCAATGCCTGTCCTGGGCCCGCACCGACAAAGGGGACTCCTTTCAGTGCCACAGCGTAGGGCAGCACTGCAACAGCAGCGGGAGATGGGGGCCACTCGGACCGGCACACACCCAGACCGCCGCGTCAGGCCAGCAGGTATTCCAGCGCCGCAACTGCACCCGGTCCGCAGCCGCCGGCACCTCTCCTCACACCACATGTGCGCCTGCGAGCTCACCACGTGCCGAGGGCTGTCCCGACATTTGGGCTTTCGCAGCAGGCTGGTCGGTACCGCACTCAGATTGCAGCATCAATCTGGACTATACGCAGATGGCACCGTAGCAGCGCGGTCTCCCGCGTGTCGTCCTACACGCCAGGCCGCTTCCTGCGCACGGTTTCCGCTCTCCGCCGCAGGCTTCACCAGACACGACCTCCGGCAGGCTCTTCACCCAGCGCACGCAGTCAGATGGAGATCGGGATCTCCTCCAGGCGCATTCAGCAATCAGGTAAAGTCCCCGTTGTGCGACAGCACTCCCTAATTACAGCAAATTATGGACGGATTAATGCCCAGTCGGCGGAGCCTACTCAAAGAGCGGCCATGTCGCAGCTCGGCTAGGCCACGCCCCCCACAATTTTTGAGAATTTTCGAGGTGATATTTATCTAACTTCGCTTTACAATCAAGTTGTTCCAGATTTTAGAACAGAGCAACAAGATTCACAACAGTAGCTCTTTTTTTTAGTTTAATATTTTTATGAAAGGAAGAACAACATAATGCATAACTTTGACAAACCAATCTATGAGTAATATGTTATTATAAGTCATATAATACAACATGTTCAAACAGCATATACAACAATGATAATGCTTGTCTTAAAATGTGTGTTAACGAAAGGTGATCATGAAAAGATAATAGAAGAGGAGCAGAAAGGAGAGTAAAGGGGAAGGAAGAAAATGAAACAAAGGAGAAGAAAGAGCAGAAAAGAGAAATATACAATAGTAAGAACTAATTGAACAATGCGAATTCAATTCAATAATGAAAGTGCAAAGAAATCAACATGGTAAGTATGCAGAGTAATATTTACAGACAACATACGGTAACTTGCCAGTTAATTAAGCTTTACCACATGCATGTAGGGAAAAGTATCTGGTAAGTGGTCCCCACAATGCTTTGCGTTAGGCAAATAAAAAGGTAGAATGTAAATTATGCCAATCCAGACAATGGTTATGACAGATCAAGTTCCACCACTGTTGTGGAGTAATAGAGTCTTGGGCAGTGAAAGGACTGGACTGAACTTTCTTAACTTGTGCTGAGTATCTCCAAGGGCTTGAAACCGAACTTGCCTCCTGTTCATGAAGTCTCAGGGACAGCAAAGACTTCACCTACCTCTTTGTACCGCCTCTGGAACCGCGGTTTCAGTTGCCACAGAGGGGGAAAGCAACCGACACTGTCACCGACACCACTGCGGGCTCCGTGTTCTGAAGGCACCGCAGAGGGCACCACCGCACTTTGCACCGCAACCCTGGTCTCACCGGTGACCACTGCCGCCACCGAGCCACTGCTTGCACCGCAACCTGTGGGCACTGCACTCGGCACCGCCTTGCTTCACCCTGCTGCCCTGGTGTCACCGACGACGTCGCTACCTGCTGACCGTGACACGACACACCTGCCCATCCCACACCGCCATCTGGGCCAACTGACGCTGACTCCCTGCAATTGGCACTGTCGCCTGCACCATGATCTGTCAGCACCACAAAGAGCACCGCCTCACTGATGCGGCTGGACGACTGTCACCGAGCCGCTGCCTGCACCACAACTTGAGGGCACAGCATGCCGCACCGCTACGCTTCACATCGCAGCCCGCAACGGTTGCCACGACCGGCCAGCACCAACGCGATCGGCCACAACGAAAAGGTACTGTTTATGAGTCTGCTGACACCAGGACCAATGCGGTTGGACGGAACTGTTGGATTCTGTTGTTTTCAGCACTGACGTAGCACCGGATGGAGCTATCGACCTCAAGGAACTGCATTATAGGGTTATTCTTGCAAAGTGCATATTTTTAAGTACTGTATGTTGGATTTTTTTATCATTATGGTATTTTTTGAGTATATAAAGTATTGGGTATTTTTCTAAACTGGTGTGGTGTCCTTTTGTAGTGTTTTCACTGTATTACTGTTGGTTATGTGCAAATGCTTTACACACTGCCTCTAAGATAAGCCTGACTGCTTGTGCCAAGCCACCAAGTGGGTGAGCAGGGGTTATTTCAGTAGTGTATCCCCCTTATCCTGACTAGAAGGAAGGGTCCCTACTCGAACAAAGGTGCAAACCATTGCCAACTAGAGACCCCCTATTTCTAAAACACTTGATCACAAAAGTGAGAGAGCTTGGGACACATGAAAAACATGTGGAGGTATTACAACGCCAACAATAATCTGTTTTGAGCAATTTTAGTTTGAAATGATGTGCTGGGATATGATAAAGCCCATTATACAAATAATATAGTGTTTGCGTAAGGTTAGAAGGGTGTGCAGTTTTGTGAAATTTCTCCCATTGGTTTGTAAGTCTGATTACCAGATGAGTTCAATTTTAGATTTGGGTCTGTCTTTTGGAATGCTTTTTAATGTTTTATAGATAAGAGCAGTTTTGGAGGGGTTGGTAATGGGATTTGTTTTTGCCGCGACAATATCTAGCATTGATTCTTAAAAGTGTACCACATGCTTTGTCTATGGTTGATTTATTCAACTGAATCTTTGCGGCTGCTAGAGAATCTAGATCAGCTTTTTTATTTCTATAAGTGTAGTACTTGTGTTCAATTTTTTTTATATTAGCTACAATGGAAGCTGATTCCTTCTCCATAGCTTTCCTTTTATTAGAGACATAATTAATAATAAAACCTCTGGAGGCAGCTTTTAAAGCCTCCCAAACAAATTGAAAAGAGGTATCTCCTATGCCATTAGTCGCAAAAGTTGTGCACGTAAGTTTCATATGAAGTGAGGAAAGCCTTGTCAGACAATAAGTTATTATTAAACCTCTAGTGAGATTTGGGACTGTTATCTAGAAGAATATCTGGATCAGTACAGACAGGGACATGATCCAAAATCAAGATAGAACCAATTTGCGAATAAGTTAGGTGCTGGGTCAGATATTTACTGAGAAATACATAATCAAATCTGGTTTGTAGATTGTGAGGAGCAGAGTAAAAGGAAAATTCTTGAAGAGTTGGGAGAACTAGTCTCCAGGAGTTAAATAATGCATTGTGTGCTTAAATGCTTTGTGGGCCTTATAGGGGAGGAACTTCGTATTTAAATGTTTATCGAGGAAGGGATCAGGGATTTAATTGCAATCACCACCCAAGATGACGTTTACAGCGGACGTTTGTGCAATTTTCCGAGAGATATTCCTCCAAAAGGTTGGGTCAGGGTGTGCTGGACCATAAACATTCATAATTGTAAAAGCGGTGTATTCAATTTTGATGAACCCATCTACCATCCTCATCATTCTCCTGGGAAATAAGTGAAATGTTTAAACATTTATGGCAGTATATTGTCACTACATTTTTATACATTACAGGGGGAGAATAGTAAAGCTCACCCATCCATCGTTTTATAAGTTTAGCAATATCTGCATCAATAAGATGTGTTTCTTGAAGTAATGTTAGTTGGCATTTTAGTCTAGAGAGATGTGATAAAACACGTTTTTTTGTTGTTGTTTTTGTGGAGTTTTATATAGCGCTAACTAGACCCGGAGGTATCAGAGCGCTTTACATGAGCACTAGTTACGTTACATACAGACACATTCATTTTTGTTAGGCACGGGGAGTTTAAATGATTTGCCCAGAATCACAGAATGTTGAGGATCCCTGCCGAGACTCGAACCCGGTTCCCCAGCTCCAAAGTCGACCGCCCTAGCCGTTAGGCCCCATTCTCTCCCCATCCAACGTTGGCGTTGGATGGGATTTTTCAAACCTTTGATCTTGTTGTTATTCTGAGTGGTCTTCTCTGTCACTAATATGATGCTCCATGGCTGTAATACGTTCATCATAATTAGACCATTTCTCCTCAATACGTAGAAGGGAGGCATTAGTTTCCACAACAAATGGTGTAAAGGCTTTTATTTCTTCCATAACATCCTCTAGGGTGAGGGGAAGTGGTGATTTGGAAGGAGATTCCAATTCTTTCTTAGGTCTTTTAACTGAAGCAGGAGGCTTTTTTGGCAGAGATGCAGAGGCTGATGCAGCACTTACGAGGTCCTTGGCGCCATCCATTAGGACCGGGAAATTCTCAGGGACAAAATCCAGTTGACGATTTTTATGATGAATAGTAAGGTTGGTTGAGGATGGGAAAGATGTGCTCTTTTGCTTCAAAGTGCCCATAAATGATTGTGAAATTGCCAGACATGTAAAATTAAAAAGTAAGAGAAAACACCAATGCAGGACCAAGGAGGTGTCAAAACAATAGTTCAGTAGTACCATAGGAAAACTACGCCGCACTGGCAGTGAATTCCATAAATGGGTTGAATAAAGCAGGATCCCAAGTGGCAGGGAGTTACATTAAGTAGTACAGCGCCAGCGATAAGAGGATAAAAAAGAGGAACTTCATGAAACAACACACTGCTGCCAAATAAGTTCTAGATATATAAAAAGTTCCTTATAAATGGCACATAATATTGAAGAAAGAATGTCCGGGGCATGAAGGAGGTCATCTCCAGTCATCATAAAGCAACATCTGTTTCTCATCAAGAGCCAAAAATGGCGGCACCTCTCTACACACGCAGCACAGCAAGAAGAGAAAAATGCTGCTGCTGCATGAGAATTTTGAAAAAAAATGATGAAAATAGAAGGCGCCACTGAATCTAGTGGTTTTCAGAACCCCTCGGAAGGATTACAGCCCAGCGGGTATCATGATAGAGCTTGTGACGCACTCCCACACCAGTAGCTCTTTAAACATGAGAACTTCACAACCACACAATAGGCTATGTAAACCTATGATTCCACATATCATGCAGGTTAATCACAGAATCCTTGTTACCTTACTCTAATTCAACAAGTCTACCATACTGGAGCAGATATAAGTGAATGGATTGCAATATACATTTTAGTCATTAATAATTTTAATACAGTACTTGTGGATTTGCTGCTGTCTAGAACAGTATGCACACATGCAGAATATAGTAACATATGATTTGAAACACTTCAATGAGAAAATGTATTAAAATTGTTTTGTTATGTAAATATTATGCAAATACATAAGTATTAAAGGAACTTCAAGAACTTGCTTTATTTTCTTGCATATGTATAATTTATCAATATAATTCATGGGCACTTCTGCATTCATTTCTGGACACATTTATACTAGTTTCTTCTCATGTTCAAAATAGTTTATTAAATTTTATAATAATAATAAACAACAACATTACAAAAAAGAGCATCATATACAGTACCCTTAAAGAAACTTATCTATAAAGAACATTAATTAAATATAAAGCAGTACAATGTAGTATAAAATGTAATGATCATAACATAAAAAAGGAAGGGGAAGAAACAAGCAGTTATTATCGTAGAAATAATTTCAAATAGAGCTACTATAAGTTAAACATGAGTAATATATAATATAGGGCAATATATAGGAAGGGAATTTAATTAAGAAGATTAATAATGATCAATTGGTTTCCAAAATGAAAGATAAGAGTCACAATTATGAGAAATACCAGACAGAGATAAATTGGCACCTCTTCTAGTGAAAATAATCCATGACCAACAAGCATGAATGGATAATAATGACACATCTTTCCAAAAAGTTGTAATAAACTTTAAAGCGTCTGACACCAAAAAATTTAAAAGTTTACAATCTAAATTAGACAATTCTCCAGAAAGAGCAACAGATTTACATATCAGCAAGTTAAATGAAAGTCCATCCGAGATATTAAGTACTCTTTGTATAATATACCAAACGTCTTTCCAAAATTTTAAGATAAATGAACATTAAAAAAGCATGTGTTTTAACAAGCCTGTTTGTGAGTTACAATGCCAACAATTTGAATTCGGAAGAAGCTTAGCTTGAAATAACTTTAAGGGGGTCCATAAGCAGTTAAACAGAATATAAGAATTTGTTTGATAAAGTGATACAGGTAACCATCCTGAAATATTATTCAACCATATTTTTTTCCATGTATCATATGAAAAAGATATTGGAAGTTCATCATTCCAAAATGCTGAAATCGTAGCAATATTGTTACCTTGAAATGTATTCAGCTTCATATACATTAATGAGACAGCATGAGACGAAGAGGATACCGTTTGAATATAAATTGTTAAATCTGATTTTATATTTGAAGGAATATTATTAGGAAAGGAATCTAGTATAGAATTACATACAAGTTCATATTTAAGGAAATCAGAAGAAGGGAAGTGGAATTTTGCCTGTAATACATCAAACGATATAAAGGTATTATCATTGTAAGTATCTTTTAGGTAAAAAATACCTGCATTAATCCATGAATGCCAAAATTTAACAGATTCGAGAAAGTCTTAGTCGTGGATTGTACCATAATGACATCTCTGCTGTATTTGAAATAGTTAATTGAAAAAGTGAATCTAAATTATTTAATATTAACTTTGTGGATTTCAAAATAGTAGATTTCTTAAATAACATTGAATTGTTAGACATGGTTAGCAAAGTAGACAGTGGATACAGAGACACTAAATTCTTTTCTATAAGAAGCCATGAAGGAGGATTATTAAGGTGGGAGTGACTAAACCAAAGAGAGCTTTGTTTTAAGATAAACGCTTTATGATAGTTAAAAAAATCTGGCATACCAAATCCTCCATTACATTTTGCCATTTTTAGTTTTTTATAGCCAATGCAAGGTGATTTATTATTCCAAAGAGACTTAGAACGATGTTGATCAATAGTTTTATAAAATTTCATAGGAAATTGATATGGAATCATAGCTAGAAAATAAAAATGTTTAGGAGCTACAGTCATTTTTATTGAGTCCAGTTTCCCCCACCAGAAAAGGTGAAGTGGAGATCATTTAGATATTTTATCATTAATAGAGTATATAATAGACTCACAATTTAAAGTAATTGTTTGTTTTTTTTATAGCTGAAGAGAACAAAATGCCAAGTTATTTGAATTTATCTCTTTGCCAGATTATTTCTTCTACGGGTAACAAATCTGGGGTACAATGAGGGTTTAAAGGGAAAAATTAAGTTTTATTAGTATTTAACGTATAACCAGAAATTAAGGAATATGATGAGATAATATCTAATAAAGGAGGAAGTGAGGATTCAGGATTACTAATAAACAAAAGTACATCATCTGCATATTCTAATGTTTTAATGGTGACCTCTTTAATATTAATACCAGCGATATCATCACATTTTCTAATGGAAATAAGTAAAGGTTCGATAACAAGAATAAATAATAGCGGGGACAATGGACAACCTTGTCTGGTACCTCTAAAAAGAAATAA
Source organism: Calotriton arnoldi (assembly GCA_963921515.1). NCBI lineage: Eukaryota > Metazoa > Chordata > Amphibia > Caudata > Salamandridae > Calotriton > Calotriton arnoldi. Next base: position 702,660 of record CAWUFW010006879.1, read on the forward strand.
ATTGATTAGAAATTTGACCATTAATAAATAAGCGAGCGGTAGGGCTTGAGTAGAGAGCAGATATCATACGAATAAACAAATCACCAAAATTAAATGCAGCTAAAGTATGAAATAAAAATTGCCAATGAACTTTATCAAAAGCTTTTTCAGCATCCACTGCAAGTACTCCAGACGGCAAGGACAGAGTAGATCCTTGCTCAATAGCATGCAACAAAACTCTTGTGTTATTAACAGAATATCTATTTTTCATGAAACCAGATTGGTCAGGATGGATAAGGGAATCCAATACGGAGGTCAGTCTGGTTGCAAGAATTTTGGAATATAGTTTCCAATCCTGATTTATTAAGGAAATAGGGCGATAATTTGATACAAGTGTTGGATCTTTGTTAGGTTTTGGTATAACTCCAATCAAAGCTTCAGTAAAAGAACCTGAAGTTGAACCTGAAGCACTAAAAAACGTAAAAAGTTTAAATAAATGAGGACTAAGTTGCAAATCAAATTCTTTATAAAATTCTGCTGGAATTCCATCTGGACCTGGGGATTTATTCTGTTTAAGAGATTTAATAGCCAATTGTATTTCTTCTTTAGTAATAGGCAAATCTAATTTATCTTTGGTCACCTGTGGAACTTTAGGTAATCCACAGGTAAATAAAAAACGATCAATCAGGGAAGGATCATCAAATTGAGGTTTATTATATAGATTAGAGTAGTAATTTAAAAATTCATTTATAATATCTTTTTGTGACAATGCAATTTTTCCATTGGGACCATGAATTGAATTTGTTTGAGTTTTTCTTTTTTTATACGTAAATAGTTGGCCAAGAGTCGACCAGATCTGTTAATATTAAAACAAAATTTGGCTTTAGAATTAGAAAGTTGTATACCAGCTCTTTTACTTAAAATTAAATTAAATTCATAATGCAATTTTTGTAATTTTATTTTAAATTGGGGATCATTAGAAGCAATAAAAAGTCTCTCGAATTTTGCAATTTGTTTGTCCAAATCTTAAATTTTGGAATTGAAAGTTTTGTTTCCATGCGCCATAAGAGAAATTGAAGTCCCTCTAATATAAGCTTTAAAAGCATCCCATCGATTCACCATAGACGTAGAGCCTTCTGGGTTAAGCTGAAAGTAATCTTGAAGTGCATTTAAAAATTTTGGTTTATTATGTTCATTCAGAATAATGCTAGTGTTCATGCGCCATCTGGATTGAGCTGTAAAATTTGAGCTAAGTTGCAATACCATAGAGATTAAAGCATGATCAGAAATATCAATATTACAGATATTAGGGGTAACAACTGAATTAATTAATTGTTGAGAAACTAATAGATAGTCTAATCTTGAATAAGAATTATGAGCGTTTGAGAAAAAAGTGAACGATTTTTCAGTAGGATAATGTAATCGCCAACTTAGGGGCCGATTCCGATCTCGGCCGGAAGCGCACCTAACACTATTCGCCCGGAAAAAAACCAAGCCGAACGCGTGTTTCCCGACCGATTCGAACATGCGACCGAACGAACAAGTACGATGTGCACAACTGCCCGGATCCCGACCCAGCCGTACTCACCCAATCCAGCTCCTGTTCACCGCCAGAGCCGGATCCGTAAACGCAGAATTGAGTCGCACGGAAGCCAAAATACAGCACCCTCCGGCCGGACTAGTACGATGCGCCTTCCGTACGCGCCGAACCCGTCGCTACGCACGGCACGTCAGAGCATCCGGGAGAGGCGCACATAAGCTCCGATTCGCGCCACAAGACGATAGACGACTACGAGACGAACACGCCAGCCACGAGTACGAGTCCAAGCAATGAGAAAGACGAACGAGACGAACCAACCATGAATCCCATCGCGCAGGTCCTACCAATACTCTACATCTATTACCGGAACTGGTACGGACGCGTACGGCGCAGAAGGTAAGTCAAACACCCACCACACAAACAAACGACACGTACCAGACATATAACACACACACATAGGGATGCTGAAATGACTCACACCAGCGACAGCAGAACCATAGGGGCGGGATGGCTATCACCAATGCCATATACACCCATAGGGGCCTGGATGCCTACCACCCCTACCCATGGGGGGATGGATGCCTACCACTACTACCATCCCCACTCATGGGGGGCTGGATACCTGTCACTACTACCACCCCTACTCATGGGGGGCTGGATACCTGTCACTACTACCATCCCCACTCAGGGGGTGCTAGATGCCTGTCACTACTACCACCCCTACCCGGGGGGGGCTGGATGCCTGTCACTACTAACACCCCTACTCAGGGGGTGCTAGATGCCTACCACTACCACCACCCCTACTCAGGGAGTGCTAGATACCTACCACTACTACCACCCCTACCCATAGGGGCCTGGATGCCTACCACTACTACCATCCCCACTCATAGGGGGCTGGATGCCTGTCACTACTACCACCCCTACTCAGGGGGTGCTAGATGCCTACCACTACTACTCAGGGGTGCTAGATACCTACCACTACTACCACCCCTACCCATAGGGGCCTGGATGGCTACCACTACTACCATCCCCACTCATAGGGGGCTGGATGCCTACTACTACCACCACCCCTACTCAGGGGGTGCTAGATGCCTGTCACTACTACCACCCCTACCCATGGGGGCTGGATGCCTACCACTACCACCACCCCTACTCAGTGGGTGCTAGATGCCTACCACTACTACCACCCCTACTCATGGGGGGCTGGATACCTGTCACTACTACCATCCCTACTCAGGGAGTGCTAGATGCCTACCACTACCACCACCCCTACTCAGGGGGTGCTAGATGCCTACCACTACTACCACCCCTACCGATAGGGGCCTGGATGCCTACCACTACTACCATCCCCACTCATAGGGGGCTGGATGCCTACCACTACCACCACCCCTACTCAGGGGGTGCTAGATGCCTGTCACTACTACCACCCCTACCCATGGGGGGCTGGATGCCTGTCACTACTACCACCCCTACTCAGGGGGTGCTAGATGCCTACCACTACCACCACCCCTACTCAGGGGGTGCTAGATGCCTACCACTACCACCACCCCTACTCAGGGGGTGCTAGATACCTACCACTACTACCACTACTACCACCCCTACCCATAGGGGCCTGGATGCCTACCACTACTACCATCCCCACTCATAGGGGGCTGGATGCCTGTCACTACTACCACCCCTACTCAGGGGGTGCTAGATGCCTACCACTACCACCACCCCTACTCAGGGGGTGCTAGATACCTACCACTACTACCACCCCTACCCATAGGGGCCTGGATGCCTACCACTACTACCATCCCCACTCATAGGGGGCTGGATGCCTACCACTACCACCACCCCTACTCAGGGGGTGCTAGATGCCTGTCACTACTACCACCCCTACCCATGGGGGGCTGGATGCCTACCACTACCACCACCCCTACTCGGGGGGCTGGATACCTGTCACTACTACCACCCCTACTCAGGGGTGCTAGATGCCTACCACTACTACCACCCCTACCCATGGGGGGCTGGATGCCTACCACTACCACCACCCCTACTCAGGGGTGCTAGATACCTACCACTACTACCACCCCTACCCATAGGGGCCTGGATGCCTACCACTACTACCATCCCCACTCATAGGGGCTGGAAGCCTACCACTACCACCACCCCTACTCAGGGGGTGCTAGATGCCTGTCACTACTACCACCCCTACCCATGGGGGGCTGGATGCCTACCACTACCACCACCCCTACTCAGGGGGGGCTGGATACCTGTCACTACTACCACCCCTACTCAGGGGGTGCTAGATGCCTACCACTACTACCACCCCTACCCATGGGGGGCTGGATGCCTACCACTACCACCACCCCTACTCAGGGGGTGCTAGATGCCTACCACTACTACCACCCCTACCCATAGGGGCCTGGATGCCTACCACTACTACCATCCACACTCATAGGGGGCTGGATGCCGGCCACTACCACCACCCCTACCCATGGGGGGCTGGATGCCTACCACTACCACCACCCCTACTCATGGGGGGCTGGATACCTGTCACTACTACCACCCCTACTCAGGGGGTGCTAGATGCCTACCACTACTGCCACCCCTACTCATGGGTGGCTGGATGCCTGTCACTACTACCACCCCTACTCATGGGGGGCTGGATACCTGTCACTACTACCACCCCTACCCATGGGGGGCTGGATGCCTACCACCCACACCACCCCTAATCATAGGATGGGTAATGCATGACACAACCAGCATACTCCAACATAAGGAATGTAAGAAAGAAACAGCCTCCCAACACCATGACAAGCGTGTGTAGACTGTGTCAAATGCCTACAACACTGAACATGACAGTGAACATACAATGTGACCCCCTATCACATGTGTCACACATAAATGTGTGTGGCCTCCATAATGCAAGCAGACCATGACCACTGTGGCCCAACCCCCATCATCACAGTGACCAAAAGGTAAGTGTGGGGTCCATAGCTGAAGCACCTTTTGAACATTGTGTCAATGGGGTCTAAGCCCCCATCATCACAGTGACCAAAAGGTAAGTGTGGGGTCCATAGCTGAAGCACCTTTTGAACATTGTGGCAATGGGGTCTAAGCCCCCATCATCACAGTGACCAAAAGGTAAGTGTGGGGTCCATAGCTGAAGCACCTTTTGAACATTGTGGCAATGGGGTCTAAGCCCCCATCATCACAGTGACCAAAAGGTAAGTGTGGGGTCCATAGCTGAAGCACCTTTTGAACATTGTGTCAATGGGGTCTAAGCCCCCATCATCACAGTGACCAAAAGGTAAGTGTGGGGTCCATAGCTGAAGCACCTTTTGAACATTGTGTCAATGGGGTCTAAGCCCCCATCATCACAGTGACCAAAAGGTAAGTGTGGGGTCCATAGCTGAAGCACCTTTTGAACATTGTGTCAATGGACTCTAAGCCCCCATCATCACAGTGACCAAAAGGTAAGTGTTGACATTGAAAAAGCTGCAACTGCCAAACAGCATGGATGAGTCCTGGTCACAGAACAACAAACACATCAGTGGCAAAGTAGTGCTTGTGTCCCATAGCAACATAGATTGGGGGAGGCAAACAGTGCAGTGCAAATAAGACATACCTTTGGCCATGTGCAGACAAACATCACCCATGGGGGCTGACACTGTCAACATTCATCAATAACACAATGACAGAAGTGACCATCCTAATGCAGACCCACATATTTGCACCAATGGGCACACAAATGTAGATATTCTGTGGAGACTGTAGATGTGAGGTGAACAAATACCATACCATGGCAGCAATGGGACACACAAACCATGATCATTGTGCTGACTGATGACCTAGGAGTCCCAGGGACAGCAGGGGAAACCCACCAAACAACATACAGCCAATGGCACACTAAAGATATGCTAATGCAGTGGTGCAGATGCACAAACACAAACAGGCAGCCCCACACTGCATATCAAATACAACAGGTGGGGGGTGGGGGGGGGGTGCCAGTGTCCCCAGGCAACCACACAACACATGAGGAGGCCTGAATACCAATTACACAGATGTGCTTACAGTGCCACACAAAAGAAACTCATGGATCCTAATCCCCTCTGTGGGCAATCAGGCATTGTTAGATGAGAGGGAGCCCAAATTACACATGTCACACAGGCTTGTAGGAACAGCAAGACACAGACCCACCACAGCACTACCCCCAGGGTCCCCACATTGTGGTGACACTGGCCTGCATGATAATCCCACTATGATGACAAAGCTAGATGTCGTTCACGCTGTGAACCACAGTCATGTGTCCTGAGCAACAAACTACCATCACACCTACACAACCACAAATCAATCAGCACGGCCTGTCAGCCAAGGCCAACATGGAGGCAGGGGTCTAGCCGTGCAACAACTCTCATCTGCATACACACAACACCACACACCATGATCTCCACCAATGTGCAGCAGCGAAGCTCACATGCACTGGTGACATTGCACATGCACCCATGACAATCCCAGGGGTGGTGGTGGCAACTAAGGTGCAGAAACCCATCACACATGGCCACTCAACAAGACTCCTGAATGTCTGACACACTGCACAGTACGCCGTACATGGACATGACGTCAATACCACAACAACCAATGGGATCCCGGCCACAGACACACACCAATGAAGAAGCCAAGGTCACCCACAAAGAACACACATAGACAACTTCCAACATTGCAGCTCTGACCCTGAGGAGTGGCAGCAGTCACACACACAACGTGTCATAATCACTGAAAGCTAACACAAACTGGAAATTACATGACCGGTGTAACCAACAAGTGCCAAGGGGAATCCTGACTGTGTCCCATCTGCGTTTGCCCACAAACTCAGCCCTGACAGCAAACACACCTATGGGTGACACCCTGATGACCAGTAATGTGCCATGCACCCACATCCCAGAGAACCCAGGGAGAAGACTTTGGGGGAACATAGGTCAACTCAGCAAGCATCACAAACAGGAACATCACTAGGGATCCCAGCCTGCCTAGCAAAATGGAAGTGAACACACACAGACATGCTCACACAACACACACCTTGGGCTCAGGCAATGTCACAGAATTACACACTGCCATGAGGGGACTCCACTCCTGTGTAAGGAAAGCTGTGCCATACGTTGTCTCAGTAGGGCTCTATCATGCCAGCAGAACACTTAGTCACACAGTCAACAATTAGCACAAAATGAAGGCTCCCGTCACATCAGCCTGGTCATGGGAGTGTCACCGAAATCATCAGCACAGATCCAACACACATGGATAGCAAGTTGCACTGATAACACAGATGATTCCTTCCCCATTGATGCCCAAACATGCATGTCCAGTGGAGATGGTCACACGGTCAGGGAAGTAGACTAATTGAACAATGGCAAGCACAACAGATGTGCATGGGGTGTAAGCCACAGATGTGATATTGCAAATGTAAGTAGGAAATCCCCTTGCCAAATATTGAAAACATGACACCCTCATATAGCTGCAAAGGATGACATGGATACACACCAGGATAGGACACTTTCCCCCTGGACCACATGGGGTCCTGCACAGTAACACTTCATTTTCCTGATATCAAAAATCACCATCACTGCAGCATGGCATGGTTAGCATCATCAACATCATGTACATCTGAAGCAAAACCAATAGAGAACAAAAAGGCGCTTTATTCAGCATATGTGTTCATAAAATGGTGAGTCCCGGAAAAACACAAAGGCCAATGGCCAGTCCATGTGTGAAGTCCAAACAGGGTGATAGTGGCAGATGTCACCCTTCGCATGCCTGCACTGCTACACACAAGGGACATTCCCCTCGGAGGGGCATACGGGGGGGCAGGCCAGGCACCACAGGGACAGGATCAGGGCTCACCAGAAGGAGGCAGGGAAGGGGTGGTGGGTGCTGGAGAGTCACTGACAACTGCAGTGGAGGTGTCTGACATGGTGTGTGCCGGCACAACTGGGGGGCATGAGTCAGATGGTGTGGGTGCCGGCACGACTGCAGTGGGCCGTGCAGATGGAGTGGACAGGTTCCCCACTGCAGTGCCCAAGTCAGACCGGGTGGTAGTGGACTCCACTGCAGTGCCTATCTCCAGGGGAGTAGAATGGGGTTCAGGTAAGGTGGGCAGGACAGAGGGGGAGGACACCGTCTCCACACCAGTGGCACAGACATGCGCAGCGGGGGTGTGGGGCTGGAAGAGCAAGTGGCAGGGGGAGAAGGCCGGATCATTTTGGGGATGGTGTATCTGTGGGTGGGGGAACCTGGGGCAGGGTGTGGTGGGGGCACCTGTGGAGTGGGGGCGTGAGGGATGGAGGAAGGAGACTTGGTGGTTGAGCAGCAGGGCGACGGCGGGGTCTTGCTCTTCCGGGTCTGGGGGGACTTGCGGATGGGGGTGTCAGTCTGTCTGCGCCTGGGGGAGGGTGTCCGGGGGTGAGGGGCACTCCCCTCTGTGTGAGTGGGCTTCCTCTTCCCCCTGTATGATGGATCAGCTGGATTGGAGGGGAAGAGGCCAAGGTCACAGAGGAAGAGCCGCTGTGTAGGTGGGGTTGCAGGTGAGGCAAGGGAAGGGGCCTTGGAGGGAGAGGTATTGGAGGACTGCGGAGTGACCGTGGATGCCTGTGTGTGTGTCTGTCCCTCATCCCCTGTGGGTGTGGTATCAGTCCCCTGAGGATGCCTGCGTGCACGTCTTGTTTTTGTAGTGGGTGTGTCTGTGCTGCCCGTGTCTGTGTGTTTGGGTGAATGTGCAGGTGTGCATGTGCTTGGGACAGGTAGGGTGCCAGGAAGTGTGGATGGGGCAGAGGTAGGAGGGGTGAGGGACTGTTGGAGGAGGGACACTGCTGCCATCAGGGAGGAGTCCATGGACCTATTGCTCCTCTGTAGGGCAGACATGCCCGATGAGATGCCCTCCATGAACGACACCAGCTGAGTCAACAGAGTGGTGTGGGCATGGAGGACACTCAGCATTGCTGTCTGCCCTACATGGAGCTGGCGAAGTAGGTACACAGACTCCTCACTCAGGGCAGCAGGGGACACAGGGGCAGGGGGTGCGGTGCCTGGCACGAAGGAGACATGCTCCCGAACACGGGAGCCTCCACGGACCTCTGGAATGGGAGCCGATGGGAGGGCGGTGGTGGTGGTGGAGGTGGTGGCGAGGACAGCAACACTAGCTGGGGTGTGGTGGCTGCTGACACCCGCCTCCACAAGGGAGTCATCCTCCGAGCTGCTGTGGTCCTCAGCTGAGGTGGATGGTGCTGAGGACTCCTCGGTGTTGCTCCCCTCGCCCTCCGTGCCACTGGGTCCCTCCGACCACTCCTCGGCTGCTGACCCAGTCTGGCTCTGCGGCTCCTCCTGGTCCGTGGAGCTGTCCCCTCCTGTGGCCGTGGATGTATCTGCAAACAATAGGTAAACAGACAAACATCAGTCACCTGCACTGACCGCACACACCACAGTAAGTACAGCACATTACAGAGCAAGCCCTGGCATCCTTAGTTGAACATTGCCAAAAGTGCCCAAACAGAGTAGGAGAAGCCAATTGTCAGTCTGATGGTCAACCATGGCACTCACATCCCTCCTGGCCTTGCACCCATCTGTCTGGTGTCTGTCGGATGGCAATACCCCAGTGTGGACACATGCACCACCTACACAGTAGTTGGACAGTGCAGAGAACACGGTGAAGCATGTGAACATGCACACATCACAACTCTTGCCACTGAGTCAGTACAGATGTCCGGATAAAGGGATGGCCAGAGTCTATTTTGAAATGCATGTTATGCATACCAGCACCAGACACCATGATGCACCCATGTCCTGATAGTCAATGCCACAATGGGGTGCATGTAGCACATGTCACTCCCCTGCAGGATCACTCATAGGAAGTTTAATGCCATGGCACAGGCATGCCTGCTAAGTCATACATCACTGTCTCCAGTCACATGGGCAGGGCAGCCAGACAACAACAGCCTGCACTGTGTCACAATCATAGGTCATGGGGAACGCAAGTCCTGGAGCTGACAAGTGCACATGTCCATCCCCCACAAACCACATCATCTGAACTCTTATTTGTCCACGTCATACCAATTGGACATATGGGAGACCTGAAACACAAGCCTCGGAACCTGAGCACCTCACAATCTGCTGTGAATGGGAAACAGCTGCCTGAACTTCACATTCGCATACCCCAGTCTGCACGGTCAAGTGATCAAACACCTATATGTCAAACAAGTATCGTCTCCCATGGTCACATCTCCGGTGGCATGCTGAGCCCTAACCGAGAAACACCCCAGTAGTCCTGACAACGAAGCCACAGCACAATGACACAGAGGCAGACACCTGAGGGAACATTTCACTGAGCACAACGTGTCAGCTGATACACGGGAGTGGGAGTACAGAGTGTATTGTATGCCCTGGAGTAGGCATGACTGTCCTGCTCCACGTGAATGAGGGATGAGCCCGGGACAGTAGGCAGGTGGCTAAGTATGTGTGACACACTTGATATACATACTCCTGAGGCCCAAACATTGTTCCCACCCGCAGCATGGGTGTGTGCCAAATACCCCAGGCACATGTGGTGAATCAGATCAGCAATTGGACCACATATCAAAGTAACACGCAGATTACATGTGAGAACTCAGGCATTGTGTAAGCAATGGACCCACCCATGGAGCCCACCACAGAGTCACGGGAACAAATGCTGTCCCCCACCTTGAGCTAAGCAAAATGCAAGGACACAGTATCCAAGTGACACAATTTCCTGCCTATAAGGGCCACACCTGGGTATCAGATGAGGAGTGGGCAGTGCACAATTGCGGGACATGGGTCCTGGACCACATGACTGATGTACTGTTTAAGTTTAACCAGGCCAGAGGAGGGCACACAGCATGGCAGACAAAGCTCACAGTGCAGTCATGGACTCACCCCCTCCTTGCTGCTGTATGGCCTTCATCTGCCCATCCAGATCAGGGAAGACCACCGCCAGGATCCTGAGCATGTGGGGGGTCAGGGTCCGGTGTCCGCCCCTCCTGCGAGGAGGCGACAGCTTCAGCTGGACCCGTGCGATCCTCCGGGTCCAGCCCCGAAGGTCCTGCCACCTCTTCTGGCAGTTGCGGATCCGGCGCTTGTAGACCCCCACGGATCTCACTGCCCGGACGATGGTCAGCCATATCTTCTGCTTCTGGTGGGCATCAACCAGTGAGGATGACAAAGTGAAAAGCCCATTACTACACATGCAACATTTCCGTGCATCACACATTTGGATATACATGTCCCATGATCGGAGGAAAGATGGCGTCCGAGAAGCTGCGTCTCATTGCAGCTCTCCCAACCTGTCCCACAACCATCACAAGAGCTACCGGTATGGGACAGTGATTGCGGCGAGAAAAACAAGAAAAGAAACATGGATTATATAAGGAAGATCACTCTGTAATATATGGAGCGAGTTTGTTACTTTTCATTGTCAGTTTTGCTCTTCACGAGTAATATACCGAGGGGTTACACGAAGAGAAACCTGGCAGCCTTACACGAGAGAAGGAACAGCGCGGTAGGGGCTTCCGTGGTTTTCCTAATCACCTCGCATAGAACGAAGCCGCCGCAAACTCCTGTGCTTCACTCTGCCCTGCGGCGGTATCCAACGCCGCTCTGTCTCGTGGCAGTCCTATCTGCAATCACCGAGGCTTTGACAGCAGTATCCCGGCGGGAAAAGATTGACGGCAGAAGCGGCAGCGGTGGTCCGACGCGGCAGGCTCAACAGAGGATACAGTGTTGCACGACCTTGCATGTGAAGAGATACAAACAAGTAAGGATGGCTGGGCGCGCTGGGAGGAATGTTAAGCCTAAGAATGCGCTTTTATTGCCAACATCGCCCAACAATTCAGCAAAAAGGTCAGGCCAGAGCACTCCATTGCATCGCCCAGAGACACGGGGGCTTAAAAATAAAGAGCAGGAGCTCAAAGGCATTGTTGAAGTCAGGAGAGAACCGGGGCTAAAGCAATTAAAACAAAACAAAAAACAACAGGGGGATAGGAATGGTAGAAACATTCCCCAGGCAATAAATACCCAAAGACTCATCTCGAATATGTTTGGTTCAGTAGAGAGAGAAGCAGAAGCAGAAGTAGAAGCAGAAATAGAGGGGGAAAAACGGCAAGAGCATCAGCACACTTTAGACCCCTCGCGGACGCCCTCTGCGCGGAATAATCATTCTACGGATCTTATTGATTTAGTTGTTAATCCAGTAACAGAAATTATAAATCATTCCTCGCTGATAGATAATGCAGAAAGACCCGAGGAGACAGGGGTGAATAGCAATAGTATTCAGACTTATGAGGCTCAGCTTCTGCCCTCCCCCGCTCAAATAGTATGCGAAATGGTGACGGAGACGGAGATGGCTGACAAAGTGGCGCCAGCGCTAGCGGAGGAATCAGTGGAGGCATCTGCCATATCTACTAACATCGAGTGCCCTGAACATCCTGCGCACATGCGGAGTCTTGTCTTGGCAAATATAGCGCCTACACAGCAAGGCAACTTGGATACTACAGGGGACGTCAACCGAACAAAAAACATTGGGAGAACCCACTCGGTTACAGATGAATCTGAACGGTATGAAACTGGCATCTCTACGTCCAGTGAGAGCGAAGGCAGAGAAAAGGGGAAGAGACAGGACTGGGGGTCTAACACCGAGTCAGAATCCTCAGGGCAGAATGTTGCACGTAAAAGGATAACAGGGCTGAAACAGAGAAAGAAGAAAAGGCAAAGTGGTTACAAAGCGGCGAGATTACGGAACATGGAAGCGGTGCCGAGCTTAGATGGGACTACTCCTCATCCCAATTTGTTACCCCATCAGACTGCACAATACGTTCAGGTGGTAATAACTCAGCGGCTGGGAATATGGGCAGTGAAAACTCTAAAATATCCAAGGGGGAAGAAGACGAAGAACCCTCCCTAGCTGCAGTGCTGCGCTCAATCAAAGGCTTCCGGGAAGAGGTGAAAACGGACAATCGTAAAAACCGACAAGCCAAACAGAAGTTACAGGGAGCAATTCGGAAGGTGGGCCGCACTTGCAATGAGATAGTCGACAGGATGTCATCGGTGGAGTTGCGTACTGAGAATTTGGAAAAAGATGTTGCCTCACTCCAACAACAAGGGGACGCACAGGATGGTATGGTTAAGGACTTAATGGCAAAAGTCGAGGAGCAGGAAAATAGACTACGGAGGAACAACCTCCGCATTCTTGGAGTACCGGAGGGAGTGGAAGGGACTGACCCGAGATCATACATAATTACACTGTTCAGAGGAGCATTCCCTGAGCTTCAAACTTGGGATTGGGATAAGGAGATCCAAAGGGCGCACCGCTTTCCACTAATGCTCTCCAAACGGTCCCCGGCCCAATATCCCCGAGTATTTCTAGTCTTCTTTGGCAATTTTTTACTGTGACAGACACTGTTTGATTTAGCTAGGCCCAACAGCAAGAGGGAATTTAATGGGGTCAGCTTTTTTACCAGACCTGATTTTGCCCACGCGACAGTGGAACGTCGATGGAGGATGCGGCAGCTAATTACACCTTTTCAGCAATTAGGAGCAACGGTTTTCCTACAGAACCCAGCACGTCTAAAAATTATCGTCAATGGGGTTACACGAAGCTTTACCTCCGAGGTACAAGCTGAAGTCGATCTGAAGGAGGTGGCAGAATCAAGAAGAGACAGATCTAAGGACTAGAATGTTTAGATATTTAATGTTGGAAAGTCAAGTATAATGATATAAACAGTTAATTCAGGTGCAATCACAGAAGCAATCGCTATGAGTAGGTGGGGATTGGCTTGGGAGGTGCACTGGGGGTTCGGTCTATTCGGATGATCACACCCTGGTTCCTCGGGAACCAGGTTGCCTGTATGGGTGGTGGTGGGCGGGGGGGGATGGGGGATGGGGTTGGGCCAAGGGGGACAGTTGATAGGGAACAAGGAGCGGGTTCAAATGTTAGGATTTTTGTTAACGTTATTTTTTGCATGTATATTTTAAAGATGGGAAATGGCCATGAGTAAGCTGCGTATAGCTTCAATCAATGTCTGTGGCCTGAATGACCCTAAGAAACGAAGAAACACAGCAGCGGCCCTCCGATTACTTAAAGCTGACATATATTGTCTACAAGAAACACATATTGAAAGAACTCAGATTAAACTTCTAAGCACTATGGGATATACAGTAATAGGGGCTACAACACAAGATGCTAGGGTTAGGGGGTGGCAATATTATCGGCAAAACGTTCATTACAATTTAAAAGAGTACTAGCAGATAAAAATGGGAGGTGGGTCATAGCCAATTGTCAGAATGAAAATGGTGGGTCCCTCACGATATGTTCTTTATATGGTAGCACTTTAGACGACCCAACAATCTTTGACGTTATGAATAATGAGCTGGCTAATTGGCCACCTCCGTTAGTAATTTGCGGCGACCTCAACATAAATCTCCCTGCCAATAAAAATATAGTCCAGGATAAAGAATGGATTTACTATGGGCGGAAGCCAAAGGTTTTTAAGGCATTGAGGATGTTATGTTCTGAATAAGCACTGAGTGATATTTGGCAGGCACGGCACCCCACAGATCCTAGCCACACGTATTATTCCTTTCCACATAATAAGTTAGTAAGACTAGATTTTATTTTTGCATCTCACTCAATAACACAGTTGTGCACAATTGAAAAAGCGCCACGTATTATTTCAGATCATAATCCGCTAGTGGTGGAAATAAGAGGAAGTGGGGGTAGTACCAGAGAGGTATCTAACTGGACATTCGAACGATCCCTCCTTTTAAACGATAAATATTGTAACCATATGAAGAATTGGATTCCATATTTTATTAAGGAAAATCTAGGTAGCACGGGGATCGAAATAGTGTGGGACGCATTAAAAGCAGCTATTAGGGGAGAAACAATGAGCTTCTCGCTCACGTTAAACAGAGATAAACGACAGCTTATGATTAATTTGCAAGCACAGCTGGTAGAAGAAGAAAAGAATCTAATCACTATCATCAGAGATGGGAATGATCCAACAGAGGCTCTAGCTAAAATAACAGCAGCAAAATCGGCGGTGCTAGAACACATTGCAAAAAAAGCGGCAGATAGATTTGCAACATGGGGGAAGGAAGCTTATGAGTGCAGTGAACAAGTCGGACACCACTTGGCGGTTAGAACACGGCAGGATAGTACAAGGAATACTATTATAGAAATCAGAGATTCCACCCTTAAAATTACTAAGGAGCCGGAAGGTATCCGGAAGGCTTTTTCAGAATACTATAAGAATTCATACCAAGAAAATAGTGCGGCGCACTTAGAAGATATTACGACATATCTTAATTTAGTACCATCTACGCAGTTACCACAGGCTGACCGAGAGATACTCGATGAGCTTCCACAAAGGGTAGATCTACTATTATGTATTAATAGCCTTTCTAATGGCAAAGCTACGGGGTTGGATAATATTCCACTCGAATTCTACAAAACTTTTTGTCTGTATTAAGTGGCATTATGCTTCAGCTATTCATACATGTTTTTAAGGGCAACAAACCTCCAGAATCATGGTCTCAAGCAAAGATTATTATTCTTTTGAAGCAGAATAAATCCCCTGTCGATCCTTCC
The DNA here is from genome assembly GCA_963921515.1 of Calotriton arnoldi. Lineage (NCBI taxonomy): Eukaryota > Metazoa > Chordata > Amphibia > Caudata > Salamandridae > Calotriton > Calotriton arnoldi. The sequence continues at coordinate 717,812 of CAWUFW010006879.1, forward strand.
TCCTATCGACCTATTACCTTAATTAACACAGATAGTAAAATCTACTCGAAAATGTTAGCAGCTCGCCTGGCAGGTATTATCCACAAGATAATATCACCATGGCAACATGGCTTTATCCCTGGGCGAGGTACTACAGATCATATTAGGAGAACAATAGCGCTGTTCGATATGGCCCATATATTAGAAGAGCCAATGGCACTTATATTACTAGACGCAGAGAAGGCCTTCGACAGGGTTTCCTGGGTTTTTCTATGGGAGACCCTGTCAAGGGCAGGGATAGGGCAGGGACTCATACGGGCCTTTAAAATGCTGTATGTCCAGCCAACTGCAAAAATACTTATAAATGGTACCTTAACGGAAACATTTAAAATCACAAGAGGTACACGGCAGGGGTGACCGAGTTCACCACTGCTGTTTGCCTTGTATATAGATCCTTTTCTGCGTCTGCTTGAAATGAACAAAAAAATTAGTCCTATTGTTTGTCATGGCTGGCATACAAAGGTTTTAGCTTACGCAGACAATATAGCGCTAGTTACAACTAACCCTAATATATCGATGGTCGAGGTGGAAAGAGAGGCGGAGAGATTCGGAGGTTTATCAGGATATTCCCTTAATAGATCTAAGACTCAGATTATTTGTAAAAATGTTAGTATGGGTAATGATGCACGGCAAGTAGAAAAGGCTACATACTTGGGGGTGGATATCCTGGCTAATATTGAACGGATAGTAGAATGTAATATAGACCCTCTGATTAATAAAGCTAGACCTGAATTGCATCGTCTTCACAATTTGCATCTATCAATTATTAGCAGAAGTAACGTAATTAAAATGATTTATTTCCCGAAATTTTTATATTTTATACGAGCAATTCCATTAGAGTTCAACACCTCTTGCCTGAAAAAGATTGAAGATTTATTCTCACGATTCATATGGGGATATAAAAGGCCTAGAAGAGCCTACAGATTTATTTCACTGTCAAGAGAAAAGGGAGGTTTAGCACTCCCTAATATAAAACTTTATTATTGGGCAACAACTCTTCTTAATAACTTAACTCTTTTTTTAATGAGCCTAGGGATAGGGATGACAGACTGGGAACTATTCCAACTCCAATAGAGCTTATAATGGGCAGAGAAGCATGGGGCTGGATATGGAAGTTTTTGAGCGATTCGCATTATAAGAAAGTTCGTTTTAAGATTCTCATAGCTGGATTTAAAACTATGAAAGCGGTTCGGAAAATACTTGGTTTGGGCCGGTTGAACTGTTACACTCCAATATATAACAACCATAATCTGCCAGGAATTTTTAATGATGTAATAATTAAAAATTGGCAAGATAAAGGCCTATCGAAGCTGGGGGATTTCTATCTTCAACACGAGTTAATTTCATTTGAAATCCTTAAGGAGAAATATGATTTGAACTGGAGAGATTTTTTTAAATTCTTACAAATACGTGACTTTTTAAAAAAAAAAGGGGGTGGCCCAGCAGGATTCATAAACAAAGCTGTAATAGATAATCTGGGAAATAAACATCAATCTATTGGGCTTTTATATAATTCTCTTAATATACTGATGCTGGATGACCTGAGCACACGTGCCAGGAAATGGGAAGAGGAAATTAATATCCCGGAGGATTTATTTCTCCATTCAATGGAATTGGCACAAAGCCTTCTAATTCCAGCAAGACTTCAAGCCCAATTTTATAAAACTTGCTTTTCACTATATAACACCCCTAAAAAGATTGCGAAATGGTGGACAGGGAAGGGAACCCTCTGTCCTCGCTGTTCCCTATATCAGGCTGACCTAAGTCATATGTTGGCTACATGCAGTAAATTAAGTAATTTGAAGGCAGAGATTGCAAATTTTATAAAAAAATTGTTTGGGAGAGACCTTATTCTGCCAACTTCCTTAATATGCCTTGGGGTGGATAAGGAAACGAGTCGGAAACCCGGGGAGCAATTGATTTTTATTTGCATGGCAATATTTAGGCTTTGTCTAACTACAGCATGGTTAGATCCAGTCCCACCGGGTTATCACCAATGGCTAACAAGACTGGTATCAAACTATAATTTTGAAAAGGCAATCTATGGGAATAGAGGGATGCAAGCATGTAGGAAAGGATTAAAGATATGGGAACCATTGGCTAAATGGCTTGAGAGATAAGTTATTTTGTTTTTGGATCCGAATAAGCTCTGACACTTTATGTTCACGATAGGGACAACCCCGGGGAGGGATGGGTGGGTTAGGGAAGGGGTAAAAGGTATTAAAAATTGTGCATGTGTGCTAACTTTATGTTGTATTTCATTATTGTATTCAAGCCATATCAAACGTGTGTTTGAAATGTAAATGGTTATTTATTTATTTTTTTTCAAATTTCTTTCTTCTTGTTGGCAACATGCGCAAATAAAAAATATTAAAAAAATAAATAAATGGATATACATGTCTCAATCACAGGGGCACATGATGTACACAGGCAGTGCAACGATGGCTATGAACAGTTTGCCAGCAGTCACTACATGGTATCATTGCCTGGGAAGTAAAACCTAGTTAAAATGCACTGTTACTGCACTATACCTGTTCAGTGCATGTAACTACACACTATGGGGGGTGACAAATACTCAGTGAGCCTGCTAGCCAGTGGCGTGCAGACTGTAAGTCTTGCTAGTCAGACAGCATGCACATTTAGTAAGGCAGTGGACAGCACACTCACCTGCTCCCCTGGTTTCCCATACAGCACAACCTGGGACTTGTTGAGGACACATGTTGAACTGTGATGTTAGATGTTGGCCATGTAGGTGCCATACATGTCCTTACGGAACGGCACACACATCATGTACTTGTGTCTCGTAATGATGTATCATGTGATATTGAGTCTGGTCTATGCCACATATGTGGGGTGACTGACAATCTTTCTTTCTTCACCTATGCACTGCAGGGCACCAGCTGTACATAGACCATTCCCTGACCTTGCAACGATGGTTGAACGGGACTGCATCCGACGGTACCGCTTCACCAGGCCACTGATTGAGGAATTGACGGTGTGGTTGGCCCCACATTTGCAACCTGGCCGGACATACCCTACAGCGCTGACCCCCAAGGTGAAGGTGATGGCAGCCCTACACTTCTTTGCCACCGGTACCTTTCAACACACTGTGGCATCTGCTGGTGGGATGTCACAGACCATGTTCAGTCGTGTGCTCCGTGATTTTTTGGAGGCTATGTTGAGATACCTGAACCAGTACATCTATTTCCCTAAACTTCAACAACTCACTGACGTGAAGAGTGACTTCTATGCCCTGGGGAGGATGCCGCATGTCATTGGCTCCATTGATGGGACACATGTGGCTTTGGTACCACCACAGGCACATGAGCAGGCATACAGGAACTGCAAACATTACCATTCGGTCAATGCACTGGTGGTATGTCTTGCAGATATGAGCATCTCGCACATGTGTGCCCGTTTCCCCGGTTCTGCACACGATGCCTACGTGATGAGGAGTAGTCGCATCCTGAGGATGATGTCACAGATGCGGAACCAGCGGGCCTGGCTTGTCGGTGTGTACTGACTTTGTACCATTGTGTGTGTTCTGCAATGTAGTATTCCACCCTCTTTTCCAACTCAGCTAATGTGCAATTGTCTGTATGTAGGTGACTCCGGATACCCCAACATGCCATGGTTGCTGACGCCCCTCAGGAACCCTGTGACACCAGCCCAGATGCGCTACAATGAGGCACATGGTCGGACCAGGAGAGTGATTGAGCGGACATTTGGTCTCCTGAAGAGCCGCTTTCACTGCCTGGACAAGACAGGAGGGGCCCTCCCATATGCCCCAGCAAAGGTGTGCAAGATTGTCATCGTCTGCTGCATGCTACACAACCTGGCAGTGCGGAAGGAGTTGCCTCTCATCCTGGATGACGATGACCAACATCCGCCACCTGTGGAGGATCCTGGCCTGGGCATCAATGCCAGTGATGGTGATGATGATGAGGGTGATGTCCGCATACAGCTCATCACCAACTTCTTCAGCTGAATGTGAGTATCCGGAGATGTCATGTCAATGATGTGAGTTTGCGTGATATGTGTTGGTGGTGCTCTGGTGCTGTTTGAGTGTGTCCATGTGCTACTTGACTGTATGCGTGCAGCGATGTGTCCTTACAGGTAGTCTGTACTCCACAGCAGTGTTGACATGCTAACTTGGTTTTGTGTAGGTATCTTGTGACATGTATTGGGCATGAGTATTGCAGTTCTGTCCTGTTCTTCAGTGCTTTTGACTGTGTGTCATTTCTGTCCTTCACAGGGTACTTTCAGAGTTGTTTGGTCAACTGTGATCCCCCGACACCGTGATTCAACTTCCAGGGTGGAGCTGTCGTTTCCCTACAGGTGATGTGCCCCACACCCCTGGACTTCCTTTCTTCTACACTTGTTGACTGTGTGGCCACTGCCACGTGGGATTACCTTGCATCTGTAGTGGAAACAACATGTTGCAAATGTGTAATAAACCTGTGCTTCATTTTGGGATGTGCGTTGTCTGTGGTCATACATCTGACTGACATTTGCTTACTGCACCAGTGGGCTAGTTAACACAGACTGTGAGTAGGTGTGGTGTCTGTGCATTGCACTGTATTTCCTGGCAACATCAGTGTAGGCGATGAGTCAGATGGCCCTGGTGTGTATGTGTTGTGTAGCCCTAGTGGTGTGTCTCCCTCATATGTGTCACGTCGCCATGACTCACATGACGGTGTTGTACTTGCTGTAGCAGTTAGCATGCACAGTGTCATTTAGCAGATCATCATCTCCATGACAGAAACCACGTTGGAATCACAACAGAGGCAAGTATGGTGTATTAGTGAGTTTATTTACATACATGTGTGAGGATAGTGCACAGGATGGTGGGTGCTGTACATTGGGATTGTAATCCAAACATCCCAGATGAGTTGGAAGTCTTGGTAGCAGAAATGTCCTGAGTAAAGTCAACAGTCATCTGATACATTGGTCCAACTTAAACTCCCCATGTCATGTGAGAGAGTTGGGTTGCATGCGACAGGGTGAACAGTTTGCACACAAAGGTGGATTTCCAGAACAGGTGTTGGGTTCCTGGGGGATGTACATGGCCATCGGCCTCTCAGTTGTCCTTCCTCGGACGACCCCTCTTCTTGGGGGGGGGACCCTCGAGTGCAGGCTGCTGCGGTGCAGGGGACTCTCCGCCAGAGTCATCCTCCCTCCCTGTGGCAGTTGCAGTTGTTGCGGCACCAGATGTTGTGGGCACACAGGGAGGTGTGGCCATGTTGGTGCTAAACTGGCGGAGGCATGTCAATATGTCCCTATGCACCGCTGTCAGTTCTTGCAATGTTTCCCACTTGGACTCCATGCCAGCCATGTGTGTCTCCACACGGGACATGTGTGTCTCCATACGGGACATGTGTGAGTCCACACGTGACATGTGTGAGTCCACACGTGACATATGTGAGTCCAAGCGGGCATGATGGGCAGCCTGCTGTTGTTGAATGTCCTTGAGGATCCCCACTACCTGTCTGACCTCTCCAGTGCTATTCTGGTACGCATCAGCAATGCGTGCCAGTTATGGGTCATCATGCAGTCCAGACCCCTCTGCAAACAGCGAGCTATGTCTACCACCCCTCCCACCACCCCTGGCGACACGTGCGGGACCTGCAGTGGCACGCACAGGTGACCCTAGGCCCCCTTGGGGGTTGTCACTGGTGTTGTTGTCCGTTGCTCCACGTTGGTCCGGGGTCACTGTGCTGTTGATTTGTTGGACCTTGGTCTGTCAGTGTCGGCGGGGGTGGTCTGTGTGTTGGCAGTTGTTGGAGGGGTGGGTGCAGGGGGTGCAGATGGTGGTCCTGCTGGTGCTGCATGATGACTCACACCGGAAGGGCCAGGTAGGTCTTCGCCATCCGAGGTGGGCAGAGGCTGTTCCACACCAGTGAGCTCAGTGTCCCCCCGGAGCCTGGGACAGGGACTCCTCATTGTCTGTTGCTGTGTCCCCTTCATCACCTGTTTTGGGAGACACACACAATGTATGTTATATTTCTGCAGGCATCAATGGTTCACACACCTGACAGTTGTGACTGTACCTCTGGATGCAGGCCTGTACATTGCATTGTCCTAAGTTGTCACAGTCAGGGGTTGATATTGGTGTGGCACATTGTCCTGCAAACTTGAAGCATTTCAATGTGAATGTTGAGGTGTGTACATGGACAGCATTGGTTGTATTTGTTGGACATCCGGCCCTCCTTCTCCCCCCAGCCCAGTTATCCCACCATGAAGCATACCACCCTTGCAGTGGGTTCAGGTTGACTCTGAGAATGTCAGTCAGTGGTGTCCTGCTGTTGGTTGGTGCCCAGTTCCCAGCATGGCCTTGTGCTCCCTACAACAGAGCACCATTGTCAGACATCTTTGAAGTGGCTTTTCACTCCCTGGTTGGTGTGCATGCTTCAGTGTGAGCTTGCTGGGCCATGTGGGTGGGGGATGTTGAGCTGTGACTACCACTCCCATCATGCTATTGCCTACACCCCCCTTCCCAGCATGCCCATACTTCCTTCCTTTTGAGTGGACTTCACTGTGTGTGAGTGTGACAGCAATGGCAAGATGGCTGGCAGGGGTGTCCTGTTGTTTGTTGGTGCACAGCTCCCAGCAGGGCCTTGTGCTCCCCACAACAGAGCACCATTGTCAGACATCTTTGAAGTGGCTTTTCACTCCCTGTGAGGTGTGCATGCTTCAGTGTGAGCTTGCTGGGCCATGTGGGTGGGGGATGATGAGCTGTGACTACCACTCCCATCATGCTATTGCCTACACCCCCCTTCCCAGCAGGCCCATACTTCCTTCCTTTTGAGTGGATTTCACTGTGTGTGAGTGTGACAGCATTGGCAAGATGGCCGACAGTGTTGTCCTGGCGTTAGTTTGGCTGCAAGTCCCAAGAGTGTCCCTGTGCTTCACACAGCATAACCCAGGGTGGTGCTTCTTTGTGGGATATTTAATTGGAGTGTGAGGCATTCTCCCAGGTGAGTTGTGTGTAGTTTGTGTTAAGGGGGGTGTGTGAAAAGCTGCTTGTGAATATGGTCTGAGGTGTCAGTCCTCCTTCCCACCCAGCCAGATATCCCACCATGGAACGTGCTTCCATTACAGGGAGTGCAAGTTTGCTTTCAGGATGTCAGTCAGTGGTGTCCTGCTGTTGGTTGGTGCCCAGTTCCCAGCAGGGCCTTGTGCTCCCCACAGCAGTAGCCAGTGTCAGCCATCTTGTCAGTTGTTTTCCACTCCCTGTGATGTGAGCATGGTTCAGAGTGGTGTTGATGGGCGAATTGTGAGGCTGAGCAATATCTGTGACCACAACTCCCATCATGCTATTGGCTACACTGACTTGACCAGCATACACAGAATTCCTTCCTTTCAGTGAGCTTCCCTGTGAGGTGGTGTTCTAGTGGTGGCTACATATCTGACTGTGTTTGTTGGTTAGATTTGTGCTACTGCCTAGCTCTATTTGTTGTTGGGTTTGTACATGTCATGACCCAGTTCCATATCACTATGAAATGGCATGTATTGTGTTTATCTGACTGACATACACATCTTGGGATGATTCTGTTTTGGTTGCTGTGAATTTGCTAATGGTGCATACTTTGACTATCCCCTTGACAGTGATGTGTGTGTATTGTCACACGATATTAGGTATATTGGTTGTGTACTCACCAGGCTCTGGGATGTTTGATAGTCCATATACGCTCACTGGTGGTAGGATGGCCCACACCTTCTCCTCCCAGGGCCTGAGGTATACTGGTTTGGCAGGAGGGCCACTGCCGGTGTGTTGGCTCAAGGCGTAATCCTTCTTTAGTAGGTCCTTGACCCTCCTGCGCACATCATACCACCTGTTCTGGATGTCTTCCTTTGTGTGCAGACATGGTGATTGTGCGTTCACCCTGTCGACGATCCTCTCCCACATCTTGGTTTTCTGCGACATGGGGGTCTGTTGGACCAATGTACCAAACAGCTGTGGCTCTGCCCGGAGAATCTCATCTACCAGGACTTCCAATTCACTGTCTAGGAACTTTGGATTCTTCTTTGGGGGCATGGTGATGGGTGGTGGTGGTGATTGATGTGTGTGTGGGTGTGCAAGTGAGGGTGTGTGAGTGTAGGTTTTGCTGGGTGTATGTGAGGGTGCTATTTGTTGGGGTGCTGATGGTGTGTGGCTTGTGTGATGGATGAGTTGTGAGTGTGTCTGTGGTTGCTGTCTGATGGTGTTCTGTGCTGGCAGGTCAGTTGAATTTACAAAGGATCATGGTAGGGATTTGTGGCCTTTATATGGATGGAGTTGTGGGTGTGTCTTTGTTCCCTGTCCCCCCCCCCCAGTATTTATTGGCTTTGTAATTGCTTGTTTGGCCCTTTTTTTGTGTATTTTTTCCTTTGTACTTTTTGTGCATGTAGGAGACGTTCTTCTGACCGAGTCGGACGCTGCAGTTGTCTCGTGCGAGCTTCTCCGAGTCGTTCACGCTGTGTTTGTGCTGTGTTTCATGTGCGGCGTACGCGTCGGTCGCAGAGTATTGGGTTGCTTCGGCTCGCTGTTTTGTATGCGTGTCGGTCGTACGGCTTGGACTCCGTGCGACTCGGTCGGGTTTTCCACGCATTGTATCGTACTGCGCGGGTCGGAGTTCGCGGGTACGTTTCGTTCGGGTTCATTCTGGTGCGTGTCGGTCGGTTCGATTCGCGTGGTTTTCCGGCCGGATAGCTGTTTTCCGTGCGGTTCGGTCGTTTGGCTTGTGTTCCGTACGAGTCGGTCGTAATTTGCACGCATTTCATCGTACTAGGCGGGTCGGGCAGCACCGGTACGTGTCGGTCGGAATATATTCCCGGACCGAGTCGGTCGGTACGTTTTCCGACCCGAATCGGAATCGACCCCTTAGTTGTTTAAAAAAAGATTTTAGAGTAAAAAATGCTCTAGGTGGACGAAATTCAGTGTGAGTTGTTCTATCTAATAAAGGGTCATGTACAAGGTTAAAATCTCCTCCAACGATAAGTGGTACATTACCTAACCTGAGAACTTCAGTAATTAGAATAGACCAGCAATTAGGGTCATCAACTGTTGGTCCATATACATTAATTAAAAACATAACTGTATCTTAAATTTTAACTTTCGCTATATTATATCTACCTTCTGTGTCTGAAGATTTACTTAATATTTGACAATGCAATCTTTTTGCGAAAAGGATAGCAACACCATTTTTTTTACCCATAGCGGGAGAAGAAATAATAGAATCAACCCACTTTTTCTTCATAAAAGCCAAAACTTTATCTTCAATATGTGTCTCTTGAATGAAGCAAATATCTGCTTTATGACTACCTAAATAATCTAAACGTTTTGTACGCTTCACGGGATGCCTTAGACCCTTAACATTCAATGAAACAATTTTAAATTTATTAATGCTAGCCATAGTGAGATAGGGAAAATACAAAGAAGAAGCGGAAATAAAGTTTGAAGCATAAAAGGAAAAGAAGTATCTCTAGAAAAGGACAGTAGGGAGAAAAGGAAAAGAAAGACACGTACCAAACATAGAGAACAACAACACATAACATATATAACAGTGTTGAAACGCACACACGCTTTGCAAGCATGACCGAACCATTGGAGCCCTGTAAGGAATTAAACAATTAGGTTAGCCAGAAAAATTAATGCATTAATAATCAATGTTGATCCAAAAATATCCGCAGGTCTTCAGGGCGTTGAAAGGATTTTGAAAAACCGTCTTTCCAGATTCGCATTGTCGAAGGATCAAAAAGACCATATTTAAATCCTGGTACATAAAAATGTTATTGCCGTTTACCATTAATGAAGGAATCTCTCGTGCCACTTTTCTTTTCAAGACTAAATGATGGTGACGTAGAACTTTAAAAATCATTTGTCGCGGTTTAGTATGATGTGGATTACAATGAGAAGGAATCCTGTGAGCTTTTTCAATTTCAAATTTCTCAGGAAATTTTAAACGCAAAAGGCCAGGTATTAGGTTCTCCAAATATATCCTGCAGTTATTACCTTCTACATCTTCAGGTAAATTAAAAATACGCAGGCTATATTGTCTGTTACGATTTTCCAAATCAAGAAGAAGGTTAGACATAGGAGATATCTTAGCCACGAGCGGTGAGAAAGAATTAATTTTGACTTTATTGTCTTGGATTTTAATTGCATTGTCAGATATTTTCATTGACATACTAAACACAAGGAGATGATGGACGGAGCACTGAAACTTTTCAGACACTCACCCCCAGTCAGCTAAAGAACGATGATGGATTCAACTCAGATCTGTGACTGGGGGTGAGTGTCTGAAAAGTTTCAGCGCTCCGTCCATCTTCTCCTTGTGTTTGCTTTGTTCGCCCTAAGTTGGCAGGGTATGCCCAGACGTGGGTCCCTTGCTCACTTTGCCACTGGATTCAAGCTAGCCTGGCTGATGAGGGCTGTTAGCCCGAAAACGGTCCCAGGATGCTTGTTACCGGTCCAGGGAAGATATGGCTTGCCAGTTCAGGCTGGACTGTTCCCATGAGGCACAGGGTCAAGACTGATTTGCATATAGCTGTGTCTGAACTGGGGTGGCGAAGTGAGCAAAAGAACGATGATGAATTCAACCAAGATCTGTGACTGGGGGTGAGTGTCTTGAAAGTTTCAGCGCTCTGTCCATCATCTCCTTGTGTTTGCTTTGTTCGCCCTAAGTTGGCAGGGTATGCCCAGACGCGGGTCCCTTGCTCACTTTGCCACTGGATTCAAGCTAGCCTGGCTGATGAGGGCTGTTAGCCCAAAACCGGTCCCAGGATGCTTGTTTCCGGTCCAGGGAAGACATGGCTTGGCAGTTCGGGCTGGACTGTTCCCATGAGGCACAGGGTCAAGACTGATTTGCATATAGCTGTGTCTGAACTGGGTTGGCGAAGTGAGCTAAAGAACGATGATGGATTCAACCCAGATCTGTGACTGGGGGTGAGTGTCTGAAAAGTTTCAGCGCTCCGTCCATCATCTCCTTGTGTTTGCTTTGTTTGCCCTAATTTGGCAGGGTATGCCCAGACGTGGGTCCCTTGCTCACTTTGCCACTGGATTCAAGCTAGCCTGGCTGAGGAGGGCTGTTAGCCCGAAACCGGTCCCAGGATGCTTGTTTCCGGTCCAGGGAAGACATGGCTTGGCAGTTCAGACTGGACTGTTCCCATGAGGCACAGGGTCAAGACTGATTTGCATATAGCTGTGTCTGAACTGGGGTGGCGAAGTGAGCAAAAGAACGATGATGAATTCAACCAAGATCTGTGACTGGGGGTGAGTGTCTTGAAAGTTTCAGCGCTCTGTCCATCATCTCCTTGTGTTTGCTTTGTTCGCCCCAAGTTGGCAGGGTATGCCCAGACGCGGGTCCCTTGCTCACTTTGCCACTGGATTCAAGCTAGCCTGGCTGATGAGGGCTGTTAGCCCAAAACCGGTCCCAGGATGCTTGTTTCCGGTCCAGGGAAGACATGGCTTGGCAGTTCGGGCTGGACTGTTCCCATGAGGCACAGGGTCAAGACTGATTTGCATATAGCTGTGTCTGAACTGGGTTGGCGAAGTGAGCTAAAGAACGATGATGGATTCAACCCAGATCTGTGACTGGGGGTGAGTGTCTGAAAAGTTTCAGCGCTCCGTCCATCATCTCCTTGTGTTTGCTTTGTTTGCCCTAATTTGGCAGGGTATGCCCAGACGTGGGTCCCTTGCTCACTTTGCCACTGGATTCAAGCTAGCCTGGCTGATGAGGGCTGTTAGCCCGAAACCGGTCCCAGGATGCTTGTTTCTGGTCCAGGGAAGACATGGCTTGGCAGTTCAGACTGGACTGTTCCCATGAGGCACAGGGTCAAGACTGATTTGCATATAGCTGTGTCTGAACTGGGGTGGCGAAGTGAGCTAAAGAACGATGATGGATTCAACCCAGATCTGTGACTGGGGGTGAGTGTCTGAAAAGTTTCAGCGCTCCGTCCATCATCTCCTTGTGTTTGCTTTGTTCGCCCTAAGTTGGCAGGGTATGCCCAGACAAGGGTCCCTTGCTCACTTTGCCACTGGATTCAAGCTAGCCTGGCTGATGAGGGCTGTTAGCCTGAAACCGGTCCCAGGATGCTTGTTTCCGGTCCAGGGAAGACATGGCTTGGCAGTTCGGGCTGGACTGTTCCCATGAGGCACAGGGTCAAGACTGATTTGCATATAGCTGTGTCTGAACTGGGGTGGCGAAGTGAGCTAAAGAACGATGATGGATTCAACCCAGATCTGTGACTGGGGGTGAGTGTCTGAAACGTTTCAGCGCTCCGTCCATCATCTCCTTGTGTTTGCTTTGTTCGCCCTAAGTTGGCAGGGTATGCCCAGACGTGGGTCCCTTGCTCACTTTGCCACTGGATTCAAGCTAGCCTGGCTGATGAGGGCTGTTAGCCCAAAACCGGTCCCAGGATGCTTGTTTCCGGTCCAGGGAAGACATGGCTTGGCAGTTCGGGCTGGACTGTTCCCATGAGGCACAGGGTCAAGACTGATTTGCATATAGCTGTGTCTGAACTGGGTTGGCGAAGTGAGCTAAAGAACGATGATGGATTCAACCCAGATCTGTGACTGGGGGTGAGTGTCTGAAAAGTTTCAGCGCTCCGTCCATCATCTCCTTGTGTTTGCTTTGTTCGCCCTAAGTTGGCAGGGTATGCCCAGACAAGGGTCCCTTGCTCACTTTGCCACTGGATTCAAGCTAGCCTGGCTGATGAGGGCTGTTAGCCTGAAACCGGTCCCAGGATGCTTGTTTCCGGTCCAGGGAAGACATGGCTTGGCAGTTCGGGCTGGACTGTTCCCATGAGGCACAGGGTCAAGACTGATTTGCATATAGCTGTGTCTGAACTGGGGTGGCGAAGTGAGCTAAAGAACGATGATGGATTCAACCCAGATCTGTGACTGGGGGGTGAGTGTCTGAAACGTTTCAGCGCTCCGTCCATCATCTCCTTGTGTTTGCTTTGTTCGCCCTAAGTTGGCAGGGTATGCCCAGACGTGGGTCCCTTGCTCACTTTGCCACTGGATTCAAGCTAGCCTGGCTGATGAGGGCTGTTAGCCCGAAACCGGTCCCAGGATGCTTGTTTCCGGTCCAGGGAAGACATGGCTTGGCAGTTCGTGCTGGACTGTTCCCATGAGGCACAGGGTCAAGACTGATTTGCATATAGCTGTGTCTGAACTGGGGTGGCGAAGTGAGCTAAAGAACGATGATGGATTCAACCCAGATCTGTGACTGGGGGTGAGTGTCTGAAAAGTTTCAGCGCTCCGTCCATCATCTCCTTGTGTTTGCATTGACATACTAGCCATATCTCTTCGTAAGTTCTTAATATCTGCCGCAATAGTATCAGTGGTAGAGCGAATTGCCTGAATCTCATCAAATAGTAAAGACAAAGAAGGTTCAGTAGATTCCACCACTTTAGATTTAACAGGAGGAGGAGAAATATTTTGTTTCCTTTTATTATGTTGAGCTTCCATATTTTTGGTCTCCATGTTTCTTAAAATAGATTACAGCAGCCAAAAAAAAGGAAACAAATATGCAGGAGAGAATTAATAATAAAGAAAATCCTTCAATAAGAGAGGTGAAGCAGCTAAAACTGACTGTGGGAGTGACTAGGCCGAAGCCTCGCCCTTTCCAGAGTATTACTCCGCCTCCCTGACTGGAACACTGGGCTGTACCTGATTGAAGAGGTCGAGGTGGAACCAGGAAGGAAGAAACACTGCTCCTAATGACCTGCAGGACCAGAAAAACTCCTCACGGGTAGGCAAAATGCTCCAAATGCTGCTGGTAACAATATTTTATAAAATAACTGGCATTTAAATGTAAAAAAAACGTCGTAGAAGGGCCGACGTGGTGAGAGCTCACCGGGGGGCGGCCATCTTGAATCGCGCGCTCGCGCGTCTCCTATACTAGTTTCTTCTAACACAAAGAAAACACATTTCTAATCAATCACATTTCAAATCTAATATTATGTTAAAACAATCACATAAAAGTGACATTGCTGAAAACATGTTTCTCAGTCTCAAATTGTTTTGTATCTCTTCATTTATCACACGATATTAGGGTCACAGAAGTAAGAAGACCTAATGGCATTCTTGTAACCAGGGGTAGTGAAAGGATTTCCTATTTTTCCAATCACTTTTTACCTGTTAAGAAATGCTTGTCCTTTCAATTTCTAATGACTTTCTTGAATGGACTATACAGTTCAGTACCTTAAAAAGTGTTCAATGGATAAATGAAAATAAATTGAGAAACAGGAGATTTGTATCACCTCAAAATGCACCAGAAGAATGAGTAAGGCCAAGAGTTACAGAGGGCAATTGGAAGGACAGAACATTTGGTAATTCAATACGTTGAATCAAGAGGAATGGACAAAAGCCTTAGCAACATGCACAATACATTATAGAATGAAAAAATAAATGGAAGGGAAACATTATGAGAAAGAACATCCCAGGATAAGAGGAAGTTCAATATGAATTCTGTGTCATATAGTCAGTCACCTTAGAATGGGTTTCTCCCTTAAGCAGGTAGCAAGTCTTATACACCAACCTCTTGTGTCGAGAAATTGGTGTAGGTCTGACAAGCTCCATAACTTTACTTTGGTGACCCTTTATCTTCTTATGATCTCAGTATCTCAAATGAAAATAGGAAGCATAGGGTAGTTAAATTAGAGTGCTATTTAAAGCCCTATAAATAAAGTTACGCATTCATTTGTTCACAATATTAACATTGTGTTAATTTATAATATTCATATTTTATTCAATTTAGTTTGCTGTTGAAGAGGTATGAGTTTGAAAAGTTGAGAAATAAAAAAATCTGTACCAATGACCATTGGGCTCAGTCTCCGCAGTGACCCTCTCTTCAATAATTCTGAACATTTCTCAAATGTATTGGTGATGCGATAGGACAGATTATGAGGTTCAGTAAATCAAACGGAGTAAATCCTTAAGACACTTAACATTTTCTCAATTTATTTTTGATCTTTTGCATTCTCTACAAAGGAATAATCATTTCTAATGCTTTGATGTTCTGAACATTCATGAAAAATGCAGTCTACAGAAAAGAGGAACAGTATTGCTGTTTCAGGAAAATTGGAAGTACTGATATAAAGTATAAAGCGTGAATGCTAAATATGCAAAAACTTGAAATTGTGTTTAACAGGTAAAAAGTTGAATGCGTGAATATCTAATAAGGGGGTGCCATCATGGGCAATGCAATATTGTGAAAGAACCATGGACCAGATGTACAAAATGGTATTATAGTCTCAAACAGTGATTTGGAATGTTTGGAATCATGAAAACATTTTTAATATCAATAAACCTAATTTTAGAAGTTGGTAATTATGCGAAAAAGCTCAGATATATGTTTCATCTTCCCCTCTTCACCAAATAATATCCCCAACACATCTCTATGAGTCTCATCTAACACAGAGAGGCCAACCTCCAAAATCATTACACATTACACATCTTTGGACAGGAACAATTTTCTCCTCAGTTATACCTTTTAAGTATACAGCTTACGCCATACTCTGCAAATTATATCTTTAAATCTTTGATTTTTCAATCCTTATCTTAGCACTTTTTTGTGTATTAAATAAAACACATACACTAGTTTAACAACAAAGGGCAAATCCAGGATTTAGTGACTTTGAACCTCTAATGTTATAACTTTCATGTCCATATGTATCTAATATGCACAGTAGGGGAGTGTTAGAATTTAGGTGGTTGGTTGACTGCGGTGTGAGCCCTGGTCAAGCATCAGCCACAATCTCTTGCAGGGCGAATCACAGAAAGTCACTAAATTAACTTGTGCTTAACCCTGGGTAGCTTGGCACAACAAGCAGTCAAGCTTAACTTAGGGGCAATGTGTAAAGTGTTTATGCAGCACACAAACAATAAGAAAGTGAAAACACAACACAAGAAAAACCCAAACCAATTTAGAAAAATAGAGTACATTTTAATAAATAATTTGACACCAGATTAGCAAAATCCCAATGAGTAGAATGAGAGTTATGAAATTGCAAAGATTTTGATTAACCCATTAACTCAACCATTAAATAGGGTTTTTCATTACAATTCCAAAGACACCAAACATGAGATAGCTACCAGCACCCATTTGGAAATTACAGTATATTAAACGTAATAAAGAATCCTCAATGTTATCCTATGGGAGTGGTGGGCGTCACAGAAGGGAAAACCGAAGGTAGGATTTTTTCAATACCAGGACATGTAAAACTTATTAGTACATTTCCAACCTTTTAATTATACAGCACCTTGCCATGTGGGCTACCTAGGGCCTACTGGTAGCATTGACTTTACAGGCCCTTGGTGTATGGTGTACCACTGTACAAGGAACTTACAAGGAAATTAGATATGCCAATTGGGTCCCCATGTTTTAGGGGAGTGAGCACAAGCACTGTAGCACTGGTTAGCAGTGGTAAAGTGAGCAAAGTCCTAAGGCCAACAAAAACAAATTCAGCAAATGAGGGGAGGGTAAAGGCAAAACGTTTGGGGATGATCCTGCAGAGAGGGCCAGGTCCAACAGAGGAATATCCCTTTTAATATAGTAAAGAATAGTTAATCATGTGATTAATTAAAATCATTCCTATTCCAGATGTTAAAACATATTATATAAATATTATTCTCCTTTTAAAAGAACCATACATAACACAACTTGTTTAATATTATTTGTAAACGCATGACCTTATGGTAAACTGTTATTACAGCTAATGTGATATTTAATTTTATAGTTCAAACTGCAACTATAGCCTACTATACAAAATCGAGGAAAAGGTTAGTCAGAGCTTAAGTCTCATAGCCTGAGACAATAAATTGGCTTGAGTATTCAACAACCCTGTAGCATACATATTACATACTTTCTCTCTCATAGCTTCACTTAATGAGCTTTTATTTACTTATTTTCTTTCCCCCCTAATTCAGTTGAATCTAGATATTGGAATTTTACTACAGTGCTGTGTTGGAAAACCTCAATTTTCAGGGATCTTTTTTGTACAAATCTTATATTCGCCAGGAGATTTTTGCAACAACAAATAATGTGCATTACGGATTTGTTCTTAGAACTGTGTAATCTGCGTTTTCCGCTGTGGGACCTAGAGGGTACACAACTTCTTCTATGTGTATAGCTTGGCAGGCTGAGGAAATGTGACTTGTGTATTCTCTGCCTAGTTAACTTTTTCATTGCTTGAGATAGGTACATTTGCTTACCGGGACTATCGCAAGATTGAATCACCCAGTGGGCATGTGTGTCTGTGAAAAATCAGCCTTCTCTTGAGCCGATCTCAATGTACTCCCTCTCATTGCAGTTTTATACATTTTAAAATATCCTAATATTCATGTCTCCAAATACATCAACAATAAATCCTAAGCCTTCAAGGTAGATACAATTATGATTATTTAACCCAGGAATTTGTTTTGGGTCACAATATTTTGGTTGAAATATCGACCTGCAGCTATATCTTTACCATAATATTGATCTTAATATTATCATCAAAGTGAGTATATATTTACTGTTATTAACTACACCATGATGATATTTTGGAAATAGTGGTATTGTGAGTGTATATCTGCAGGTGGTTATTTCAACCGTGAAATATGGCACAACACCAAGTAACCCATTATCCATTTTTTGCTTATTTCTTGCTCACTGTAGCATTTTATCATTATATCATAAACTATTCACTGAAAAAAATTATTTTAAGCTACAGTATAAAAACAAGTAAGCAACACGTATTATGGTTTTAAAGACCCTAATAATGCTTTGGTAGATATTTTTGATACTTTATTAACACTGTCCTTAAGAAAAGAAGTGTGCATGTCCAACTGCTAGACCCTCTTTTTCCTTAATGATGTGTTCAATATTGATATTTCAGGCATTATCGGTCAGTGGTAATTATGCTGTACCATTTAGGATTGTGGCTAAAATCAACATATGCACATGAATATCCTATCACCTACAGTCATTTTCAGTGCATGCATTTACAGATATTTTTTGTATTAAATGAAATTTAGTTTGTTGTTAGACATAAATATGAGGTGGTTTTAAGGACTATTTCACTGAATCAATGTAATTTGGATTTTCATGATCCAAACTCCCCAATACAGGTGAGCAATGATGTAATCATCCCACTACATTAAAGATGCCATCGGTTGAACAGTAGAATCCAAAATTTAAGCAGAAATAATCAAATAAGGGAATAGTTTGGAATGCCTATTGTTGGTGATTGTTTGAACTGCAGGACTGGATAAAGAGAGTTTTTTCTCAGTGATCATTGGATGAACCCTTTAAGAAAGAGATGCAAGAGGTGATCACTAATCTCACTTTTAGTCACAATGGTCACATAAAAGGCCCATAGAAACAACTCTGAGCATGGTCATGCAAGTGGTGTAGAGCTTGCATGTTGCTGGAATCCCTTTCTGCTATTCTTGCAAAGCTAGAGGGGGGAAGTTAGCACCTTCTTGTGACAAATGCAGCAGAACATTAAAACCATGTAGAGTGACCTGCCAACTTCCTCAACAAAGTTTAACTGCAAAGAAGTGGGATATTGCTAGTTCAGCTTAAGCCATCACCACCATGGTCTGGGCAGCCACATATACACTCTGCAAGCATGTAACATAGTCCCTCAATGTATCTCACCAGAATTTTCTGGTCATGTTATGCATGTTATTTAGAATGTCGCTGTTGGGAAACTTACAATGTGTGTGATATGCATTCGCTCTTACCTTATTTCTAAACCAACCCACTTCAAGTTGTAGATTTTTCGCCATGTGATGTCTGAATAATTACAGACTTGTCAACACCTGTCAGTTCAAGGTGTTAAGCAGCCTGCTGATAGAAGAGGGACCCTCCTAAGCATTCCAAAACTCTCGGCAGAACCAATCGGGGTAGCCCATTCATTCAAAACAGTGATACTTTTCTATTAAGGAAAAGGAAATAAGAATAACATTATAAAGAGTTCATCCAGATTTCATGACAAATGCATGTTTTCTGACTGTTCATAAAGAAAAATAAATCTCCCTGTCCTACAAATCATTTTGTCATCTCAAAATTCCTCAAGCTTTTTAATTAAGCAGTTTCCTATAAAAAATATATTTTTTCTCTTAAAGAGCAACACTCAGATGGTATTTTTTCATATTTGGAAACTTCCTTTTTGTCTAGTTTTCAGATGTTGAATTATTATTTGAATTGTTTTACTACCCCAGTGAAACACCTTCATCATCTTGTGGAGACTTATTGAACAATACACATGTACCTGATACTCAAAAGTGTAAAAATTCCATTTGCAACATTATGATTTACTACATCTGCTACATTGACCATACAGAATATTTTCAAATTCATAAATCTACATTCAGACCCATATGCGTGAACACGTGTTGTGAAGCATGCATGCACATGCATTGTGTCATGGCCGCCATTTTGTTTTTTAATTTACTGTTCCAAATGGTGGATGCCCAAATTAGAGCCAGAATTTATAGAAAAAAATTAAATGTGAGCAAAAGTGCATTTTAAGAAAGGAGCTTTCCAACTGCAGATTGCAGCTGCTAAGGCTTACAACAAATATAATAATGGAGGTGGAATAGTAAGTATTACTCTTCCTAAGTCCAATACTTTCCCTATTGTTGACCTGTTTGGAGTGGCAATAGTAAATGTAACCCCTCTGAAAGCCTACACTTTCACTACTGTTGCATAAACTGGAGTGGGAATAGTATATCTATTATTCTCAGACTTCAATACTTTTCTTTATATTGTTAAAATATTTCTATTATCATTATTTGTTTAATTGTATACTATTTATGTTATATATATATATATATATATATATATATATATATATATATATATATATATATATATATATATATATATATATTATATATTATCTACTGGCGGTCGCCAGTAGATAGTTATAGTTAGGACCTATTATCCATAGGAAATCCACGACATTCTATTTGAAATAACGTTGGCGCCGGTTGACGAATCTTCGCGAAAGTTTCCAACTTGTTGGGGCGCTCCGCTCCGCTCCTACCCTGAAAGTCTCGGGTTGATTCGTCAAGCGGGGGCCGAGAAAAAGGGGGTCCCAAAACGCGTTTTCCCCATTCATTTTTCCATAGGAACCTTTAGTCGCAGCTACAGCCCGAACTGCTGAACGGAATTACACCAAATTTGGCAAAGAGGTAGCCCTTGGTTCAGACTGGTGCCTTTTGCTTAAATGGTGTAAATCCGTTCAGTAGTTCCTGAGAAATTCACAAGTAAAGTCACATATATATCTATGGCCGAGTAGGGTCCACGTACCCTCCCGATCACGAGCTGCATGCTAATTGGCTGTCAGCTGGCTGTCAACATTCCGATTCAGGAAGTGTTGGCAGCCATTTTGTCCCTCGGTAGAACCGAGGGACAGAAACAAGTGCGCAAAGCGCACAAAGGGGGCAGGGTAGAAACCCCCTAACCCCCTAGGCCTGCTCATGGGGTCCCACAAGGACCCCCTGGGCAAAAAAAATCGGCAGGATAAGGTTTTAGGGACAGTTATAGTTAGTTGGACATTGCACTCGTACAAAACCCGTGAAATTCCCCCGTTATAGTTAGTTCAGTTCATAACTCGCGCCCCCGCAATGCACTGCTGATGACGTCACATATTACATCACTCATGACATGGTCAGTGACATCACTGATGACATCACTGATGACATCTCAAATTACATCACTGATGACATCATCCATGTGAGAATTTAATGCACCTCCTCACACCCTAATATAACCTTTGATACACCCACGCTAAATTACAGACTGCCATTCTCAAAACCATAGACACTCCAACACCAATAACTACATACCCACTCACTGATTCTTAGGTCTACACACACACATCCACTCACTCACCCGTACAGTCACTCATACTTATGGTCACTCAGTACAGGACTATCATATGCACTCATACTCCTATATAGACACTCAAACACCGCCACTCATCCATAGAGGTACTCACACACCTAGTCAGTCATGCAAATAATTAAACACACTGCCATTTACTCACCTATACAGTTATACACACACCAGCTCACTTACTCATACAAATACTAGCACATTCTTACTCTCTTATACAATCACTGATACAAGCACACACTCATCCATACAGTCACTCTCACAATCACACACTCTCGCTTATAGCTATTTATATACTCTAACACACATATATACTGCCTTTCACATATGTAGTTACTCACACATGTACCACTGGGACATACATTCACTCACTAACACACTCTTACACACACTTACCCACCCATACAGTCTATCACAGATGCACTCTTGAAACCATCCACCCAGTGAATCACCCACTCACACATCTATGCACAGAGTCTCACACACCCCACCCACACAAACACTCAGGCACCCATACAGATACTCAGACAACCAATCAATAACTCATATAGACACTCATGTAGCTATTCACAAACCCATGCACCACTTACACAGCAACAGACAGACGGATACAGACATTCACCCAGTTTAGTCACTAACCCATGCATTCAGTAAGATACGTTTAATCACTCACTTATCGAGTTAGTCACGCACCTACTAAATCATCCATACAGACACTTATACACCAACTCATTCTTCAATACGCCTTTCCCTATATATATTAAAAATATTTAAACTTTACAGAAACACACAGTCACTGGATGATGTCATCAGTGATGTCATTTGAGATGTCATCAGTGATGTCATCAGTGATGTCACTGACCATGTCATGAGTGATGTAATATGTGACGTCATCAGCAGTGCATTGCGGGGGCGCGAGTTATAGTTACCTGAACTAACTATAACGGGGGAATTTCACGGGTTTTGTACGAGTGCAATGTCCAACTAACTATAACTGTCCCTAAAACCTTATGGTTTTTTCAGTGAATATATATATATATATTTGTATATATTAAAAAAAAAATTTTGTTGTCAAAAATCTTTTTATTCAGCATCATAAGTAAATACATTATGCAAAGTACAGTAGGGTGCACAGGACCCAGAGTCAAACCCTTCAGCTAGAAGAAGTCCAGTTGCACATAGCACTAGGTCTGGTACAAACCCCCTGCTATTATCAAAGCCGATGGCTGTTTTTGTTTTGAGCTTTCAACCCGAAGAAACAACCCCATAAACAGTATGAAAACAAATAGAAACCAGAAAATCCCACCCCAACCCTCCCCCTCTCTAACCCTGGTGGTGGTGGTGCCATACAACAGTAAAGCAAGTCGCCCGGGTGTGACAGAAAGGTGTGACTGTAAGAGCATGGCCTGATCTGTAAGGGGAGTGGTGAGCGCTGTATCCAGTTCATGTCGGAGAAATTAGAATTGGAATAGATGCATAGACCTTAATGAGGGAGGGCAAACCGCCGAGGGTAGACCCCTAGACAAATAGGTCACTAATGGGCCCCATTTATTTTCAAAGTTCTTGAAGTCATCCCGGAAGATATCTGCAAGGCGCTCCATAGAGAAAATTCTCCACAACCGGGCATGCCATAATGAAATCTCCGGTGCGGCGTTCTTCTTCCAGGCAAATGCTATCGTAAGTTTTGCCGCCCCCAGACATGCCCACAGTATAGCTTTGTCAGCTTTTGTTTGATGTTCCAGGTCGGGATCCCTAATGCCAAGTAATGCCCCCTCTATAGTAGTCGGATCGGGATACCCCAGTATGTCTTTGATGTGAGAAAGGATTTCTTCCCAAAAAGGCCGAATACCCCGGCAATCCCACCAGATGTGGCGGAAGTCCCCCTGCAACCCACAGCCCCGCCAGCAGAGATCTGAGGTGTCAGGGAAGATCCGTTTGAGTTTGGTGGGGTAAAGGTACCAGTCAAGGAGAGTCTTGTAATGTGCTTCCCTCAGGGCCACCGAGTGGTTATGTTTAGTAATGTCGCCCCAGAGGTATTTCCATTTCTTTTATGTGATCCCCCGACCCAGCACCTGTTCCCAAAAGGACATGTAGCGCGCTCGGGGGGCGTGTAATGTATTAAGGAGCATGTTATACAGTGAGGAGATCGCCCCCTTCATGGTTCCTGCCTTGTGTACCAGCCTCTCCATAGCCGTAAGTTCTCTAGTAGCAGCATCTCGCATATGTGGGAGGGTGGCCCAATGTTTAAGCTGGAGGTAGTGATAGTGCTCCCTGTGAGTAACCTGGAATTCTCGTTTGCAGCTTTCAAATGTCAAAATGTCAAAGTTATGGAATAGGTCCGATAATTTCAAGCAGCCGCCCTCCCGCCAGCTGTCAAAGGGCCCCTCATTCAGTGCCGGTGGAAAGGCCGGGTTAAAGTGGATTGGGGTGTAAGGAGAGGGGAAAGTGGTCCATCCCTCCCGCTTCGTGACTTGGTCCCATACTGTAAGAGTGGTGCAGGTGGGTGTGCTAAGGTAGGCATTTACCGGCCTGTCAGACTTTGGTTTCCACAAGACATCCCAGTTGGTCCGACCCACAATCGCCCTGTCCATGTGGAGCCAGTGTTTATCGGATTCTCTAACCATCCACTCTGTCACCACCCTCAGCTGAGCTGCCTGATAGTATAGTTGGAAGTCAGGGAGAGCAACTCCCCCATCCCTCCTGGGACGTCGCAAAACGTGGAAGGGAAGGCGTGCCCTCCCTCCCTGCCAAATGAACTTGATGACCAGTGACCGCAAACGCGGTAGGAAACTACGATCCAGTGCTATTGGGAGGGCCTGGAAGAGATACAAAAGCTTCGGCAGGACCACCATCTTGACGCCGTTGATCCGCCCCAGCCAGGAAATATACAGGGGCTTCCATCTTTTAAAATCTCGTTTAAGCTGCGTTTCCAGCGGGGGGTAGTTTGCCTTATAGAGATCGCCGATTTTGGGTGTGAGGTGCACCCGAGATATAGTAGAGAGTGTTTGGCCCAGTGAAGCGATGTTTGGCCCCGCAAATTCGCTGCAGCAGCATCAGAGAGTGTAAGATTTAATATGGAAGATTTGGAAAGATTCACTTTAAAACCTGAGACCCGCTCGAAGTTCCGCAGATCCTCTTGTACCGCTCTGAGAGAGGTGGACGGCTCCAAAAGCGTAAGCAAGACATCATCTGCAAAAAAGGAGGCTTTATGATCTGTGCCTCTGAAGCGTATGCCTCGGATCACCTCATTGGCTCGGAATTGTGAAGCAAGGGGTTCGATGCTGAGGGCAAATAAGAGGGGGGAGAGCGGGCAACCCTGACGCGTGCCTCTGCTAAGGGCAAACGGGAGTGATTGGTGGCCATTAACTAGTACCCGCGATTGTGGAAGACGGTAATTGGCCCGTACCATATTGAGGAACCCTTCTCCAAAGCCGAACCTCTGCATAGTAAGAAACAGAAAGGACCAATCCACCCTGTCAAAGGCCTTTTCGGCGTCAAGCCCCACCAGAATTGCAGGAATTTTAAACTTTGGAAACTTTTTCTATCAGGTGGATAGTGCGTCGAATATTATCATGTGTTTGCCACCCCTTTATAAAGCCAGATTGATCAGGGTGGATTAGAGTGGGCATCAAGTCCTCGAGCCTGGCGGCCAAAATCGCAGAGTAAAGCTTCGCATCTAGGTTGAGAAGGGCTATGGGCCTGTAGGACGCGCAAACCTGAGGGTCCTTCCCCGGCTTTGGGATGACAGAGATGACTGCTTC
Organism: Calotriton arnoldi; assembly: GCA_963921515.1. Taxonomy (NCBI): domain Eukaryota; kingdom Metazoa; phylum Chordata; class Amphibia; order Caudata; family Salamandridae; genus Calotriton; species Calotriton arnoldi. Next base: position 742,488 of record CAWUFW010006879.1, read on the forward strand.
GGCCATTGAGGCTGAAACCTTGGCATGCAGCGCAATGGCATTAAACAGAGTAGTTAAATGCGGGATTAGCTCGGAAGCATACCATTTATAGAATTGTGCCGTGAGGCCATCTGGCCCCGGTGCCTTGAGCAGTTTGAGTTTAGTAATGGCCTGCCTTACCTACTCTGATGTAATAGGAGCATCTAACAGTTCCGCCGTCGCCGTTGATAGGCGGGGGAGCTCTAATGAGTCGAGATATTGCTGTTGAAGGGTGGGGTCAGGGGGAGCACCTCAGTAGAGGTCTCCATAGAAGGCTCCGAAGATATTAGCTTTAATGGTGTCTTCATGAGTAAGGTGACCGTCTGCGCCTAGAATGCCCCCTATATACTCGCGTTCTCGTTTCTCTCGCAGCTGTCGTGCTAAGTGAGTCCCCATTTTGTCCCCATATGCGTATGATGTCTGTCTCAGTTTAAGCAGTGTGTATTTGGCCCTATTATTGCAAATGGCCCGAAGTTTGCCCCTCAATGCCGTGAGCTGTCGCTGAAGCGCACGGGTGGGCGTTTCCTTGTGCGATTTTTCAATGGCCTCCAGTTCGGCCTCCAATGCCAGGCGCTACTTCGCCCTTTGTTTATTAAGGACTGCATTAAGTTGGATGCATTTACCCCGCAACACCGCTTTAAAAGCATCCCAGTTATTTTGCGGGGAGGTGTCTGCTGGGGCGTTAAGTGAAAAAAAAAACAGTAATAGCAGACCTCAGGTCATCCCGGAGGGACTTGTCCCGGGTGATGGAAGTCGGGAAATACCATCTGGATGTGTCAGATTTAGGCCCACCCCACGCTATGCTGATAGATACGATACCGTGGTCCGAAATTGAGATTGGCAAGATCTGGGCGGCCCGGAGAGGTCCCAGAAGTGTTTGGCTAATGAAAATGTAGTCAATCCTAGAATAGGTGCGGTGGACGTGAGAGAAGTATGTGTAATCTCTTGTATCAGGGTACAATGTGCGCCACGCATCGAAGAGACCTAAGGTGAGGAATTTTTGCTTAAGCCCTTTGGGGAAGCAAGTGAGAGACGCCCTGTGTGCATGGGAGCTGTCTAAAGTGTCATGCCATGTAAGATTGAAGTCCCCCAAAAGAATCACTGGACCCTCCGCGAAGCTGCCAATTAAGTTGAGTGTGTTGGAAAGGAACGTCGCCTGCCCCGAGTTAGGTGCGTACAGGGAGATAAATGTGCACAGGATTCCTCGTAGCCTCCCCTTCACCATGAGGACTCTCCCCTCCCGGTCGGCCTTAACTGCTTCCGGCTGGAATTTGGCTGAAGCCCGGAAGAGCAGTACTACCCCGTTGCGTTTAGTACCAGTCGACGATTTATAAATTAAAGGGTAAGCTTTGTGGTGGAGCCTCATATCCTCAGACTTTTTCAAATGCGTCTCCTGGAGCGCCACCACTTCAAATTGACGATCATTGATATATTTCCAGATTTTTGGCCATTTTTGAGGTGAATTGAGCCCTTTAACGTTCCAGGACGCTATTGAGACCATCCGAGAATCTGGGTGCTCCTCTTCCGCCCATTGGTCCCTCCCCACGAACCACCCCCCCACAAGGAGCTTCTGCCGCAGGGTAACCAAATCAACCGCTCTACAGAACCCGCCCTCTTGTAACCAGGAATCCCGGGCCCCCCTAGCACCACCACCAGGAACCCCCCCAAAACCAAGTCCCCAACAACCCCAAGAAAAAATGTGCCAAGACTCCAACAGGCTCTCAGCAGGAAACGTCGTGAAGAAGAGAAACAACATTTCGGGCAGTACAGACAAGGCCCGTACCCCCGGCTGCCATGCTGCTATAACATAGAGAGTACTTTTAAAGCTCTATTGTGACTATTACACCTAAGCATCTTAGTTCATAGACCTGGTGCACGCCTTCGGCATCATTGCTGTCCCATTGCGTCAGCCTTCATTGGTCCCACACCCAAGCGCGCCAAAATAGACATAACTCTCTGCACTCAACAGGACGGTCACTTAGGCGTCGATCTGTGCTTTGTGATCATTTGCCAGGAACGGGTCTCCCTCCTGGGTCGGCCCTCGCTGGTGGAGGGGCCCGAAGCGCCATCGTCTTCCGGTACTGGGAGGCCTAGAACACGCAGCCCCTTGTTCAGTTCAGTCACACGGTGGGACTTATTCTTATAATCAAAGGCGAGACCAAAGGGATATGTCCAACGGTATCGTATATTGTCCTCCCGAAGCTTGGTGGTGACAGGACGGAGGGACTGTCGGTGCGCGAGGGTGGCAGGCACCAGATCCTGAAATAGGGCACATTTATATCCCTGAAAGGAGGCCTCGTCCTTCTTCCTTGCCGCGCCTAAGATGGCTTCCTTCATTTGGAAGGAGTGCAACTTCACCAAAACGTCCCTTGTCCGTTTGCGATCTCCCGTCTGTGAGGGCCCCACCCGGTGTACACGATCAATCTTTATCTTTAGCTGACGGGGCGCCAGCAGCTCCGAGAAGAGTCCCACAACGAACGCCTCAAGATCGGGCCCCTCCGCGCCCTCTTCCAGGTCTCGGATACGTATATTGTCCCTCCAGGACCTGTTCTCCAAATCCTCCGCCTTCAGGAGTATTTGTTGCAGTTGAGACTGGATTGCCAGCTGAGAGTCGTGTAAGCTGCTGGAGCGTGCGTCAAGGGCCTGTGTCTGTTCCTCTACCTCCAGCACCCTGGAGCCCACCGCATCCACGTCCTGTCGGAGGGAAGCCATCTTCTCTGTGAGGTCACCTTTCAGTTGATCCATGGAGGCATGTAAATCCTTCTTTATCTCCTGACAGAGATCAGCTTTAAAGTCACGTAGAGTGGCTACTAGGTCCTCCCTGGTGAGAGCCATGGTCCGTGCCTGGTCCGAATCGGCAGAAGTAGAAATCTTGTCCGCAGCAGCAAAGTAGCGGGAGACTTTGTTCGACGCCTTCTTAGGTGGCATAGGAGCTATGCGGCGGTTGGCACCGAAGCATGCAACAGTCCTTGTCGTGGGATAGCGCTCCGGGAAGGCCCCTATACTCTCCAAGCACTCTGCAGAAGCGCGGGCCGGTTGCTAGTTAATGGACATTGGCGGCCATCTTAAAGTCAGGCAGCTCGCGTGGAGGACCGGCATCAAAGACAGCGGCAGACAAAAGCCAGTGGTCCCAGCCGTGGAAGGTGTACAGGAGGAAAGGTGCCCAGCCTACCTCAACTCCTGTGTTCCCAGTGATGCAGAACCGGAATCGTATTGAGGGCATTTCAATGCGCGGGCGCCAATTTGGGGTCAGGCAGGGCACAACTTGCAAACTTCTCCCAGCCGAAGGCGTCAATAACGGCAAAAATGTTGCTGAGCGCCCAGACTGCCAGCGTGGCTCATTATCAGTGATGTTTGTTCCCCTCACACCAGTCTATCCCAGCATGCGGAGCGCGTACCTCTAAAGTGTTGTCCAGGCCTCACTCGCGGCCCGCGCTACCTCGCGTTCCGCGCCAACCCCTCAGGTAGCGTGGCGGGGCACCGGGCGGGCAGAGGCACATCCAGGCAGCCTCCGGGCAGTCACAGCCTCGGGGGATGGTTGTCGGCGCGTGAGGCATAAGCGCACCAGGTCTGGAAGCTTAGGGCGGTCAGTAGATTGCGCCCGCCCCGGCCAGCGCTGCTCTCCGCGCCAGGTTAGAGGCCGCTCCGGCCCCAGGCCTCGCGTATGCTTCGGGTCCGCTCTCCAGTCACGGACCCGCTTACGGGGCCACCTGCTGCTCTCCAAAGCGGCTCGGCACCATACCCCACGAGAACAGTCCGTGCACAACTCTCTACGAGGCCGAAAAACCTCTCAAGGCAACCACGGGGGTCCGGAGCTGAAGTGGCTCACGTCCGCTCAGCCATCTTGCTTGGTCACGCCCCCCTATTTAAACATTTTTAATAACATTTGTAATAAATGCCTTTCTTATTTTAACTCTTAGACGTGCACTCATACATGGATGTCTGTCGCATTTTAGCAAATTAAGCAGCCACATAACACTATACAATAAAACACTACACCCACAGGTACTTATTAGTGTTATACTACAAATATATGTTATTACATGCCTGTATTGAAGGAAATCTGATCCTATTTTGTATCTCCCCATGCTGCCTATCTGCTCAGCTTTTGCCTGGAATTCATGAAAGACAGCATGGAGAGTCTTTCATAAAAAGCACAATTTTCAGTATTTTTCCGCTTTTAAAAATAAATACAGACAGGAAACACATTGTTTTCTGTCTGTATTTATCTGTAAAAATCAGTAAAAATGGAAAACTGGGAGCCTTAATTATATTTAATTAATTTAGTAATGTATTTAATATTTTGCAGTTGATTAGTTAATATTTTTATTTTTTATTATATATATATATATATATATATATATATATATATATATATATATATATATATATATATATATATATATATATATATATATATATATATATATATATATATATCCACAGTTTCGTTTGACTAAACCCAAGCCACTTCTACGGCGGGCACACGGCAGGGGTAGCCACCCCCATAAATCCGCACAGAATCCAATGCGTAACTCTTGGATAGAAGTAGAAAACAACACTGGAGCCGTGGCCACAAGTAAAGAGCGTGTTTATTGACAACACTAGGTCCGACGCGTTTCGGAGTTTCCTCACTCCTTTGTCACGGGCAAGAGTAAGTGAATCGTCAGTTTCATTTAAAGCAACAGTGCTACTAACGTGCAATGAATATAGAAAACATACTAGTGATCATCATCTTGACTAATAAAGTTTCAACAACATTCATCAAATATTTCAACAATTGAAAAATAACGGAAGCATGATGGTAAATAAATATATAGCCGCTAAAATTACTGGTCAAATAAATCGGCTCTAAAAGCTCAGTGTTAACGCAAATGCAGTGTAATTCATTTGTCTCATTGTACATAGTGGATTGCTGACACCCAAATATAATTTCATAATAATTGAATAAGATAAGACATGATAATTCACATAGTGCATAAATAACTCAATGTATCCTTCATTAAGGGCATAATAATCCTACTGAATATCGGAGACCAACCCCTATATCAATACTGCCAAAAGGCCTATCATCATTTCAACAGTGTGATTACACAAAACTCATCATGTTGCACTTCATATTGAATTAATGAAACAATACATATTGGATAGGTGAAAAAAATCAAATCAATCATTAGGTAAACGCTCACAATTAAGCCCAAGTGGGCATATCATTTTTATAACCCTTGAATTCAGTCAATGATCAGAGTTATTTGAAACCACGATAACCTCAACAGCAACCCCCATGGGTTCAACGTTATGTTAATGTCCCAAAACAGTCATGCTCAAGTGAGCCTAGATATCACGTTGCATAAATTACGCTGTACAAGACATTTCAAATTCATGCTTCTCATCATTCCCATTCGTCATCTGTAAAAAATCAGACAAAGATGATGATATATTAAAAACAATCAAATATAAAAGTGCATGTATTGTGAGTGTAACTGAACACTAAATCTTTAAGACAGAACAGGAGACCATATAAACATTAAACCTTTAAAAATGAAAACATCATAAGTGTACGGACATCTCTTCATCAAGGTTCAGCCCTTTGGGAGCCAGAGTATTATACCTAATAATCATCTTAGATTCAAGCCTCCTAAGTTCCATAGTCCTATTGCCCCCTCTTGACCTTGGTGGAATACAGTCAAGGACACAGAATCTAAGAAGGTTGGAATTTTGATTGTGCAGCTCACTAAAGTGTCGGGCAACTGGATACACTTTATCATTTTTCTTAATTGCCCTGAGATGTTCTAACACTCTCTTTTTGCCTTTATGAATGGTGCTACCTATATAGAATTTGTTGCAAGGGCACCTTAATGCGTAAACAGCGTACTCAGTGTTACAATTCACATGTTTATTGATCACAAAGGGAGCCTTATCATTGCAGAGTTTAATGGATTTGCAACTTGTACTAAACTTGCAAGCTTTACATTGATTACACGTAAAAAACCCCTTAATGTCCATTCGCTTAGATTTGCCCGACAGCATATTTCTACTCAAACTATCACGTAATGAACGGGGTTTTCTGAATGTGAGGGACGGATATTCACCCACATATTCTCTTAAATCATCATCATTCCTTAAGACCTGCCAAAACTTGTTGAGACTTTTCTTAACCTCCCAGGCTTGATTAGTGTACTTAGTGATGAACCTTATCGGCTCTTTTTCTCCACTATATTTATGCCAGATTCAGGAAACAATAAATCATCCCTATTGATTTTCTCCACTTTTTCAGTTGCTTCCTTGATCAGATTTTTATTGTATCCCCGTGCCAAGAATCTGTTGGTCATAATCAGTTTTTCGGTTTGATAGCTCTCTTCTGTACTGCAATTCCTCTTGGCTCTCAATAATTCGCCAAAAGGAATGCTACGAATAAGGTTTCTGGGGTGGCAACTGTTGGCGTGCAGCAAACTGTTTCCTGCCGTGGCCTTTCTGAATAACCTACTACTGATTTTGTGGTCATTGATCTCAAGTTTAAGATCAAGGAATTCGATGGTGCTTTTGCTAGTTTCGCTGGTAAATTGCAAGTTCAGATCATTCTGATTGAGGACATCCACAAACTCCCGTGCCTGGACCTGAGTGCCATTCCAGACACAGAAGATATCGTCAATGTACCTCAACCAGAGGACGACGTGGTCAGAAAATTGTCTGGTCTTACTGACAACCTGCTCCTCCCACCAGCCGAGGTACAGTCCTGCAAAACTGGGGGCGAAGCAAGTTCCCATCGCCGTCCCCTGGATTTGTCTATACATCTTATTATTAAATAAGAAGAAATTATTTCTCAGACATAACTGGATCATATCCAGGATCATTTCAGTATGAAAGAGGAACGATAACGATCTATTTTTCAGAAAAAACCTACAGGCTTGGATACCCTGTTCTTGGGGAATGCATGTGTACAGACTACTTACGTCCATACTCATTAATAAATAATTATCATCCCAGCTGATATTATTGATAAATCTTAAAAATCACTAGTATCTTTCACAAACGAAGGTAATGCTTGGACCAGCGGCTGCAAAAAATGATCCACATACTTAGATGTGTTCTCGAGCACGCTGTCCCGTGATGACACTATGGGTCTCCCTGGTGGCTTCATGGCATTTTTGTGAATTTTGGGGAGGAGATAAAGCACTGGAATTTTAGGGTTCTTACACTCCAGAAAAGCAAATTCATCTTTATTCAACAAACCACTGTCCCTCCACCCCATAAGTTTAATGGACACATCTTTCACGGCCTTATCATACTCTCCTTTGGAGGAAATACAGTACCTATTATTAACGGACAATTGATTATTGCCTTCTTCAAGATACATGTACAGAGGCCAAATTACGACGTTACCGCCTTTATCTGATTTCTTAATGACTACGTTAGTGTTAGTCTCTAATTCTTTCAGTGCAACTCTATGAGATTTTTTCAAATTGGATCTCACATAAGATTTATGTCTTTCGAGTTTAGATAGCTCATTCATCATACCCTTCTCAAAACAATTGATAGCGTCGTTGCTGATCTGAGGTATAAAAACTGATTTGGGTTTAAAACCTGTGTCAGCTCCCATTTCTAAATCAATGTTAATATCCACAAGATTAACATACGGGTCATCACTACATCCCTCAACCCCAGCCAACTCGTGAAACAAATGCAATGTTTCAATATCATCTATGGTAAGGGCTGATGGGTTGCTGGGAACTGATCTAAGTTTATTAGATTTGTTAATAGCAAACCATTTTTTGAGTTTCAGTTTCCTAACAAAACTAAATAAATCAATACGAGTTTCAGTGTAATCAAACTCAGACGTAGGGCAGAATGACAATCCTAGAGATAAAACTTCCAGTTGGTCTTTAGTCAATACATAATCAGAAAGATTTACCACTGTCATGTTGGCCATTATTTCTTCACAAATCTGCCCCTCGTACGTGTTCCCACAGGGCTGTCTATTGGGTTGTTGCTTGTGAATTTTGGTCTGTTTCCTCCTCTTCCACCTCGACCACGACCTCTTCCCGGACTTTCGCTGTGTACCTGTATATTCTTTCTTTCTTTGGCCATCAGCGTGAACTCCTTTAAAATGCGGGCTTTTGATGCCGTGGGTTCTTTGATTAACGAGCCTTCATTTTCACTGTTGTCACTGTCAAGTGTCTCCACCGTATTTCCTGCCGTTTCACTAAGTCCTGTAGGGGTAGAGATATGTATATATATATTATTTATTTATTTCTTTTCACTTAAAAAACCAAAGGTTTCAGGGACGTTATAGTTAGGAAATGGAATTAAAAAAGCCTTAAAAATTCACTGAAAAAACCAAAGGTTACAGTAACGTTATAGTTAGGCTCAAATTTCACTCGTACAAAACCAGTTATAGTTACCTGAGCTAGCTATAACTTATGACCCCGCAATCTACTGCTTATGACTTCACATATCCTCTAAAATTAGAGAGTTACCCCAGTTAGGCCAAAAGGGACTGGGTAATTACAACTTAGGACAACAAAATTTCCCTTCTGTACCGTGTTTTAGTAATGATCATAAGTAGTATACACTGAACCAAGTCCACACAACCAAATGATAAGTATCTGACAACTATAATATATCGAAATACATTTATTTCATACAATACACATCAAAATTCATAACAATTCTGTTTTCAAAATTTATTAAAAAATACAATCAAATGATTTGTCTAGTTATCAACATTCACATTTATATAAAAAAAACTACTTGTGTATAGTCCTATACAGAAAGTATTTTTTTTAAAACTTCTCATTAAAAACTTTGCAATTTCCCTGTTGCAGAGTCCATTTCATAAACATAGAAAAAATGTCGATGCAGCGTTTCGGTGGATCTTTTATTTTGTCTCCGCCTTCTTCAGGACTTATTCAAAATACACAGACTTTTCATAAAATTAATAAAGATCAGACATAGAATCTAAAAATAAAAGAGATAAAATTTTATTATACATTTTTTCTTCAACATTTCCTGGGTTGGTTCAGTGCACACTCGCGATGATATAACTATTTTATGAATTAATATCGTCATGGTTATGACTAATAGGTCAGGCTATATCAGATCATTTATACTTAAAGACCTTAACCAATGTATGTATTTACGTTCAATCAAAATAAATAGGGAATATCACCCAAAAATCTTTAGCGGAGCAATTCCAGAACGTGCACTACCTTCAAATTACGGTGCACGTTTTCAAAGGGATATTGTCTTCAATTTATATCCTTCGTGTTAATAGTATCCTATGAATAGTGAAACCATTATTAGTATTATCTTACAATCGTTCCCTCTTAGTAATTAAGTGCCCCTTCGTATGACTTATTTAAAACGAGTAGAATTGTTTCACAAATTTTGCAGGACCCCTCTGAGTTTCTTTCATCTGAATAAAGGGTTATCTGCCTGTTAGAAAAAATCCATTTAAAACTGTATTATTTATCTAGTATTATGTAGGAGATTAGAATATTTTACTCAAATTCAAACTTACCCTCGAATTATCTGTTCTTTCCAATTTAATTGTCGCAATGGTGGTATTTTTTCGATCCTTTATATCCCACCTCGTTACTCCAATCCAATTTGGTTTCAATTGATCAGATAACCGGTGTCTGCATTGATGTAAATATATATACATCTATTTTAATAATCAAAAGACCCTATACTCCATAACATCATTCTATATTATTTCCGTTCCTTATTGTTTCATTTATTTATCTTTTTATACAGGGTTTATAGTTTCTTGGGGACAACACTGAAAGTATTAGAACTATATTCGTAATTTCTTCCTTTGTTATCAATGCACGCTTCAGTATTGTAAATCATAATTGTAGTTTGACTAAAATCTTTTTCCTGCATAGTGCCTTAAAAAAGCTTTTCCATTTTTAAACATTAAGCTTGATTACTTAGAAATTAAAGTCTCTTTCTCTAACTTCCTAGGCTGCTTTATTTCGATATTCAAACAGCAGCGTTATATATATCCACTCGTCTGTTTTTAAATAGACTTAGTGGGCCAGTACTCGCCATTAACTTTACTCCAAGCGCTCCTATTTGTCTAATTCCCCCGCGCTATCTATTTTTGAATAAACTTAGTGAACCCGCACTCGCCATTGCATTAACTTCACGCGCTCCTATTTATCTACTTACCCCCGCTTCCAGCTTACCTATTTCAACCGGCAGCGTGTCTACCTTCTGGCTCCATGTGTGGTTCCGGGTTTGGAGCCGTCAATTTAAATATCCTTCCAGGTCATTTGACGTACGTAGCGGCCATGATTGAACCAGGCAAGCCGGTTTTCTAAGTAGTTACAAGCTAATGTTAAGTTGAATTTTGCAGCCACCGGACTAGGCCATATTTCAACAATAGCATTCCGCTATCATCTATTGAATATTTCCATCAATAAATTATCTATTTTCTGAAATCTCATTGTTTTTATTGAAATTCTGTGACATTTATTGATTATTTACGTCTGTAATTTATTTACCTTTATTGGGACTCCCATAACATTTAGCTCGAGTACAATCCAATTCACTAGCGACATTAAAAAAGAAAATCTGCTGGTGAATCATGATTTTTAATGTTCATGACATGTTTATTCTTAACAACGGTATTTACCTACTTATTATTCTAAATCCCAACATTCTTAAAACAAATATGTTGTTATTAATGGGATTACTCATGTTTGATGATAGACATGATCCTACAGTGATGAATCTTCTTTAACGTTAGTCAACTAGTCTTTCCCATTCATCTCTGTTATTTAGACCCTGACTATATGTGTTGAACTTTGAAATAAAGAACTGTTCTCTTTGTTTTCTTTTCCTGCCTATATTCCCTCCCTTGTGGATCCTTTCACTTTCTCTAAAATAAACCATTTCAGATCCTGTTCAATATGCTTATTGTCTAACCAATGTTCTACCATTGGGGCATTCCTTTTTCCTGTTCTTATAGCTGATCTATGCTCGTTGAGTCTAATTCTCATCTCTCTGCTTGTCTCGCCTACATATCCTTTTTGACAAGGACAGATGATAAGATAAATGACATTCTTCGTTCTACAATTGACTAATTAATTTATCCAATGTCTCACCCCATTTAGTTCCACTTTGTGTTCCTATATTATGGAATTGCAGTTGGTGCAAGAGCTACATGGAAAATTGCCCATCAATTTTGAGCCATCCGTGATGCTACTTTGATGTTTAACATTTTGTTCTCTATACGTTTTCACCAAGTGGTTGCGAATCGTTTTATTTCTCCTATATGCAAAGATTGTTTTTTTAAGATATATTTTTCCTGGATTATTTAAAAGAAACCAATTTTTATTGATGAGGTTTTTTATCTTATTGCTCATACTATTAAAGTTTGTGACCAACACAATACCTTTTTCTACACTATTCATCCTAGTTTTTTCTTCAAAGAGGCTTTCATGATTATAGTATTTAGCTCTCTTATATGAGTGTCTACTTATCTTGTTGTATTTTTGCATGGGTTTCAAAATCTCTCATGTCACTACAATTTCGTCGAATGCATAGAAATTGACTAAACGGGATACTGTCTTTTTGACAGTTTGGATGATTACTAGTGTGGTGCAAAAATGTATTCCTATCCGATGGTTTAGTGTATAATTCCACCGATAGTGCACCATTTTTTTCTTTGATTGTTACATCTAAATAATCCACTGAGATTTGACTCATGTTAGAGGTGAATTTAAGGATAATGTCTCCACAATTCGACCATTCAATAAAAGTAATCAGGTCTTCTTTATCTCCTTCCCAAATGAAAAAGACATCGTCAATGAATCTTGACCAGTTTTTGGCATTTTCATGGTAGGGGGATATTTCAAAGTAAATATGTTTTCTCTCAAACATGCCCACATATAAGGAAGCTAGACTGGGAGCACAGGTCGCTCCCATGCTAGTCCCTTTAGTCTGGCAATAAAAGCTTTCCCCAAATAGAAAGATATTGTTCATCAAGATTATTTCTGTACATTCTACAATGAACTCACTTAGTGGGGATAAATCACCCTCTTCGTTGTCAAGTAAATCCTTTATCATCTCAACTGTATCACTTTGTGGTATATTAGTATATAAAGACACTATGTCTAAACATACTAACTGTTAGAAATGGGGATCTCTAGTTGGCCGCGGCTGGCGCCGAGGTCCAAATAGGGATCCTTCTTCCTAAGTCAGAGTAAGGGGGCTACACCCTTTGATAACCCCTGCTCAACCCTGTGGTAACGTAGCACGAGCAGACCGGCCTATCTCAGAGGCAGTGTGTGAAGCATTTATGACCATACACAATAACACAGTAGAGACGCTACAAACGGACACCACAAGTAGTTATAGAAAAATAGTTATCTTTTTATAGACTGAACACAAGGCTAAAAGCACTTAAGGAGCCACAATGCACACAATTACAGATTCACTTCAAAAACAATAAAGGCACTCGAAACGGGGGTGGAACGGACTTAGTTCGGGGCCGGGGTCCACGCGACCCGGTGATGCACAATGTACCTGAGATGTAAAGGGGCACGGCACGCAGCCTCACAAGGAAGCCGCGGTAATGACAGGCGGACTTGCACCGGCCACAGCTCCCGGCTGTAGCGGTCCGACGCGTCCACTCACGATAATCCTGGGATGGGGCTTAACGGCGGGCACCCCGCGGCACCCGCAGGTGGTAACAAGATCCTGGAAGGGGTGACTAGTGCGGGCACTCAGCGGCACAGCTCCTCAGCTGCAGCGGCCCACAATAGCGATAACGATGACTTCCGTAGGATGACAAATGCGGGCACTCAGCGGCACAGCTCCTCAGCTGCAGCGGCCCACAATAGCGATAGCGATGATTTTCGTAGGATGGCGAATGCGGGCACTCAGCGGCACAGCTCCTCAGCTGCAGCGGGCCACAATAGCAATAGCGATGATTTCCGTAGGATGGCAAATGCTGGCACTCCACGGCACAGCTCCTCAGCTGCAGCGGCCCACAATAGCGATAGCGATGATTTCCGTAGGATGGCAAATGCGGGCACTCAGCGGCACAGCTGCTCAGCTGCAGCGGCCCACAATAGCGATAGCGACTTTCAGCCCACGTTCCCCGCAGTAGAACCAGAGGCTCTGGAATTCTCAACAGAGGCCTCACCTGCGGGTAGAATTCCCCTCAAATAGGAATCCAGACCGGCTGATGGGTGAAGTCTAATGTCCCTGAGACTTCAGCAGGAGGCGAGCTCAAATCAGGCCCTTGGGTAGTTGCTTCAGCAAGATGGATGAAAGTTTCAAAGTCCTTTCCCTCTAGTTACACGGACAGAGGTTCGTCTTGGCATCCAGAAGTAACACACTCCTGGGGGTTTTGCGCACATCTTTATACCCCCTCGCCTTTGTTCTCTCAAAAGTCACGAGTCACTGAACCCAGTCAGAACCAGTTCGGGGAGGTCCTGGGGGCACGTTGTTTACGAGGCGGCATCCTGCCCTTTAGGAGAGGGGGTCTGCCATCAGACGCACCGTGGGAGGGAGAGCCATCATTCACCTTGCCAGGCGCAGCCCTGCTCAGATCAAAGGGTCACCCCTCCCCATACTCCAGCTGCAGATCTCTCTACTCAACCCAGGTCGGGTTCAACCTACCCTGTCCCTCCAAAACCAGACGGCCAATACACATAACAGCAGAGCACACTGGAAGACTTAGGCAAGAAAATACCCACTTTCCCAAAGTGGTATTTTCAGACACAGAATATAGAAATAACCTTCACTAAAAGATGTACTTTAATATTCTGAGCTCAGGCATACTAAATTCGACTTTCCACTTTACAAGCTGCTTCTGTGGGTGGCGCAATCAGCGCTGCAGGCCCACCAGCAGCATTCGGTCTACCAGCCCTGGGCACGCACGGTGCACTATACTAGAGACTAACAGGTAAACCAAATGAGCCAATTATGGGAACATCAATTCATACAATCAATTTACCATAGGGAGCATTCGCGCTGTGGCACGGAATGGCCGTGGCACAGCGCCCAGAGCATCTAACACCAGCAAAGACGGAGGAGACAAAAAGCGAGAAATGGAGGGGAAACCCACGCCAATGGTGCCAGGTCTAACACTAACCATTCTTGCTTATTATTAAATCTTGTACCTTCAATTTTCTGAATCATGTCAGTTGTATCCTTGATGTATGAGGGGAGCTGTTTCACAAGTGGTCTAATAAAACAGTCCACATACTTGCTAAGTGGCTCCGTGATGGAATCAATACTAGACACGATTGGTCGCATTGGAGGATCCATAAGATTTTTATGTACTTTAGGGAGGCCATATAGGGCCGGTATAGTCGGGTGATCATTCTGCATGAATTTATATTCATCCTCACATATAATTTCATCTTCCCTGGCTAGTTTTAATATATTGTTGACTCTACTCTTCAGATTGTTCCATTCTTCCCTACTGGATTTTCTATAGTGTAATGGCACATTTAGGAGTGATTGCATACGTTCGTTATATGGTTATTGTGTCACAATCCTGAAGTTGTTTTAATGCTTTATGTTGTTCTACTGACAGGTTTCTATTTACCCATGAGTTCTCTTTTAAAAGATCTTCTAGTCCCTTTATGATAACTTTTTCAAAAGTATCTACTTCCTGACCAACCAAATGTTTGGCTGGGGTCCACGATGAGGGTGGTTTGAGACCTGATTTATTATTACTAACAGTCCCTTCTCTATTTTCAAAGAATTTTTTTATTCTAATCTTCCTAAAGAGATCTCTTACATCTCTTTCAATTGTGTATTTGCAGACCGGAGCACCAGGGGCAAAGCCTAATACTTTTTCTAATATTACAGTTTCATCTTTTGTTAATATTTTAGATGAAAGATTAATGATGGGAGCTTTCATGTACTCTATTCCCATTCTTTCTGGCTTCTGGCTCTCATATACGGTCTTCTCTGTCCTATCTCCCTGAATTGATTTGTCACTCTCCCTCTTCCTCTCGTTCTGAAATATGACTTCACATATTACATCACTCATGACATGGTCGATGACATCACTGAAGACATCTCAAATGACATCACTCCACGACGTCGCCTGCAGCCTCTGCAAGAAAACCCCCTCAACTGCGACCTGCTCCGATAAGCCGTTTCTGGTGCCAAAAGACATCCCTGCATCCGTCCGCCCTGGGCCTCGGTGAAGAAGACCAATGATGTCTCTACATCCCTGAGCATCGTAACTTACCTCGCCAGCTGTTGGTTTCTTTTGACCGGGCTCCTGGCCTGAGCCTGCAGCCCTTTTTTGATTTGGCCTTTTTCTATTGTTTTACATTGGACACCCGATGCTGTGTTGGCACCCTGCACCTGGCTGCCCCTGTGCCGCTGTTGGTGTAGTGTTGGTGCTGCTTTTGACCCTGCCCAGCGCTTGCTTCAACCCCAGGAGACTGGCCCCACAAGCCGCTGTTACTTACCTGTAAGCATCCTCTGTCCGATTGCCCCATTCTCCATTTGATTGTGTTGGGCTCTGCACATCATATTTGCACTCTGCACCCGGCAGCCCTTTTACCGCTGGTGGTGTATGTTTGGTGCTTAACTGAACCTTGCCCAGTACTGACCTTAACTCCTGAAGACTTATGTTTTAATTCGATGTTACCTATCTGTATACTGAATGTTTTCTTACTTCTATAGGTTCACATTGCAAAGTCTGAAAATTGCACTTCCACTTTTTATATTGAAAAATATTTTTATTGCAAAATGTATTTACCTAAGACGAATTTCTCTGGTTCTACAAAATGAATATAACCAAGTATTATTTTTATAAATTGGTCTCAGATTTATTCATTGAGTATGTGTCTCATTTATTGCCACTGTGTGTACAACAAATGCTCAGCACTGTCCCCTGATAAGCCTAACTGCTTCCCCACACTACCACAAGAGAGAGCATTAGTTTTATCTACTTTAGCCTCTGTAAAGCCTCTGGGGATCCACTGGACTCTCTGCACATCATAAAAATAGGACTAGAGCCACCAGGAGGATATGGAGAATGAACTAAGGCCAGAACGAACTGGTGGGGGGGCATATTGGAAGGGGAAGGGAAATGTAGGAGTGCTAAATGAAAGTGACCAAGAAGGGCCTTTAGTTTAAGAAGGAAAAGATAAACAGAGAAGAAAATGATGAAGTGCAGAAAATGAAGGGAGGACTGAATGACGAGAAAAATAAGTACATAGCAAGTACTTATTAAATGAGCCAAATGGTATCTGTAGATATAAATACCCATATATATACATAGAAAAGAAATCAGAAAAGTCCTCAAGAGAAAGAATGATATCAGTCTCTAAAGAAAAAGTTCTTTTAAATCAAAGGTGTCCAATCTTCTTCACGGTTTAAGTAAGTGTGAATACTTTCCATCTGAATGATACAACAAGGGTCTTCTCTGTTCAGGAATTTTTCTATGTTCTCCCTCATTCAGGGCTGGAGATGGTGCGATAACTTGCCATCTAGTGTTGTCTTCAGAATGTCAGTTTTCAAGAAAGTGTCACACCATTGGGGCAATGAGGGCCTTGCATCTAATGCGGCTCCTATGATGACATATGCAGATTTTAATCTTTTGGGCGGTTTGGCCAGCGTACAGCATGTTGCATTGGTAAAAAATGGCATACGTTAAATTTGGAAGTCTTACAATTGGAAAATAATTTGATGGGTGTGATTAATTGTAAATGTTTGAATTCTTGGGTCTAAATGCAAAATTGGCAAACACTGCATTGGCGCAAAGTGTCCTTTAACGGGCTGAAACCCTAATGTTCAGTGAGGGTTCGCACAGTCCTAGCTGATGGTATGGCTGCGCGAACAAGATTGTCTTTTAAATTCCTCTCCCATTTATAGGCAAACATAGGAGGCTCAAATGCTAGAATATGCCAGTGTTTTAATGCTAATAGAAATGAAACCTCGGAGAGAAGGTAGTAACACAGACAAGTCAGTTGCACTCTTGTTTTTCACAGGGGGTAAGCAGAGGCTCACATGGACGATATCACTCTCTTTTGGCAGACAGCATGACCAGACATTTGGGATAGCCACATTCCAATAATTTAAGGGTAAGAGTCTCTGCTTCTCTAAAAAAAAAGTCATTTTTGTATTTACAATTCCGTTTTAACCTAAGAAATTGACTGAATGGGATAGAATCACATAGTGAATGTGGATGGCAACTGTTGTAAGTCAACAGAGTGTTCCTTTCTGTGGGTTTCCTGTATAGAGTGGTATATAGATGTTCTTCTAGTGAGATCCAGAAAAGGAATTTCAAATTGATGTGATTGCTTAGTGAATCAAGGGTTCTCACAATTATAGTTAAGCCAGTTTTGAAAAAGTGCAAGTGTGGGAGAATCACCAAACCAGATCATAAACATGTAATTGATGTATCTCTTCCAGACATCAATATGTGCTCTGAAGGGATTCGAGGTTGTGAGAATAACATTTTGTTCAAGGTGGTCCATATACAGGATAGCAAATTGGGGTAAAAAACTGCCCCACTGAAGTTCCCTTCGTCTGCAGGAAGAAATCATTATCAAATTTGAAAATCTGGCGTCTGAGGGCCAACTCCAAAAGGGAGATATTAAATGATGTTAGAACCTGTGGCAGACTAGGTCTGTGATTGAGAATGTTGCATATGATATTCAGACCAATCGTTTGCAGTATGTTAGTATTAAAAGATTCTATGTCAAGGGTGACTAATCCTGAAGTGGGCAAGTGAAAATCTTCTATGAGAGCAATAAAGTCAGTGCTGTCTTGTATGTAACATTCAGTGAAGTGCACAAAAGGTTTAATAAAAAAGTCCACGTATTGACCAATAGGCTCCAAAATAGAGCCACACCTCAAGAAGATAAGTCTGCCAGGGGGGACTTTCTAGGTTTTTATGAACCTTTGGGAGTGTATAGAATACTGGGGTATGTGGATTTCTTATGTTAAGGTATAAGAATTTGTTGTTACTTAAGAATCCCAATTCTTTGGCTTCAGTAGTGAGTCTTAAGATTTCATGTTGGACTTCCACAGACGGGTCCTTGATAAGTTTCCTGTAATGATCAGTGTAACCAAGCTGACGGAGGATTTTTGATTTGTATAGGTCAATGTACTGTAGGACAATTCATATACCTTTGTCTGCCAGTTTGAAAATTATAGATCTGTCCTCTTTTTCAGGGAACTGAGAGCTTCTCATTCTTGTCTTGAAATGTTAAATGGAGTGAAAGGTTTTTTGGGCTTTGAAGGTCATTGAGAACTTTAAGAACTAGTTTCTCAAAAGTAAGGATCTCAACCAGTAGACTGGATCGTGGTGGTGAAAAGGCGGAGGGCAGGCGTAGGCCGGTCAGTTCTGGTTTGTAGTAAGAATTGTCATTGCCAAAAAAGGCCTTCAGATGAATTTTCCTCAAGAATATAAGAGCTCAGTATGGGGTTCCAGTAAGTTTGTTTTTTCCGTACAGACTAAAAATAACCCTTTGTTTAGTAAGGTAAGTTCTGTGCTTGTTAGTGTATGTGGTGATAGATGAAATATAGGTATTGTCTTCATATTCTCTATTCTTGAGGAGGACCCTACTGTTAATTTTGCTGATGGGTGAGTCGATCTCTTGGAGTGTTGCTGACCCACCTCTGTGATCTGCCCCCGCCTCTTTATGGTGACTGAGGCTGGGGCTCTCTGTAAAAAAGGATTACCTCTAGATTTAGACCTGAACTTGTGCCCTCTCTTGGATCAGATCCACCCTTCTGAATCCTCTGAAATATATAAATTGTAAATCTTAATTTCTCAAAAACTAATAAACGGA
The DNA here is from genome assembly GCA_963921515.1 of Calotriton arnoldi. NCBI lineage: Eukaryota > Metazoa > Chordata > Amphibia > Caudata > Salamandridae > Calotriton > Calotriton arnoldi. The sequence continues at coordinate 761,291 of CAWUFW010006879.1, forward strand.
TTTAAACCAAGTCACAGAAAGTATTCTTTCTGGGTATAGATCTAGCTTTCTGCCAAATGTGGTGTACTTTTTTTTAATCACTGTTCTTTTTTCCTATGGAAAATTGCCTGGGGAGAGCACATTTTGAGACCACCCCCTTTTTCTCGGGCCCCCACTTGACGGATAACACCGACATTTTCCAGGAAGAAACTGAGGTAGATGGACTTTTGTTTGGAAAGTTTTGTGAAAAATCGTCAAATGATGCCAAAGTTATTATACAACAAAATAAATACCAGACTCATCCCCTGTATCACAAGCATTGTTAGCAGGACCTGCCTCATCACCTGATGAAACTCAGTGACTGGGGCTGAAGGGATAAATGCATAGCAAAATATGTTTCTGGCACTTGACACTTTCTTGATCTGTGGCCTAAAGAATATTTGCTTCAAGAATTTGATACAGGTGCATAACGTCATCTGTTCTTATCCTTCCACCAGTTCTCTCTGGGTTATCATGGTAACTCCATTGTGCCCCACAGGATGCCATTTTGCTTGTGCTCTGAAACCCTTGATGTCGAGGATGGACTCCACCATGGACATCTGATCATGCCTCACACCTCACAGCCTTCTGCTGCTGGAAAAGTTCTTCCTCTCATGGTGGATATCTGCCCTGAATTCATCCATCACGTATGTGGGTTTGTTGATCCTATGTGCAATTAGTCATTATAGCTCTGGGATGCAAACTAAGAGAGAATGGTGTTTGGGAATCCAACACTGGTGATAATGAGACCTAGCTAGGATAATGCATCAGGGGTGTAGTGAACTGCCCATTGGGGTTGATGCATGGTAAATCTGTGGTTCTGAGAATCATCTGGGGTCCTGGCAGAATTCGTAGATTTATGCAGATAGTCTTGAGCAGCTGGAACTACGACCAGTGTCTAGGGTCGCAGCACTTGTAAAGATTGTGTCTTGGAGAGACCCACACATAGGATTGGCGTACAATAACGGTCTGTCCAGGGTACTTTGGATAAGGAGTGATTCCTGGATGTTAGTGTCAATTCCCTCAGAATGGGCAGATTCTCTTTGTTGTTGTGGTTGAGACATCGTGCACTAATGGTGGCCCGCAAGATAAGAGAATTCATTCCGAGAATTGTGTGACCTAACAGATGAATGGTGTCTGGCAATCAGACATTTTTCTACAGATGTTATACGAAATTGAATAATATTTGAATAATGTTTGATAGCAACCTTACAGACCAGATGGAGGTGTTCTGTAGACACTACACAACTGTGGGTTGTTTCGAGATTGGAGTTTGACTATGTAGGAGTGTCTTTCATATCCCTTTGGAATTATCTCCCTTAGGGCACTGAGCACAAGTGGGGTAGTGGGCTTAAGTTAGTTAATGGAGGTTTGACCAGTCAAAATGATTCTAGGGCAAATTACTTGAGTGTGTGGTCCATTGAATCTGATAGTTAATAGACATATGTAGTAAGCTCCGCATTACTTGGATTTCTGATGTCTACATAGACAGGGCTTTGTGCAGGGATCATAATTGTATAGCCCACTTGTTACCACTTGTAATCTGGGCCTGGTGTGTTTTAGACATCCACTTTCAACAGAGCTGGTGATAGTTGTTGACCACAGAATTGACCACAGATACCACATTCATGCAGATAACTCTTTCTGTAATGGGTGTTCATTGACCTTTTAATTTCATTAAGACTTAGGACCTGATTTAGAGTTTGATGTGAGTTTAATGTGAGTTTGATGTGACAGATGTGATGGCGTACCCTCTCCACCAAACTCTTGGTCCACCTGCCCTCTTTACAGTCGGGCTGACTGTCAGCTTTCCATCAGTGGTTTCCCTGTTGGCTCTGTCTATGGAAAGCTTACTCCAAAGGCCTCACAGAGTGCTGGCTATCGGAATAAGGTTATCACACTTTCTGCTCTATTTAGGGTTGATGATCTGATGTCCTTCTTTCTGTCCGTCACCACCAGGGAAAACCAAGTGGTCACGAACAATAAAATATAACTAATTACTCCCAAACTCAATGGAAAAAAAAATCCCTGCATCTGGGGACAACTAGTTAACTCCCACTTTGGGACTTTGTTTAAAAAAGTAAACATTCTGGTGGGTGGCCATCAAAATGAAAGGCTGACATCCACCAAACATTTAGTTCTTTTAGACGTCACAGCGGTCAGTATATCTCTTTCCATCTATTCAGGTCTATAAAGGTTTCAACTTCTGAATCAGTCACCATTCTTTGTTCCCAGAGTTGCATGTAAAAGTATCTTTCCCAGTTTGTATGTTTCTTTTTTAGGAAGGAGGGATAAACACATAGTTAGTTCTGACTAAAGGTTCAAACGTTCCAGGGTCAGTATTACAGAAAGTGCACTGGGTGCATAATGGGAACATGTGCATGTTTTTATGACACCAGGACACTTTGGTTTAACTGAAGATGCCATAGATCAGAGTGATCCTCTGTGAAACAGATTGCACAGGTCCACACTTTGTCATTCTGCCTCATGCAAATGAAGGAACACTTTGCTCCTGCACCAGCGCCATATTATAGACAGGGAGCAAGGGCAAACAGGACATCAGGGGGTGCACCGATTGTGCACCAAATATGAAGTGGGTTATTTCGGAAAAAGGCCAGAGGGATCCAGAGACCTTCCAATCATTCCCTTGCAGGCAGGTGCAGTCATACACTGCACTTTCCTGAAGGATTTCCCTGACACATTCTCAAAGCTCCGCTATTACCTTTGCTTGAAATGACAGACCAGCGATTAACTGCTTTCCAGTGATGTGCTTTCTCTCGGGTAGCACAATGTCCTGCCCACACCAGGCAAAGCTCATTTTGTATGTAATTTGGTGCAATATCGATTCTGTGCAAGCAGCACCCAACAGATGTCCTTGACACAGGCAGCAATAGTGCACTATTTCAAATAACATGGTCCCAGGTTTTATGAGAACTTTTGGTCTAAGTGACTAAATAATGCAAAGATGTGACCATACATTATCATATAGACTCACACAGTGGCCCTGTACACTGGAGGCAGTGGTGTAATGAACAGGAGAATTAAAAGCTGGGCTGAAACACCATTCTCCCATGCACAGAAAGAAGCAATGGTTTTCACATGGAGCTTATCAGAGCATAAACAGATCTAATTAACTGGTCGGTTAATGAAACCATTACTTAGCAGTAAATCATATTATCCTGATTAGGATCCTCCTCATTGCGATATCATTAGGTGAGGCAGCCCCACCCCCTGATGTACACATTGCAAGCTAGTCCCATTTCTATTTCCAAGGCACCTCCTACAATGAGGCTCTGACCCACTCCCACCTACTGAAAGTTACTAGTATAGTCTAGGAGGTACAAACTGCATAGGGGAGGGGGGCGGTTTGACTGGGATGAGGAGGATCTTAGTCGAGCAAATGAAGCTTACCGGTGAGTAATGGTTTCATTACCCCCTCAAAAGATCCTCCTCCTCCCAGTCTGCAAACATTTTGCACCAATAATATGCTGTCATTATTAATTTATCTAAATAATTACTCCATTGTCGTTTTAACTACAACTGAACCAAAATTATAAGACAATAAGTCTGTTACCTCAAGTCTGTAATGGTTCACAAACGTGTGATGGGGAGCCCATGTGGCTGCTTTGAGAAATTAGGTTGTTGGTTGAAGAGGAGTGTGAGCCCTTCTCAAGCAACAGCAACAATCCCTGTCGGGGTGAACTTCAAAAGTCACTATATTAACCTGTGCTTGACCCTCTGGTAGCTTGGCACAAAAGCAGTCAGGCAATGTGTAAAGTATTTATGCAGCACACCAACAGTAATGAAGTGACAACACAATACAAGAAAAATCCCAATCCAATTTAGAAAACTAGACTAAAATGTAATAAATTATTTGAGAACAAAATAACAAAACTCCAGTAGAACCAGAGACCTGCACTTTTAAAGATGTAAGGTAATTATAGCGCCTAAAAGCACAAAGCACCACTCGTGGTTATCTGGTCATGCAAGACTGGGACCGAGTCACAAGTTCAGGCCGACTGTGATGGCGTGCAGGCCAAATGAAGAGACCAGGTTCGGCCAGCTGAAAAGTTACATTCAAAAGTCTTGCGCGAAGATTTCCATTCACGTTGGAGCAGAGAGAGAGTCATGGGTGTTCACCGCTGCAGCACAAAAAGCAGTCCAGGTATCCCAGATGGTTGTCGCTGTAGTGTCAAGATACTGTTGGGCATTGCGAAGGGTTGTTGCTGAAGACTTTGAGTTACGTGCCGCTGTCTACGGGACACACTGCCAGATTTTTAAGCACTTTTAAGCATTTTAATCTTCATTTAAAACTTTACTTACTTGTATTGAATTTGTGGTGCTCTCTGATAATTGCCGATTCCGCTTGGGCTTTGTTCTTGGCCTGTCACTTCCTGGTGTGACGTGTGCCTGGGTGGCCTATCACAGCGGAGGGGGGGTGGAGTCAAGGCTGCTACCGGCTATTTCATGCCGGTTGCAGCACGGGAGCGCAGTTGACGCGCCGGCGGCGCGCCAAATGCAAGCCCGTCTGCGCCCGTCCGCGGACGGGGCCAAGGGCCAGCCACTATGCCAGAATTACAGCCTATTCCTCAGCTGATCTTAAACAGCTCCACTCTGATAATCTTATACCCAATCCCCTCACCTTTATCAGCTTGGTCAAGCATGGGATCATGGCTACTAGAACATCTTTCCCCGAACTACTTTTCCCCACTCATAGTGCAGGTCCTCCCCAGTCACAGGATAGAAATGGACTGCAGAGGCTATCTGTCCTATACCTGAACACCCGTTCCTTGGTAAAGCACCAACTAGACATTCTTTATTTATTGAGTCCGAGCAGCCTGATATCCTTCTGTTAACCGAGACCTGGCTCTCGTAGGACTCCTCCCCTGACATCCTGGCAGCCTTACCCAAGGACTACTATATTCTCCAAGCCAACCGCCCCCAGGGGAAAGTGGGAGGAGGAGTAGCCGCCATAATACATCATGACCAGAAATTTACTGCACTAGTACCTCTAGATCTACCGTCAGTAGACGACCTCGTTGTTAAGCTAGAATCTGACGTAGCCCCTCTGATCTGTGTTTTGCTCTACAGGCCCCCTTATAGTATGCCTCTATTCCCACAATCCCTGGGTGAACAGGTAGCTCACCTTATAACTAACTATGCAAAAATCCTGCTGATTGGTGATTTCAACTACTGGGCCAACGACATATCGGGTGGTCCCCAATCCGCCGAACTATCCGATCTACTCACAGGACTAAACCTCACTCAGCAGGTATCCTCTGCCACACACAATAAAGGGCACACACTTGATCAAGTTTGGACAGCCGATCTTAACACGTCCACTCTGTTGGTCACACCCTGCACATGGTCTGATCATTACTTAATTAAATTTACCATCTATAACATCACCATGGCCAAAACCCCTACCACTGAAGGGGGCACAGCAAGGAACTGGAATAAAATTGACAAAACCTCATTCCTCGATTCATTGGCCAACACTGTCCCGCCCAATCAACTATCAATTAATCTTAGCACCGCAAGTTTAACAGCATGGCTGTCAGCTGCTAGCAACAAACATGCACCTCTCAAGAAAACAAATCTTGCCCGACGTCATGAAGCACAGAGATGGTTTTCTGCCGATCTCAAAGCCCAGAAATTAGCTCTCCGGCAATTTGAAAGGAGGTGGGGACGCAATTACTCGCCTGAGGACAAAAGGATTTTTTTAGATGCAATGAAAATTTATAAAAAAGCTATTCTGACCGCCAAAGCTGCCTACTTCTCTTCTAAAATCTTAACTGCCACTAATAAATCTAAAGAAATCTTTTCGATTGTTAACGAGCTGTCCAATCCTGACAGAGTCACAATAAAACCCACTCCCTCTCAAAACCTTTGTAACTCCCTGAATACCTTCTTTATTGAAAAGATTATGAAAATCAAGGACAGCATTCCGACATGCCCCAACCCTGAGGCTAGCCTTATTGCACCTAAAAACCCTTGTATTTTTAATCAATTCCTGACAATAAGCAACCCGATTTTTCTGGATCTCCTATCCAAAATAAAATCAGGCTCCCCTAGGGATTGCTTCCCCCCCGGCATCCTGAAAGAAATATTCCCCGCTCTTCCTGGACCAGCCCTTTGCCTCCTGAATGAGTCACTGGCCCAGGGCAGTGTTCCCGAGACCTTCAAGGAGGCAATTGTCGTCCCCCTCCTGAAGAAACCAGGAGCTGACCCTCAAACCTTGACGAATTACTGCCCTATATCCCTACTCCCATACCTGGCTAAGGTCTTGGAAGCCTATGCAACTAAATGCCTATCCGTATTCCTGGAACAGTCTGAATATCTTGATCCCCATCAGGCAGGGTTCCGCCGAGCACATTCTACTGAGGCCGTTATACTGTCGGTATTGGATACTCTCCGGATGGAGGTCGACAGGGGCTCCCCGCAGGCCCTAATATTGCTTGATCTCTCTGCAGCTTTTGACACGATCGACCATGGTATATTGGTCGGCTGTGTCAGAGACGCAGGGATTCAGGGATTAGCCCTAGACTGGATAAGTTCTTTCTTGGAAAACCGCTATCAATCGGTTCGCATTGCTCAGTTCACTGCTCCAAAGATGAGGACCACATGTGGAGTTCCGCAGGGTTCATCACTTTCCCCCCTCCTGTTCAATCTCTATCTTCTCCCACTGATTCGAGCCTTGAAAGATAGGAAGGTCTGCACCTTCAATTATGCTGATGACTTCCAACTGATACTCCCCATCAGCAACTCCCCTGACTCTGTCCGCAATTAACAGACCACCATGCTGTTTATCAGCGAGTGGATGAACTGCAATCACTTAAAACTCAACCCGTATAAAACTGAGCTAGTCCTAATCGGGGGCAGCTATAATCCTTGGAGCCCACACTTTTGGCCAAGAGAATGGGGTCAGTCCCCCTCTCCATCTACCTCAGCCAAAAGTCTTGGAGTTACAATTAATTGTGATCTCACCATGAAGTCCCAAATAGGATCAGTGATCTCAACTTGCTTCTATCAGCTGAGAAAAATAAGAAAGATCAGGAGATTTCTCTCTCAGGAAGCCCTGATCCAGGTGGTTCTTGCCATGGTTATGTCCCATATTGATTATGCCAATTCCCTATACTTCGGCATCCCACTCTACCTGGTCAAACGACTGCAACTGGTTCAGAACCAGGCTGCAAGACTGATTTTTCAGCAACCTAGGCAACAACATGTTACCCCTCTCATGAGGAAGCTGCACTGGCTCCCAATCACCCAGCGATGCACCTTTAAGGTATGCTGTCTCATCTTCAAGTCTCTGAAAAGAAGGAGCCCTAAATTTGTTGATAGCCTTATCCAAAAGCACCTACCCTTGCGCAATTTGCGCTCAGCCCACAAGCACCTTCTGTCTACCCCCTCTTTTAAACTAAAACGCCTGGGCGGCGCTAGGTTTGCCGTCTAAGCTCCAAGATATTGGAACTCTCTCCCATTTGAAATCCGATCCTGCACTGATCTCTTGAGTTTCAGGAAGCTCCTTAAGACCTGGCTGTTTACTCAAGCCTACGAGTAAGTCCCCTGAGCTACGGCACCCCTCAGAGTAGTGCCATGAAACCAATCCGGTGAATGTGCGCTTTATAAAAAATTTTAACATAACATTTAACATAACAAGATTCACATTGGCGGTCTCTGCAGGCTGTCAATGCCGTAGCACGAAGAGTAGATCTTGTGTCACCGGTCGTCGCTGGCGGTTGCTGTGGAGCGAAGAGTCAGGTTCACCCGAGCTTCGTGTTAGCGGTCAGCATGGTGCAGTAGCGGCCAGTATCTGGGCAAAGTGGCGAGGCATGGGGAGGAGGGAACTGGGGACAGAAAACAAAATAAAAACAAATTAAAAAAACAACTTGCCTGCATCCACGCTCTGATCTGGCTCCAACGCTCTGATCTGGCTCCGTGCACTGCAGGCACAGGTGTCCAGAATCCCCTCTGGCCAATCCTGACACTGCATGGAAGCAGCATCAGGATTGGCCTGAGCGCTGTGGATTTGCGCACCCAGGTAGACTGGGAGCCTGTGCCTGCTCTCTCAAACCCAGCAACGCAGCTGAGGTTGGAGAGAGCTTCAGTGGGCATGTCGGGTTGGCCGGCCTGAGACGGCCAGCCAAAGAGTCATGCGCACTGATTACAGTGAAAATCACTCCTCCACCAGCCTGTCATCTCTGGCCCCATCCCCAAGTCTTGGCTCCAGCAGCCAAAATAAAACAATAATAAACAAGTGTTTATTATCGTTTTATTTTGGTGGAGGGGGTGACGGGGGATGACACTCCTCCACCATAGAGGAACCGCAGCTGGCACTGTGCCAAGATCTGTTTGCAGTCTCAAAGAGCCCAAAACTTCAGGATTTCTTCTTTTCTTTGAGGAACAACTCAACTGATGCCACATCAAGGGTCCAAAAAATAAAGTGATGGATAGAATACTTGAATTAATCTCAGCCATCAGAGCTGCATCCTAATCCATCATTATTCGCACATCATGCCTCCTCAGTTTGGACCCAGCCTTATGTAAATCAGTCTTGACCCTGCTCTAGTGGGAACAGTCCAGCCCGAACTGCCAGGCCAGGACCTCCCTGCACATGCAACCCAGGACCAGTTTTGCCCTTACTATGGGCCAGGTATAGCTTGATTCCAGTGGCACGGTGACCATGGGACCCACGTCTGGGAATATCCGTCACACTTAGGGGCCTTTTATGAGCCTCGTTGCATTGCTCTTGCACTAAATGAGATTTATGAAGCCACGCAAGGCCACCTTGTGTGGCCCTGAGTGGCTTCATAAATATCGAGTAAAGCAAAGCAGCCTAAATCACTGCATTGTCTTACTGTAGCCAGGGCGTCATTTCATGGGTGTTGCGTGGGTGTTCCCACGCAACAACCATGGATTTTGAAGCATTCCCAGATTTACCAGAAGTGGAAGACCTGGGAATGGGCTAAAAGCATATACCTCCCCAGGTGAGGCGTAACAAGGAGAAATAACTTTATTTCTCCTTGCTTATTCCTCTTTCTATGTGTGCTGCATTCCCCAGCGGATTGTTTTTGCCCCAGGGGATTGTTTTTGTGCAGGAAGGTATTCCTTCCTGCATGAAAACCCTTCATCTTACAACGCAGGCACACAGGCACCATGGTGCTAGGGTGCCTGAGTTGGCGCTAGGCAGCCAAAATGGCATCAGCGCAGGGGAAAAGGCAGAAATGCACCACATTTTTTAAATACAGTGCATTCCTGCCCTTTCCCTGTCATGCAGTGCAGCAAGGTGACTTTCTGCACTGCATGCCATGACAATCTCGTAAACCTGGCCCTTAGTGGATCAAAAAACAAAGTGATGAATGGAATGCTTGAATTAATCTCAGCTACTGGCGATCGCTTGGGGCCGCCCCCTACTCCATTGTTTTCTACCCAATATGCCACCTCAGTTTGGACCCAGCCATATGACCCTTGACCCTGCTCCATGGGAACAGTTCAGGTCAAATTGCTGAAGAAGGGTGACATACCCTGAAACCGGTCCCAGGATGCTTGTTTCCGGTCCAGGGAGGACCTGGCCTGGCAGTTCGGTCTGGACTGTTTCCATGGGGCACAGGGTGAAGACTGATTTGCATATGGCTGCGTCCAAACTGGGGTGGCGTAGTGGGCAAAAGAACAATGGATTTAACTCAGATCTTTTGACTGGGGGAGAATGTTTGCATTGTCAGCATTCCGTCCATCATTTGTTTGCTGTAACACAGGTCAAATTGCCAGGCCAGGTCTCCCTGAACTGGAACACAAGCAACCCAGGACTGGTTTTGCCCAGGGGTCCTCTTGGGGATCGGGGCTTACTTCAGCAGAGGCCAACAGGTCTCAGACAGGTCCAGCTGCAGGTCCAGCAGATCCAGTTGCAGCAGGTCAGTTGGCCAGTTTCAGAGAGACGTCTGGAGGTTGTTATATGCATGTAGCTCAGAACAAAAGGTCAGTCAGTTGATCCTTGGAGTCACTTCAGTCTGGGATGAAGGGAGCCTGTCCAGTCTTTTTTCTTAGCTAGCAGGACAGGCCTCAAGGAGCAGGGCTTGCTTCTTCTGTAGTATTCACACGTACAGGAGTGTACTGAAGAGTGGGTGTGAGGGACCCCCTTTTTATACTTGGTGCCCACTATGAAGTAGGAGAAGCTTCTGGAGTTTCTCCCTATAGATGCATCTTGAATTTCCCACCTTCCTGCCCTGTTCCTAGTCTGTCTGGGGCACAGTAGACTAGTGTGAAGTCCTTTGTCCATGAGCTGGGCCAGTCCCTTTGAAGCGCAAGTGTGATAGGTGACTGCGCCGCCCCGCCCCCCCATTATGCCAGAATGTCTCATCCTGCCAACACCCAGACCCTCAACTGAGATGCTGTCTGTGAGGAATAAGCAAAGGCCAACTGTTAACTAAACCTAGTCGTGTGACCCAGGTACAGACTGCAGGCACCAAATGGTTAGGACTAAAAAGGGCAACTTTCTAAAAGTGTCATTTTCCAAATTGTGACCCAAAGAAGGTTTTAAATTATAATTCCTCAGACATGAAACATGACATTCCTACCTGCGCTCAGACAAAGTTATCACCTATTAAATGTAATAAAGTAACCCAATGTTCTCCTATGGAAGTGGTAAGCCTTGCAATAGTGAAAAATGAATTTGAGAGATTTTCACTGCCAGGATATGTAAAACTTAGAAGTACATGTCCAGCTTTTTAAATACAACGCACCTCGCCCTATGGGCTGTTTAGGGCCTACCCTAGGGTTGAATTATATGTATTAAAAAGGAAGATTTAGGCCTGGCAAAAGGTTTATTTTGCCAGGTCGGAATGGCAGTTCAAAACTGCACCCACAGGCTACAAAGGAAGGCCTGAGACATGTTTAAAAGGGCTACTTAAGAGGAGGCACAATAAGTGCTGCAGGCCCACTAGTGGCATTTAATTTACAGGCCTTGGGTACCTGTAGTACCATTTTAATAGGGACTTACAAGTAAATTAAATGTGCCAATTGGGAGTAAGCCAATTTTATCATGTTCAAAGGAGAGAGCGCAAGCACTTTTAGCTCTGGATAGCAGTGGTAAAGTGCACAGAGTCATAAAAGCCAACAAAAACAGGTTCAGAAAACAGGAGGGGTGAAGGTAAAAACATTGGTGGTGACCCTGTAGAGAGGGCCAAGTACAACAGCCGCCCTACATATTTCATGCACATACACCCCACTGGCCTCTGCCCAGGAAGTCGAAACTTCCCTTGTGGATAGTCCTCAAACATTAGATGGAGGATCTTTCCCCACTGCTTTATGTGCTTGAGAGATCACTAGCCAGACCCACCTACTGAACGTGGTTGGATAAATCTTTTTTCCTTTATTCACAGAACCAAAGGAGATAAACGCATAATTAGAAAGCCTGAACTCCGTAGTGAACCGGAGGTAAATAGATAGACACCTTTTAACATCCAATGAAGAGTGTACCCCTGACTCTTCTGATGGGAAGGTCAGAAGCACCACTTTCTGTTGTAAACGAAACCTAGAGTTCATCTTAGGAATTTATTTGGGACTGGTATTTAAAGTTTTTCCAACATAAGGTTGTAACCCTATGCTGTAAAAACTTTAAATAGGAAATAACCAAGGCTCCTATCACTCCCATCGCTGATGTTTTTGGAAGAAGGAAAACCATTTTTGGTGAAAGCCACATCAGTTTTGCAGTCTTAAGAGGCTCAAAAGGATCCTGTTGTAAACCCCTAAAGTCTGTTGGTAAGTCCTGTGAAAGAACTGATACCTGGCTAACTAGTTTGCGTAATCTAAAGTTTGAAAGTAGCCTTTAAACTGGGGGTCACTTCCGCTAGTTCACCCAAAGGATCCTTTAAAGCTTTTATTGCTGCCCATTGACCAGCTAGAGCTGAGGGAGCTACTTTTTAAAGCAAATCGTCCCTTAAAAAAATCTAAAACCTCTACATTATTTAATCTAACCTGATACAGATTGTTTTAAGAACTCCACTTCTGAAAGGAGTTCCAGTGTTTCCTATAGCAAGATTGAGATGATTGAATACCTAAAGCTAGCTGAGCAACACAAACCATAGCCTCCAAATTCAGCCTCTCAATTTCCACACTGTTAGATTGAGATATCTTAAGTGGCTGAAAGGAAACTAGGGTTACTGTAGGGGAGAAGTGTTCAGATGCAGGTGAAAGAATTCACCCCTGGAGAGAGTCATGAACAGAGGGACCCAGAGCCACCTCGGCCAATATGGGGCTATGACAATCACAAGTTCAGAGGCGCAACTAGAGCCAAATTTCGGGGGGGGGCTAATTCTTCCAGCAGTAGGCAGAGTGGAGATGCAGGTGCTCTAAGAAGGGGTGAAAAAACAACAAAGCCTCATTAACAAGCAAATGGTCTTTTAAAGACCGTGAAGTACTCAGGTGTGGCTGTGTGTGCCCGGGAAACTGTCTCAGCCCGGGCTGCCACACACGACGGGGGTGGGGGGGCTAAAGCCCTTTGAGCCCAATGGGCGTTGCGCGCCTGCACAAGTTGTCCCGCCGAATCTTCTGCAGCACCATCGGGTGGAGGGGAATCGGAGGAAAGGCATACAGAAGACCCTGGGGCCAGGCCACTGACAATGCATCCACTGCTCTTGCCTCCAGACGATTCACCTTTGTACAGCAAATTGCCAATATGGTATTGCTTGGAAAGGGAAAGAGGTCTATCTATGGCTCCGCAAAGCAGAGGAAAACCTGATCGAACTAGGGGCGAGCCAGATGGAAAATTACCCAAGACGGAAGTTTGTGACTTAGGCATTCTGCTTGATAATTCAATTCCCCCTGAATATACAGGGATGGCTTTAGCAACTGTGATGCCCAGTGCATCAATCTTTGTTGGTGCCCCCCAATGACCTCCTTCTTCATGGGTCCCCTTACTATCACCCTCCAAAAGTGTCCCTCATCTCTCCATAGCCCTCTCTCACATTTCATTTGTTTTGTAGCACTACTCATACCAGTGTAGGGTGCCAGATCATTTTACATCATACACATTATACAGATACAATGAATCATGCAAGTATAAATCAGTGTAAAGGAAATGCTACATAAAACAAAGAGGACTACATGGTGTAGGAGTCACATGTCATCCATACTGGTAGGCAGTATATTTTAAAAGTGCTTGGACTGGAGAGGCGTTAAAACGTAACACAGTGGCAGGGAACAGAAGCAACATCGCTTGAAGCAAGATGGCGGCAGCGTTATCACTGCAGCAACTCCTCTCCCTAGCTCCGTGCTCCGTCGAGCATAACGGCACACACTTACCGGTGATTCGCGGACTCCATCCTGCGTCTCGATTGGGTCTGTGTCGGCAGCCAGCGATTCACGGATGCCCTGGCTGGGGGCGAGCAGGCGACCCGAGCTACCGACGCCGGCTGAGGCACCAGATGGCTTCTCCTCGCAGAGGAGCTGCAGGGGCGGCAGTGGGAAGCCGGTTGACACGCTGGTGAGAGCAGCGTGTTCATTGCGCTCCACCCTGTGGCTGTTGGCAAGAACTGCAGCTAAGGTGGGACACAGGCTGGTTCAACTGAACTTCTATACTACAACGAGCTACAATCTTGTATTCGGGAGGATGCCACCTAAATCAACAAAACAATTGAAGGAAGTGGTGAACAGAAAATCACCGCAAATACAGCAGCCTCAAGGTAATAGTCTGGAGTCTCCCTTGGGTACTGGTGTATTGGCAGGTAAATCCAATGAGCCTCGCAACGCCAAGAAGCAAGTAGAGAGTGGAGGGGCATGGAGATGGAGGATTCAGACTGAGCGTACCGCTGGGCGGAAAGGGACAAACATAAAAGCTTTGGAAGAAGTGGCAGCAGGCTCTGAGGGGGATAAGTCAAATGCACTTTCTGTACCACCTCAACCTGCCATCACTGATTTTTTTTTTAAAACCGGAGATGGTATTTCGGAGGATATAACAGAACCCCTTGGTTACTCAGACCCGGAGTTGGCTGTTCTTAATCGGAGCGCAGATCCGGTTGATGACATGGGGGAAAATACTGCAATACACACAGAAGTTCAGGATGAGACGGCCAGGAATATTAAAGATGTCCGGGAAGAAAAGGGAACAGAATATGGTGATAACAGGGAGGTTGATAATGGAACTTTACCTGACCACCAAACCTGTGGGCCGCCGTCAATACCTGTTGGAGCCTCTGGGGAGGTGGGAGGTGCCATTTGTCCTGAAGAACTGTCTCTAGTAGCTGGTGATATAATCTCCGATGGAACAGATACGTTTTTCTCACTTACTGAGGAGTCATTATCCGGTGTATCTGACTCAGACCATAGCGAGATCGATGATAGTTTGTCTTCATCAGGCTCCAGCACTCTGGGAGCACCCGAGACAGCCCTGAAGCGACAGAAATCTCGGATGAACTCTAAAGGGGCTAAAGGTCATAGCGAGACTCAGAAAAATAAGGGAAGGCACTCAGGTGGCCCTGGTTTGAAGTGGGACTATTCCCACACGAGGATAATTGGTCCAACGGGATTGACAACCGAACAGACGGAATCTTCCCCCGGTGCACCTCAGGCAAAGGGAATAACAGATACGAACTCCGCTTTGAGTATGATTCTGGATTCTATATAAGAACATCGTGCTGAGACTCGGGCAGATGGAAAGAAGGCAAGGCAGGCCTCTAAAAAATTGGAGGGGGCAGTACGGAAAGTCGGCAAAACCTGTGCAGAGATCAGTGAACGGATGAACTTTCTGGAAGAAAGAACCACGGTGGTCGAAAAGGAGTTGTCTGATGTTAAAGAAGAAACTAAAACCCACAATGCCCAGCTCACCGACGCTATGTGGAAGCTGGAGGACATAGAGAACCGTATGAGGAGAAATAACCTCCGCTTCCTAGGGATAAAGGAAGGCTTGGAAGGGGAGGACATTCGTTTTTTCATTGTAAATCTCCTTAAAGAAGCTTTCCCTGAGTTTACAGGGTGGGAATGGGAACGGGAAGTCCAGAGGGTTCATCGGTTCCCTTTTACCAGATACAAAAATTCTGGCAGAGATTTAAACCAACCAAGGGCCATTCTGGTTTTCTTTGGCAATTATATGCTTAGGCAAGCTATATTCGAGAGAGCTCGACCCGAGGCCAGAAGGCAATATAAAGAGTCATAAAGAGTCCTCTTTTTTGTACGTCCGATTTCTGTCATGTTACCGTAGAGCGTAGATGGCGACTTCGGCAACTGATCAAGCCCTTTCAGGACGCTGGGTTCGAGGCCTTTTTGCTCGCTCCTGCAAGGCTGAAGACAATTGTAAGAGGGGCGGTCAAATTCTTCACCTCAGAAATCCAAGCTAGTGAATACTTAGATCAAGTCCGGTCGGATAAAGGAAATGTTTGAGGCTTCAATGCATTTATTGGGTTAATTTAAATAAGATTTTGTTGTAAGTAAAAGGTTATACATGTAGGGTGTTTTTTTTCATTTCTTCTTTTTCTCCTCTTTTTTCTCTACATGACGTTTTGGCTAGATAAAGTACGGAGGGAGCTTGGGGGGGGAGCTGCGATGCTCTTTCCTGTCTCCATCACTCAGACCCCTGCGGTCTGGCTGCTTCTAAGGGTAGGGGAGGGAGGGTGGGTTGGAGTTGGGGTGGTGGGATGGGAGGTGGGGGAGAAGGGGCAGGGGGGGGTTCACGGTGGTAAGGTGAAGTGTAAATCGCAGCCGAAGCACGATGTTTACTATGGGTGGGTATTTAAAGTTAAAGAGCAATCTGGAAGGAAGACTGTACGTGACTGCCTGCAGGGCCAATACAGTATTTGCATTAATTCAGACATGGTAACACAGCTGGAAATAATGTTTTATTGGAATAATGGCTAAAGTACGCATCGCTTCTATTAATATTTGCGGGCTTAAGGACATTGCTAAGAGGAGGAGGATCCAGGAAGATCTCAAGGTATTAAAGGCAGATGTTTATTGTCTACAGGAGACCCACATTGCCAGGAATGATAGCAACCTACTTAAATCCCTGGGGTTGAAGGTAGAAGCTTATACTACACAAGATGTGAAGACTAAGGGGGTTGCGGTTCTCATAAAGGTAGTGTCATTAACCCTGGTAGGAAAGCTGTTGATAGGAATGGTAGGTGGGTATTATTGGAATGCAGGCATACAACCGGCTCATTTACATTATGTACAGTCTATGCCCCTGTCCTTGATGACCCAGGGCTATTCTGTTTTTTGGCCAATGAATTACCATCTTGGCCAGCACCGTTTGTGGTGTGTGGGGACTTAAATCTTAATGGATCTAGAGACACTCCGGGGACATTGGGAGCCTCCAGTAAACGGCGGAAGCCACATGCCATGAGGGCGTTTAAAAACGTTGTAAATGATATCGGTTTGGTAGACGCTTGGCCTAAACTTAGAGCACCGGAGCCCGGTTATACTTTCTATTCAGCTCCACACAGCAAGTTTGCTAGATTGGACATCTTTTTAACCTAGCCATCTATACTTCAAGAGGTACGGATTGAGCTCTTCCCCAGAGTTATGTCCGATCATAACCCAGTAGTCCTAGAGTTTTCAGTAACTGGAGCAAGGAAGGAGTATTCAAGATGGACTTTTGAGAGGGCTCTGCTTTCAGATCAAAAATTTATTGAATATATGAAGGGCTGGATCAGGGAATTTTTTGATAATAATAGCGGTAGTGCCCTCCCTGGAATGGTTTGGGACGCTTTTAAAGCGTCAGTGAGAGGTGAGATCCTGCAATACTGCCTGAGCGAGCGAAAAAAAGAGGTAGAATAGATCAAACAGTTTTATCAAAAGCTTGCCAGATTGCAAACGGAATTGATTAGTGCTGTGACTCGTGGAGGCGAGGTGGTCAGAATCATGAGCACTATCAATATAACTAAAGCCTGTCTGAATGATTTCAACGCTGAGAGGCTCGCGGGGAAATACTTAGCTAAGAGGCAGGATTGCTATGAATATAGTGAGACCGTGGGCAGATTGTTGGCAATCAGGGCCAGACAGCAGGTGGCAGCAGGATATATAGATAGGATTAGAAATATGCAGGGCAAAGTCATGACGGAGCCTGTCGAGATTAGAGAGGCTTTTAGAGAATTTTATGAAGACCTTTACTCGGCCCCATCTCGCGACGGTTATTTATCAAATCCGGAGGGACAGGATTTGACCCGATCGGAAGGGTCCCACAGGAGGAGGGTGCCCGGTTAGGGGCAGAGATTACACAAGAGGAGCTATTTAGTGCGCTTCAAGCCCTTCCATCGGGCAAGGCATCGGGAACTGACTGTATTCCTATAGAGTTCTATAAAGTCTTCTTCAGCGAGATTTATCGTTCTATGCTCAGTTTATTTCAGGAGATCAGGGAAGGGGCTACACCACCGGGCTCTTGGGGTATTGGGAATATTGTTATTTTTTTTAAAAAGGGCAAAGATCCTATGAATTTAGGCTCATATAGTCCTATTACGCTGCTAAATAGTGACGCCAAGCTTTATTCCAAGATTTTTGCTTCACGCTTGAACTCCGTGATGCATCATCTTGTTTCGGTTTGGCAGCACAGGTTTATACAAGGAAGAGGAACTGTAGATCACGTTAGGAGGTTAATTACCCTTTTTGATGCTACTGAGATTTCCTCCAAACCTATGGGGGTAGCTTTTTTAGACGCGGAGAAGGCCTTCGATAGGGTGTCATGGAGTTATTTATGGCAGACCTTCAAGGCTTATGGCCTAGGGGATTCATTTGTGAAAGCAATACAGGTCTTGTATGTCAACCCTATAGCAAGATTAAGAATTATGGGGGAAGAGACGGCGCCATTCTCAATCGGTAGGGGAACAAGACAGGGTTGCCCTGCCTCTCCCCTACTGTTCGCCTTGTATTTAGACCCCCTTCTTAGGCGTCTGGAGGCCTCCGCAGAAATTATTCCGGTCAGTTTACAAGGCGGGGACACCAAGCTATTGGCCTACGCCGATGACGTGGCTATTATTTCATCTGACCCTGATCGTGCAATGTCTGCGGTTGAAAGCATTACTGAAAACTTTGGGACTCAATCGGGTTTTTTATTGAATAAAGCTAAAACGCAGATCGCGACAAATAGATTTGTTACAGGTACAGATAATAGAATTGTAGAAAAAGCGATGTACCTAGGCATTATCATCACAGCAAAGGTGGAAGATATAGTGGATATAAATATGATCCCTATAATGGGGAAAATTAAGAACAATCTCCATCGATGGGATAATTTGAAATTGTCAATAGTAGGGAGATGTAATCTCATTAAAATGATGATTCTGCCTAAACTTTTGTATATTTTCCGTGCGATTCCTCTGGAAATTCATAATTTTTGGTTTAAACAAATAGAGAAGGAGGTAGTTAGGTTTATCTGGTGCTACCAAAGGACCAGGAGAGCTAATGTGTTCCTATCCCTTCCCAGGGATAGAGGAGGATGGGGGCTCCCGCATATTAAGCTATATTATTTAGCGGCTTCATTCCAATATTACCGGCCTCTCTTTGGAGTTAAGGAAAAGGATAGGGAGGATCCTGGTCACGTGCCGAAAATATATGAGCTACTGATAGGTGCCCGGGCTAACGGCTGGTTCTTGAAATTCTATGAAGCAAGCTACTTTAAGAAAACGCGATTCAAGGTACTAGTCACTGCTTTTCGCAATTGGGCAGGCATAAGGCAGAAACTTGGGGTAGGTAGGTTCAGCCGTGATTCTCCCATGATTGGGAATGACCAACTGCCAAGGGCATTACAAGATGCATGCCTGGCAAGGTGGGGAAAGGGTGGTTTATACAGGATAGGGGACCTGTTAGCTGGGGATCACATAACTTCATTCGAAGTAGTTAGGAAAAGGTTTGGTGTTGGCCCCCGGGATTTTTTTAAATTTCTACAGCTGAGAGATTTCTTGCTTAAAAAGGCTGGTGGGGCGGCAGGGTTTGGACAAGTACCTTTGATGGAATTGTTAACTAGTAGTTTGGGATCCTCAATTACACAAATATATAGATGCCTGCTGGAAGGAGTACCAGATGATTCGATAAACATAGGCTGAAATGGCAGGATAGGCTGGGGGTTGAGGATTCTTGTTTTATAAGATCATTAGAACTCTGGGACACGGTATTGTGCTCTGCCAATTTGCGGGCCCAACATTTTAAGACCTTATTTGATCTCTATATTACACCTGTGAAAATTGTCAAATGGGGTGGAACAGAGGGGACTTCCTGCTTTAGATGTGCAACTTTCGGTGTGGATTTAGTGCATATTTTTGCCACTTGTCCTTGTATTGAATCTATAGGTCGTGGAATTTCAGGCTTTTTACAACAGGTGCTTAATGAAGATGTTCCTCTGACACCTCAGCTGATGTTATTAGGGGTAAATGATTTAGTCGGCAACAAAGGAGTAGAACTCACTTTTATAGCAATGGCAGTTCTCAGGTTCTGTGTCGCCTCAGCTTGGCTTGATTCACAACCACCAACCTTCCAGCAGTGGAAGGGACGATTTTTACATATATATAATTTAGAAAAGGCACTTTATGAAAGGAGAGGCAGAAAAGGTAGGATCAAAGGGAATAGGATCTGGGGCCCCCTCTCCTCCTGGATTGCGTCTTTTTTATAAATTGATTTTTTTTTTTTTTATCTTGGTCCATTCTGAAAAATTCTGTTGTTACATTATGTTATTCTCTAGCTTTTTGATTTAGTGAATATTGTGCGTAATGTATTACCTGATTGACCCTTGTTTTTCAAATGAAATTATGGTTTTATGTTTGGACTGTATGTACATGTGATTAACGCTGCATTTACACAGTTTTTAGCAAAAAATGACAACATAATAAAAAAAAATAAAAACGTAACACAGTGGCAGGGGTTGGCTTTCCCAAAGAGAATTTATTTCTACCCAACCAAACCCTTTTAGCAACCTTAGGATAATGATGGACTGGGGAAAAACATAAGGTTCTAATCTATCCCTTGCAGTTTGCATGCAGCTCTTTGATGACAGTTTATATAGCTCCCTGCTATATTAGCATTGTAACTTGTGAACTGCAGGCAACAAAATGATCTCTGACAAAAGCAGTAATTCACTGAGCTATCCGCAGAAATTAATTTTTGTGATCTGCATGGTACACATGCTTTGCAGCAGGTACATTAACCCTCTGTGCTTTTTTATGATGAGCCAAAATTGCCACTAAACAAAACTCTAATCTCTCTCCAGCAGGTACATTAATCACCAGAGTTATCTTGACATTTTTATTATTCCCCAAAAATTTCAGAACACACAAGTAACTCTGCAGCAGGTGCTTTTGAACGCAGAAGAACTTTAAATACAGTGCCCACCAAGCTCAGTTCCCAGTGTGGTGGCTCTGGTCGCCCAAACCTAACGTCGACCCTGTGAATAAAGGTCACCAGAATACAATCATATCATTTTTGAAAGACTTTCAGTACTTGGGTGGCAAATGCAGCATACATGCTAGCCCTCATGCCAAGGTTCAATGCCTCATATACCTGTTCAACGTGGACTCCACTTTCTTATCCACTGCATCTGAAAGTGTTGATTCTTCAGCGGGAAGCAAAGAAGAAGCCATGGATGACCATATGATATTGACCTTTGGGGTCTGGGGAAAGTTCTCAGCAAAATCTGCAATCAGGTACCTCATGTCCAATAAAGTGGGATATTGTTTTTATTCATATCCTTCCACTCTTTGAAAATGATATCCTTAAATGCATAATGTAATGGAAGGCCTTCAGTAGATGAGGCACTGCAGTAAGCATAAAAACCTGTATGTTGTGATTTTCCTGGAAGGCCCATGACTTCACTGTGTGAACCGCATCTTTAGACCTTAACGGGACAGCTAATATGTAGACCAAAATATTATTAAGAGACATTAGTTGATGATAGAAGACAAGCCCACTATGCAGGCTTCTTTTTCTAATATTGTCTACTGTTATTATCTCTGAATAGTTTTATGATTAAGACTTTCCTCCCAGTGTTACATACATATGCACAAGGTCCCTGTCCTGTGCCTGAATAGCTATGGCTGATGACCTGTATTTGGCTTCAGACTCTGATCAGGCTAAGGGTCTCTAGAGATGCCCAACGACAACCCAAAAAGACTTTCTAAGTCATTATAAGAGGTTTAGTGCCTGAATTATATGTTAGCGAAAAGGGTACTCCCTCAAAACAGCGATGGAGTACCCTTCCCCCCAACATAATGGAGCGACCACCAAATTTAAAAGCGGGCGTACCATAATTTGGCAATGGAAGAGACTACTCCGTCTCCACAGTGGCCAAACTTCTCTGATGGTCTGACTGAGAGAGGGCCGTCAGAGAATTAGCTATATGTCTGTCTGCCCAATTTAGATGAGAAGACATATAGAAAATCATAAAAATGCCCCCTGCCATGGGAGATGACTCCCATGGCAAAGGAGGCATTGTTTTTATTTTCAAAAACAAAATCCCACTTTGGGATTATGTTTTTGAAAATAAAATGAGCTTAATAAATCTGCCTTACAGCTCTGTCATGTTTAACGGAGTCATATGTCAAAGTTACAATGCATTCATACATGCATTCATAGGAACTGCCTTCACAGCGGCTCCTGTGAATGATAGAAATGTCTTTCAGTCCGAAGGGCATTTCTAAATTTGGCTATCAGGACCTCTGCCAGGGCCACGGAGTTAAATACTCAGTCACCCTGGTGGAAGACAGGCCGAATGCCTATAATTAAATCGGGCCCTCTGAAATAAAATGATTACATACATACATAAGAAATCCCCAGCAACCTACTGACTTTCAAAAGGTGACAAAAGATGTAGCTGTCATGTATGCACCGGGGAAAGGCAGCGTCCACATCAGTGAGAACCACCACAATAAAAGCACTAGCACTCCTACATACACTTTACTGAACCATAGAGGGTCTTGAACAGAAGTGGCGGGGTGTACCAACTGATAAATTGTATGGGGGTGTGTACTAGGAGGTGCGAAACACAAAGTGAGAGACTAAGGCTTCGATTTAGTTATAGGCAGTCGGCCTGTCTTCCATCTGGGCATGTCCTGCGCTGCGAGATTGTCAAAGCGATTTTAAGAGCGGTGAGAGGAGGCTCCGTCTCCTGGTGCATTGGAAGGTGGGGGAATGAGTCCCCTGGTGCCTCGAGAGTCCAATGGGGCAGCACACACCCACACAAGCTTGCAATATGCACCGCGCTGTGGGATTGTCAAATCGCTTTTGAGTGTGGTGAGAGGAGGCCCCGCCCCCCTGGAGAAGCAGTATGCACTTGCGCCTCCTGGCGCATTGGAAGGTGGGGGAATGAGTCCCCTGGTGCCTCGAGAGTCCAATGAGGCAGCACACACCCTCAAAAACTTGTAATATATCCCGTGCTGTTGTATTGTCACCCCCAGGAAATCATAAAAATGTCCCCCTAGCGATGGAAGATGACTCCCATGGCGAGGGGGGCATTTTATTTTTTTTTCAAAACAAAAAATCCCACTTTGGGGTTTTGTTGTTGAAAATAAAATAAGCTTTGTAAATCTGCTGCACTGCTCTGTCATGTTTGAGGGAGCCATATGTCAAAATTTCAATGCATTCATAGGAACCGCCTTCATAGCACTCCTGTTAATGATAGAAATGTCTGTCGGTCCAATCAGGGACATCTTAAGGATTTTGGGGGCCCTGGGCCAAACATATTTTGGGGGCCCCTGTTCAGAGCAGCTTTGAATTTATGATCCAATTTGAGCCCCTGTTTCCCACGCCGTTTCCGCTTCCTCAGCTGCGTTAGCGATCCAGTTTGCATCATAGGCATTAGCCTATACATTCCCGATGTAAACGGACGCGTGCAGCTGACAGCAGTAGGATTTAGTGTTTCCTGCCCTGCTACTAGGTTTTTAATACTTTTTAAATTGTATATGTGTGGCTGAATTACTCTGTGCTTTTTAACAGTTTCTCCTACCTACGCGCACTTGCACTTTACTTTATTCTGCTTGCCTACACCTCCTTAGCTGCTCCACCTCGCATCTCGCTTTTCCTCCAGTCCTGGTCCGCCGCGGCTGATACACCGATTGTGCGGAGGGCTGGGGCTACTATCAGGCTCCTCACTTCCGCCCACGCAGTTTCCGCTTCCTCAGCTGCGTTAGCGATCCAGTTTGCATCATAGGCATTAGCCTATATATTCCCGATGCAAACGGATGCACGCAGCGGGCGCGCCACTGGCGCGCCAAAGGCATGCCCGTCTGCGCTTGTCAGCGTCCCGGAGGCGTCCGGCGCCGGCCATGCTGCCCAGCTCCCCTCCGATGAGTTTCTTCCACTATATTACAATAGGGAAAAACTGCTTAGCCTTAGGCGGCTACCATTATGTCAGTGTACAGCGGCTGATCCGAGCTTGGAGGTAGACTTTCGATACAAAAAGTGCAACTGGTCTCTCCTCCAGTCCAGGAAACTCGCACCCAAGATCCTCCCACGCAACAATAAGTGTAAAAACAATAAGAAAACAGAGGACTTAAAGGCCACCCTTTTAAATTGTCGCTCTATGCAAAAGCATGAACCACACATTTATGACCTACTGTTAGACGAACAGCCTGATCTTTTATTTCTCACTGAGAAGTGGCTGTCTGAAGCCTCAAACCCTACTATCACCTCGGCCATCCCTACGGGTTATAAAATCCTTAGGAGGGACCGACCGAGTGGGAAGGGGGCGGTGTCGCCATAATTTACAATCAAAAACTAGACTGCTCTCCCATCCCGATGGAAAACATCGAGGGCGCAGAGTCCTTAGGCTTCCGCTGTACCTTATCCCCCATCATAGCATAGCTGGTTTTCTGATTTACAGACCTCCCGGTGCAATTGGAAATGTTATTACTACGCTTAATACAGCCACCACCTCCATGGACTTAAAATACAACAACTGCCTTATTCTGGGAGATTTCAATATACATATGGACAATGGAAAAGACCCTCAAACAATTTCCTTGTTGGAGACGCTGCAGGCCTGCAACATGTTTCCATCTATTTCTTTGGCCACCCATGGGAAGGGCCATACCCTAGACCAAATCTTTCACAACTTTGAAATATCAGTAAGCCTACCTCTTCCCATTACCTGGTCTGACCACCTCCTATTAAAATTCGTCATTCCCAACTCTGCACAGCCCCTCGGACTAACTCAGGGCAGAGGGTCCCTAATTACAGAACGTTCCATAAAATATCCATCCCGATGTTAGCAGACGCCATCGGTCATTCCTCACCGGAGCTGTCTGGCTGCCCGATTCGGACGCCCTCTCAATAGATTCATGGCTCCGAGCCAACATTGGTGCAGCAGTACCGATTGTTTCCCGCTCCTCAAAGAGGTCGGCCCCACCGAGCTCCATGGTTTAACGATTCCCTCAGACCTAGCAAAAGAAATTGTAGAAAAATGGAACGAAAATGACGTAAATCCTATCTACCTGAGGACAGGAAGGTGTATAAAGACACCTTAAAAGCTTATTACATTCTCGTGAAGGCAGCCAACAAAAACTTCTTTCAAAGCAAGATAGAAAATGCCCAAAATAAGAGTAAGGAAATCTTTAGCATAGTTAAATCCTTTACCGCCCGAAAGCCAGCACAAAGGAAGGGCCATGCACGGAAGAATGGTCTAAGCAAATAGCTCAATTCTTCCACAAAAGATCTCCGTGATCCAACAAGCCTTCACTAACATCTCAGAGGAAGAACTGACCTTCTACCTTAGTTCTAATAGCAAATTTCACCTCTTGGATCCTCCATCTTTACTAACTTTCCCTGAGTTTCAGCTTGAAGAGTCACTGACCCTTCTCCAAAGCATTAAGTCTGGCTCTCCTACCGACCCATGTCCAGCGAATATCCTGAACCTATTAGCTCCCACCATAAACCTCACGGTAAACCAGCTCTTTAATGCTTCCCTCTCCTCAGGCAACATGCCGAAATTATGGAAGAATGCTAAGGTTCTTCCACTGATAAAAAGGCTAACGCCAAACCGATGGAGCCTGCCAACTACAGGCCAATCTCCCTTCTTCCGGCCCTCTCCAAAGTATTAGAGAAGCATGTAAACAAGGCCCTCCAAAAACACATTGAAGATGGGAAGCTCCTTCATGAGTCCCAATCCGGTTTTAGGGCTAACTACAGTACGGAGTCCGCTCTGCTGGAAGTGACTGAATTTCTCATGGGTAAGCTGGACCAGGGAGGCAAGGCTGATCCAGCGGTATACCAACAACAGATACTCTACTACCATATACTCACCTGGGCCCATAAACACACACAACTGAGTAGACCGCTGGTTTAGTTAAAGTTTCATATTTCAAGATTAGTTATTTCTTATTCCTAACTAACCTTTTCACTGATCAAAAGTTCTTTCCTCTGGTCGATGGACCATTAGTTGAACTAGTTGATGGTGATAATTAACATAATTCTTAACTATTCTTTTCTTTAAAATAAAAGATCACAGACTCGGGAGTTTTAAAACCTTTATCTAAATTAAATGCATGTGAACCATTTCAAAATTACAGTGCAATCACCATCTTTCTTAGGAGAGAAAATTCAATTGATTAAACACCAAGCATATACTTCGGACTCATACAATGATCAATGCTCAGAAAGGGAGAGGACAGAGAGAAAAGAACATCTGCAAATAACATGAAATTATAATTACCAAGAATGGTGTGAAAGACGAAACCCCTGGCCAAAGGGCTGGTAAGGGTCCCCCAGGATAGGTCAGGAGACAAAGACTTCAGGACAGGATAGTTGACCTCTCTAGAATACCGACGATTGCGCCGCACCCCTCTCTGACATTCTCTTCCTCCTCGAGATTCTTCTGCGATCTTCTGATCTAACCCAATTAAGTTAGGATAGAAAGTTCTGCTTCAGGTTCTGCATTCGGTTCTTCATCAGCATCTCACAGCATCTCTCCCAGCAACAGCATCTCCGACTCACAGCATCTCCAGTCCCCAACTTCTAACTGACTAACTAAAGCTACCTTAATTATACCTTCGTTTCTTCATGTTCCACCCACTAAAGTTTCAATATCGTAAAAATACGAAATATGATTGGTCAGGCAAGGGGGAAGCTCCATCACACCATGCTTACATGTCATCAAAATCAGTTCAACTATTGTTCGCAAACCCCTCCCCTTAATTTTTTATTCATGTATTGAGTTCCCATACATATCCACATTTTATTTTGCAACATTATTATAACTTCATGAATCAGAGTCTTCTTCGCTGAATTTTTCACCATCCGTTCCCAGGGCACATCATCTGCGACCTTGGCTCCTGTTCAGCATTTAGGTCATCATTCCGAGTTAACTTTCAGTGGACATGCGCAGTCGCTTCCTCACTCAGCTTAATTCAGTTATGCGTGAGAGGCCCAAATGCGCACTAATAATAAAATCAAAAAGACAAATATTAATTTCACAAATAAATGGTCACACTGTATACCTCCCACCTCTACTCTATTCCCCTTTTCTCATTAATACTTTTCCCGCATCAGCATTAGTAAAATAGCTTGTTTTCGTTTCAGCTAAGTAGATGCCATGCATGCGAGTCTTGAAGACTCAATTTTAGTGTCTTCTGCTCATGCGCTAGAATTTCCCTCCAAGCGTTACCTCGTCATACTGCGTAGATGAAGTTGACGCATGCGCACAACAGTTTCCCTGTTAAAAGCGGTATTAGTCCGTCTTCATTGTTATCCGCATTAGTACACACATAAGCAAGCTTCACAAACCCGCGTGTTCATGTGGTGCGTATTAGTTATTCACAAACATAATTATTAATTTGTTAATAAATTATACGAGTGGATTGCCTCCGAGCAAGTCTCTTTCTCACGAGATCTTGCTCCATCAAGGCTGTTCTGATACAGCTCGATCTGTCGGCGGCCTTCGAAACGGTCCCACATGAGAGGCTCCTGGAGAGACTTGCTAACATCGGCGTGGGGGGACCGCCTTAACATGGATGTCATCCTTCTTGGTAAATAGATCTCAGGACATCTGGCTGCCCCCTTTCTCATCCCCGGTTCCGGCCATGAATGTAGGTGTCCCTCAGGGCTCCATTCTCAGTCCTACGCTTTTTAATATATATCTATCCCCCTTGCATTTCTGGTAGAGGAAGAGGGCGCCAAAATTGTTTCCTATGCTAATGACACTCAGCTGATTTTTACATGTGAAAAAGGAACCGACTTTGACGGAGCAATGATTAGGTCTTGCCTCACAAAGGTTTTTAACTTGCTTAAGATCAATCAGCTGAAGTGCAATACTGACAAAACTGAAGTTGTTTTCTTTGGTAATCCAGAAACGCCTGACTGGAGCTCTTGGTGGCCAAAAGATCTGCCGCCCCGCCTGCGGAAAAGGAGAAAGTCAAAAACTTAGGAATTGTCATAGACAAGACACTCTCCATGCGCATTCAAATCCAAAATCTAACTGGCGCTTGCTTTGGCATACTCCGGATGCAAAAATAATTCCTGCCACTGTTACTGCTTGGGAGTAGAAAGATCGTGGTGCAGGCTCTGGTGACATCAAAGCTTGACTATGTCAACAGCTTGTACCTCGGTCTTCCCAAATCCCTTATCCAGCGCCTACAAGTGGTACAAAACGCGGCGGCCAGAGCCATCCTGAGACCTAAACCCAGATCTAGTATGACCCCTATTCTTAAGTCTCTACACTGGCTCCGCATAAAAGAACAGATCGACTTCAAAGCGATGACCATCTTCTTTAAAGCTTTCCACGGCTTAGGAGCCGGCTACCTAAATAAGCGCATTAATCGCTACATAACATCTAGACCCCTGAGATCTTCCAATGCCAACCTGGCCATCGTGCCTAAAATATGCTGTGCCCGCACTGGAGGCAGATCCCTCGGCTTTCTAGGTGCAAAATTGTGGAATAGACTCCTGAGTCTCTGAGACTAACCACAGACCTACTCTCTTTCAGGAAGAACTTAAAAACCTGGCTTTTTAATAACTTATAGGTCTTTTACGCACGTTTTCCTCCCGCTGTCACGCGCCAGGACACTCTAGTCTGAGTAGCTGCGCGATTTATTAAATACACTATTTAATTTCATTTCATTAGGTCCCTGGCAGTGCAAAGGAACACTCGTCCAAATTCTAAGGGCCTTATTTATGAGGCCTTGTTTCACTTTTATGCCGCTGGTGCGTCACTTTTGTGACGCACCGGCAGCGTAAAAATGTGCCATGTTGCGCCCTATTTACAAAGTGACACATCTAGGCAGATGCGTCACTTTGTAAACCCTAGCACCACATTATACCTGCGCCAGGTATAATGTATGCAGGGTGGGTGTTCCCCCGCAAAAACCCTCGTAGAAGTGGCGCATTGAAATCTATGAGAACTCAGTGCGCCACTTCTAGGGCGCCATTGCATCAATATCTTACACCAGCTTCACAGCAGGCGTAAGACTGATGCAGGCCCTTTCACATGGGGCTTGCCCCATGCGAAAGGACACATTGCTGGAGTTAAGTCTATTTTCAGACACATCCCAGCAATGCATCACTTTTGCGCCTACAGATACGTCAGAAATACTAACGTATCTGTAACTCCTTACGACATGATGCGTCATACAGTAAATATGACGCATCCATCATGTCGCAAGGAGGGCGCACTAAAGTGACGCATCCCTGTTTTCACACAGCGATGCGTCACTTCTCATAAAAAGGCCCTAAATGTGTTTACATCTAATATTCAGGGATGGTTATGTGTGTTTTCAATATTGTAACACAGCAGCAGCTCACCAATATTACTGCAAATAATCTCTGTGATGCCCTCCCATTTCTTATATGTTAGGCCTTGTTTTGATCTAAAAGAAACTTTTTATGTATATTGCATGAAACATAAAGACAACATTTTTCTGCAAAATGGCTGTACTGAACTCTCACACATCAGGTACATAAAAAATAAATTGAAGGAAAACAGTGTTTAAAACAATCTGTTTAAGAAATAGTCAAGGTCATTAGGGCAAAACTCTAGAGAACGGAGCTGACTCTGTCAGGGGGCCCCCTGAAAGGCTGGGGCCCTGGGCCAGAGCCCACTTTGCCCATGCATTAAAACGTCTCTGGGTCCAATAGACATTTCTAAATTTGGCTGTCAGGACCTCTGCCAGGGCGATGAAGTAAAATACTCAGTCATCCTGGTGGAAGACAGGCCAACCACCTATATTTAAATTAGGGCCTTAGTGTCTCACTTTGTGTGTCGCACCTCCTAGTACACACTCCCATATAATTTATGAGTTGGTGCACCCCAACCCCTTCTATGTGTTTGTTCAAGACCCTCTATGGTTCAGTGAATTGTATGTAGGAGTGCTAGTGCTGTTATTGTGGTGGTTGTCACTTATGTGAATGCTGCCTTTTCTCGGTGCATACATGACAGCTACATCCTTTGACAGTCACCTTTTGAAAGTCAATGGGTTGCTGGCGATTTCAGTTACATGTGGCTAGTAGGTAAGTCTTACTTACTCACACTGTGGCTGCATTCATAGGTAAGGAATGCTTCCACAAATATAGTCATGTATAATTTCACCCATCGCAATAGCTTCTGCCAGGTCGGAACACCCCATCGCAATATATAACCCAGAGATTAAAATATTGTTCATTCCTGTATAGAATGTCTGCAGCATTTCCAATGAAACTTCATTAAAAAATATGTCACTCCTACAGTAAGCAGGAGATACCGGGTGTGTTCTCTCTCCCCATCTCCTCATCTTTTTCAAAGTCCAAATATACAGCCTTAACAGAGGTACAATAGGGCACACATATGTATGCAAAACATTATTGAACATACATTTGACATCTTCAAGTTGTACTTAGGATATGTTATGTTATGTTGTGTTATGTTATGTTATGTTATGTAATGCAGATTTCAAGAGCACTATCACCCAGGAGGGTATCCTAGCACACAGTGGGTTTGAGTCTAGCCAAATCTAGGGCCTAGTGGGACTACTTGAAAAGTAAGGTCTTTAGCTTCTTGCGAAATTTAAGTGAGGAGGAGGCACTTATGTATTGTGGCAGATGGTTTCTTGCTTTACAAGTGATGTACGAGAAACCTCGAACACCGAATCTGGTTTTCCATATGCGTGGGATGTGTGCAAGGAGTCCTGACGTTGGGAGGTGTCTGGAAGGTTTGTGAAAGCAGATGCAATTGTTGAGGTATGCTGAGCCAGTGTTATGCAGTGCCTTGAAAGTGTAGGCGAGGAGTTTGAAATGTGCTCGTTTTTGTATGGGGAGCCAGTGGAGCTCCTTCAGGTGTGGTGTGATGTGAGTTTGGCATGGGAGGTTGAGAGTCATTCTGGACGTTAAGTTCTGAATGGTCTGCAGCCTTCTGCTGAGTGTTTTGTGGATCTCAGCAAAGAGAGTGTTTTCTTAGTCGAGATTGCTTGTGACCAGGACATGTGTGACAGATTTTCGGTGCTAATTGGGAGAAATTTGAAAATCTTCCTCAGCATCTTCAGGGTATGGAAGCATGAGGTGATGATGGTGTTGACTTGGGCGGTCATGTGGAGTTTACTGTTGATAGCGCTCCCAAAGGTCTTTGGCATGGGTGGGGGGGAGTGTTGGTCTTAACTCTGTTGACCACAAGGTGGAATCCCACGGTAAAGTGCTCTTCCCAAAGATCACAACTTTGGTCTTGTATGTGTTCAGCTTCAGACAGTTGGTCTTCATCCAGTGGGCAATTTCAGTCAAGCAGTCATTGAACTTGATCCGGGCACTGGGAGTCTTGTCCATGAGGGGGAGAACATGAGTTGCATGTCGTCAGCGGAGGAGAGGCTGTTGATGTTGTGAGAGTGTATGATGCTGGCTAGAAGGATCATGTATGTGTTGAAGAGGGACGGGCATAGGAAGGATCCTTGCGGAACTCCGCAGATGAGGTCACAGGCATCCAAGGTGTACAGTGCCAGACAGATGACTGGGTCCTTCCAGTGTGTGTCTTTAGATTCCGATGTCATGTAGATGTTTTATAAGTATGGGGTGGGAGACCGTGTCAGATGCTGAGGAGAGGTCCAAGAGGATGAGAGGATGAGGGCCACCATGTCTCCTTTGTCGAGAGTCATTCGGATGCCATCTGTGGTGGTGATGAGGGCGGTTTGCGTGCTGTGGTTGGGTCTCAAACCAGACTTAGAGGTCGATTACCATGAAACATAGGTTCCAAATCGGATTCGCCGAATCCGAATCCCGTTCGGAGCCTTTCCGAACTGCATCGTAATTGACCCATGAGTGGTGTTGAGGAATAGGTGATCACTAAGATATTCTGTGAGGCATCTGTTTATGATTTTCTCTAAGACCTTGGCCAGGAATGGTAGCTGGTGAGCGTTGAAGGGTCCACAGAAGGTTTCTTCAGCAATAGGAGAATTCAGCAACAGTAGGACAGTTGCATGTTTCCAAGTGTCTTGGAAGGTCGCAGAAGAGGTGGAGGCATTCAAAACGTGTGTGAGGATGACGCTGATGGGTTGCAGTCCGCTCGAGTAGGCATGATGGGGCCCCTGAGTTGATGCACTTCATGATGGCGGCGGCTTCTTCTGGGGTGATGATGGTCCACATGGCTAGCATTGGTTCTTTGGATAAGATCGGTAGGCATTTGGTGAGGTCTATCTTGTCTGGTTTGAAGTTGCTGTAAATGCCAGGATTTTGTTGGTTAAGAATTGAGAGCGATTGTTGTAGAGGTCCTGTGAGGGGGTGATCAAGTTGGAAGTGGCTGCTTGTGAGGTGAAATCCTTCACAATGGTGTAGATTCCTTTGCTTCATTGGTGCTAGCATCTATATGGTCTGGATCATTTGGTGGGTTTGAACATGCTCCTCTCTGTATTGTACTGGCTCATTCTCCATTTGAGCTCCAGTTGTTTGCAGTGGCGTTTCATCAGTCTGAATTCCTCAGTGTACCAACTGGCCTGGGGTTTACATCTTGTTGTACTGCTGTGTCAGAAGGGGTCCAGGGAGTCGGCAGAGGGGGTCCAGGGAGTCGGTATAGGAGGTGACCCAATTGTTGAAATCTTGATGGCTTTGGGGAGAGAGTTGCTGTGTTCAGGTCAGTGGGTGTTGCGAGTGGTCTTCCAGTCCTTGTCAGTGATGCTGTTCCAGTTTTGGTGGCAGTGTCGGTTGCTTTAACTTCAAAGAGGTGGGGCAACGCGAGCACGGGGGAATAATAAATTAAACCACTTACCTGGCGCTGCGGCCGCCGCCTCGGTGCTCCTCTCCTGATGCTGGGCACACTGCACAGGCTCCCAGGGACCAATCACGGTACTGCTCTTGTGCATGAGAGCAGCACCGTGATTGAACTGAGTGTGCTGACTTGACACTCACTCAAGCACAGGGAGCCTGTGCCATTTCTCCACCCGGCTGTGCAACACAGCTGGATTGGAGAAATGTAAGTGCGCATGTCGGTTTGGCCATCCTAAGATGGCCCACCACTCCTCCTCCATGCTGCTGACGTGATGCTCCGTCAGGATGGCCCCACCCCCGCCCTAGGGCTGGCAATGGCTCAGTAAGAAAAATAATTGGACCAGGAAGGGGAAGACGGACTTGATGAGGATGTAGTCTGTTCAGGAGACTGGTGTGGCCAAATAATTCACTTGATAAGCTACTCTGGTGGTGCATCACAGTTTTTGAACAGTGTCAAGCCAACGATGAATTGTGGATTATGATATTGTCCATTTAAACCTCCCGAGACACCTCTATGGCAATACCATGATGACACAACCAAATTTGCATTCAGAATAGTGTAATGAATCAACATAACATAGCTCCAGTATATTTCCGCATAAACTATCTTACAACACCATACATTATTCAAACTTACTTGAAAGTTACAGTCACATCAGTACACACCACATGTAGTGTGTGTAGAACAATGCATGAAGGCATAGATAAAAACTATTATTAATTGCATTCTCCTACTCACATTAATCCAAGAGCAATTTATTGTGTAATTGCAGTATGGTACTACCAAGGCTAGCCTCAAAACCACATATTTATATTCATCCTTAATCTTTATATTGTTTCATTTATTTGAGTTGATGATTGTCATCTGATATGTTGTCAGTTTTCATTTTTCATGCATTGTATTTATCATTGTTATAATTAATTTTATATCTGCACAAAATCTTTATTAAAACTGGCCTTTAATATGTAATAAAGCCTTTTAAAAATAACTAGTGTGGATTTCTTGTGTGTCTCCATCTTTCAGGGAAAGATGTTTCAGAACCTACGAATGTATTAATGTGTTCCCCACAGTCTCTCCCAGGATATATTGTTACTCAATACACATAATTAGTTGGTAAGTTGGTCCAAACTCGTGTTTGCCAGAAGGCCTCAGGAAGTCTAACTGGGCTGTATTTACAGGTGGGCCCATAAGAACATATCAGGAGAAGAAGTGGATCTTGTTGGATAACTAGGTGATCAGTGAACTGGACTGTACAGGAGCCCTGGATGGAGTCAGTAGTATCGGTTCTATGACTGAATATTACTGAGCAAGATATTGTCTGTCAGAAATATTGTGCTCTAAATATCGTTTCCAAACATATTGTCCCATTGTGTGTAAATGTTCTCTTATAATGCTAATCAGTTGTAGGAAAGTGCACCTTTTTGCATGGTTATCCCTTAACTTTTTGCCAGATACCTGATGCCAACTTGACCGAGTGTGTGCTGGGATCCTATTAACCAGGTCCCAGCACCTGTGTTCTTTCCCAAAATTGTACGTTTGTTACCCACATTTGGCACACCTCTGGGCCACCTGTAAGTCTCTTGTAAAAGGTACCGCTGGTGCCAAGGGCCTTGTGACCAGAGAGGGCCTCTGAGGGCTGCAGCATTATGCCACCCTTAGAGGCCATCAACTTAACACCCACACACTGCCAGAGCAGGCTGCGTGTTTTGGTGCAGACCAAACTGAAGAGTCAACTTGGTACACATTCCTGTGGCATGGATAAGTCACCCCTCTAGCAGGCCTTACAGCCCTAAAGGCAGGGTGCACCATACCACAGGTGAGGGCATAGCTGCATGAGCAATATGCCCCTACAGTGTCTATGCCATTCACAGACATTGTAAGTGCAGTGGGGCCATTTTGAGTACATGGGCTAGGAGTTTGTCAACACGATACTCCACAGCTCCATGATGGCTTTACTGAAGTCTGGGATGTTTGGTATCAAACTTCCCAGCACATTATACCCACACTGATGCCAGTGTTGGATTTAATGAAAAATGCACACAGAGGGCATCTTAGAGATGCCCCCTGAAAAACGACCAACTCTGGTGTGGTTCCTGACTGGCTCCAAGCCCTCTGCCACCACCAGACAGGTTTCTGGACCCCCAGGTAGAGAGCCCTCCGCTCTCTGGGTCTGGAAACAAAGCACATCCTGGGCAGAGGTGTCATGCCTCCTCCCTCAGGGTGGGCAGGGTCCCCAAAGAGGGAGCTTCAAAGGCCTGCCGCCTTTGTTAGCTAACACCAGCCTTTTGCTGCTATCAGCAACTGGCTCCCATTTTTGGTACGAGAACCGGCGGAAAAACCTAGCTAGGAAGGGAAGTGTGCCCACCTTTGCAACCCAACCCCTTAAGTTGGGGAGGTGAGGTAAAGCCCACATCTCACCTCCTGCCATCTTGTAGATGGGGGGACCCCTCCAATCAGGAAGAGGCTTATGCCCCCCTCCCACTGGAGGGTGGCATACTAGGGGGTGTAGACACCCCCAGGGAAGAGACCCATTGGTCCCAATCAGGACACCCCTGTAACGCCCCTAAATCTAGTATTTAGGGGCACCACTGAATCTTGCCTCTTCAGATTCGACGTGACAAGAAGAAGAAGGTCTGAAGAGCCATGCTTCAGAAGAGGAGGACGATGACAACTGCTTTGGCCCCAGCCCTACCGGCCTGTCTCCTGCTCTGGACTCGTGCAAGCTGAACCCGGCATCTCCTGCAGCCAGCAGCCTCCAAGAACCCCGGACAACTGCCCTGCCTTCCCAAAGAACTCTGATCTCCCGTGGACACGGGTTTGTTCAACATCAACCCAAGCCAGGACTCCAAATCCAGCCGGATCCGCGAGTCCTCACCACTCTGCACCCGATACCCACGGCCCGGGTTCGAGAGGCCCAACACCCCAGTGAGGTCCCCCGTGATCCTGATCGGTGATCTAGCATTGGATGACCTCCACCGACCTTCTCCTTGATGCCTGCAGCCTCATCCTGAAGGGTCCCCCCAACAGCGACCGGAACCGGTGAGAAAAACCCGACACAAAAGGACACCCCTGCACCCAAAGCTCCTGAGTCCTGATGTGCCCTACCGATGGTGTCCTGGTGTGCAGCAACTCTTCATCTTCATCCTCCCGTCCTTGGTTCCCTTCGACCAGTCTTCTGGCTCCAGCCTTCAGTCCATTTCCGTGACCAAGACCCTCCATAGGAAAACATTGGGCTCATGACACCTCCTGAGCACCCTGCACCGGGCCACTCCTGCGTCACTGGTGGTGAGGACTTGGTGCCAACCCCCTTTGCCCTTACCTTAACCCTAGGAGCTTGGCTTCCAAGACCGAGTGGCCTTCCCGTGAGCAGTCCCCAACCGAGGTGCCCCCTAGCCTCATTGGCTAACATTGGCACCCTGCACTCTGCAACCGGCTGCCCTAGTGCTGCTGGTGGTGCCACTTGAGTGCCAACCTGAACCTTGGTTCTACCCCCCAAAACTCCAATCCCAAAACCATTTACTTACTTGGAAACTTAACACTTCGTTTTTCTCAATAGGACTGAATGGTGTGTTTTCTCTGAAAGTTCTTTGAAGTGTTGAACTGTCTAAGACTGCAACAAAAGTAACTTAGTGCCTTTGCAAGAGTTAACCTGTTTATCAATGTCCTGTGTTGCTTAAACTATGTTAGGAGCGTGTATCATGATAAACTAGAGATGTAATCATTAAGTCATCCAAAAGTAATCTAAAACTAATTTCAAGAGTTTCTGAACAGTTTGCAAATCGTTTTGTCAACTGCAAAAGTAATCTCAATGCTCCTGCAAAACCAGTGTTCACTGTATTAGAAAAAGTAACATTGTATGAAGAGTTCAACTTACCTGCTACTAAGTAAATCTTGGTTCTAGAAATCAAACAAAATAACAACTTTTTATCCAAAACAATTGGTCTGGATTCAGTCTTTGAGTGTGTGACATCATTTCTTGCCCGAGTGTGTACAACAAATGCTTAACACTACCCTCCTGATAAGCCTGACTGCTCAACCACACTACCACAAAAGAGAGTAAGGTATTATCTATTTTAGCCTCTGCTATACGTCTGGGGATCCACGGACTCTCTGCACACTATACCTTACTTCAGTATAATGTATACAGAGCCAGCTTCCTACATTGGTAGATCAGCGGTGGGGTCTACAACTTTGCATTTGTAAGTGGTCCAACAAATGCAAAGTTGTAGACCCCACCGCTGACCAAGTACCTGATCACACTACTAAAGACCAAAAATTGCCTTTAGTGCAGCTTATTTTTTGAACTGACAATTTTTCCAAGTTGTTAAAAATCTTGTTAGGACCTTGGTTCCCTCTAGCATTTTCAAAAGTCTTAAACTCACTGTAGTTAGGGGTAAAAGGGTATAGAAGTTTTTTTTTTGCCTCTTTTAAAATGATCCCAAACATGACTATAGTAACAGCTGACATAGAGAATAGGGTGGATGAGCTCGACATCACCCCTTACCTCCATCTAGAGATGACTGACTTAAGATCTCTATGCAAACTCAAAAAAATATCCATGGGGTCTCGCCCTTCCAAGGTCAAGCTCCAGAAACTCTTGGCAGGGTACTCTAGGGACCAGTAAAAAAGGCTAACAAGCCTTTCCCAAGTTTTAGTCTGGCCCAGGTGCAAATTGCGATTCCCTAACTGCATTCGCAAAATAGGTAATCGCAAAAATTGTGATTACCTATTTTGCGAATACCTTTTGGGATGATACACCCAAAAATACTTTTTACAGTTCACAAACGGGCCGATTCTACGAATCGGCCCATTTGCGACCGGTAAAAGCCTTGATACATCTGGCCCTTGATCCCTTAAAGGCCTGATGTCGCAACTGTAGGCAGGTTGGAGATGCTGCCTGTCCCAACAAAAATGCCCCTAGTCCCCCTCCAGTTAACACGGATGTGGAAAATCTCCAGATGGGATCAACAGTGTGCCCAGAGCCAATCAGGGTTCACACTGAGGCTGTTCTAGTCTTGGAAGGGGAGGGAGGGTTAGCCACTTTGGCTGTCTGGCCCCCTAACTTGAAAAAGTACTTACAATACCCCTTAGTGAATGGGACCAGGACAGACACCCTGAGGGATACAGGTGCCAGTGTCACTATGGTGAGAGATGCACTGGTTTCTCCAGAGCAATACCTGACTGGAAAAACCTATCCAGTCACCAACGCTGACAGTGTCACTGCCAACCATGCCATAGCTATGGTGACATTACATTGGGGAGGGTTACTGGCCTGAAACAAGTAGTGGTCTCTCCAAACCTCACAGCTGCCTGTTTGCTTGGAAATGACCTGGAGATCTCAGCATGGGCTGAGGTAAAGAGGAAGACACATGCAGCCATGCTGCAAATCCCTAAGATAGTGTGTGTGAAGACAAGAGCACAAACCCGAGCACAGGGTGAAAAAGGAGTGTTGGAGCCTGAAAGTATGGCCCAACCTCCCAAGAGGAAGGGTAAGAAGTCTGGGGGGCCAGCTTCTACACAGCAACCAGCTCAGGAACCCTCTCGTCAGGGAGAGGACTTGTCAGCCAAAGAGGGAACTGAGTGAATGGAGCTTGGACCGTACCAGGTTGAGCTCCTAGGCCCAGGGGACCTTCTAGGGAAAAGCTGTGCCTTGGACAGCAAGTCTGTCCCACTCTTGAGAGCCTGCAACAGCAAGCTGCTGAGCAGGAAAAGGGAGCTGTCAGTGAATTCCCACAGGGTCTATTGGGAGGAGGGACTCCTGCCTGTGCATTGAGGCCAGAGACCCCAAACCTGGTGCCACTAGGAGAATGGTAGTGCCTCAACTGTATAGGGAGTTCTTACTCACTTTGGCCCACAACATCCCCCTAGCTGGGCACCTGGGCCAGACTAAAACTTGGGAAAGGCTTGTTAGCCTTTTTTACTGGCCCCAGATGTCACAGAAGGTGAAGGAGTTTGTCTGCTCCTGTGTCACCTGTCAAGGCAGTGGGAAAACAGGTGGACACCCAAAGGCCCCCTTAATTCCACTACCAGTGGTTGTGGTTCCCTTTGAAAGGATTGGTGTGGACATAGTGGGTCCACTAGAACCACCCACAGTCTCAGGAAACAAATTCATACTGATAGTAGTGGATAATGCTACCAGGTATCCTAAAGCAATTACCCTTAGGACTACTACAGCTCCTGCAGTAGCCAAGGCCCTCATTGGTGTCTTCACCAGGGTGGGGTTTCCTGAGGAGGTGGTGTCAGACAGAGGTGCCAACTTCATGTCTGCATACCTGATGCACATGTGGGATGAGTGTGGAGTGAACTACAAATTCACTACCCTTACCACCCACAAACCACTGGCCTTGTTGAAAGATTCAACAAGACATTGAAGAGCACAATCATGTGGCTCCCTGAAAAACTCAAAAGGAAATAGGATGCCCTCTTGCAATGCCTGCTCTATACTTACAGAGAAGTGCCTCAGAAGGGAGTAGGGTTTTCCCCCTTTGAACGCTTGTTTGACCATCTTGTGAGTGGACCACTTGCACTTGTAAAAGAAGGTTGGCAGAGGCCTCTCCCTGACCCTAAACAAGATGTGGTGGACTATATGCTAGGCCTTCATTCCAGGATGACAGAGTACTTGGAAAAGACATCCAGAAACCTTGAGGCCAGCCAACAGCTCCAGAAGCTGTGATATGACCAAAAGGCTGCACTGGTGGAGTTCCAACCAGGGCAGAAGGTGTGGGGTTTGGAGCCTGTGGCACGAAGGGCCCTCCATGATAGATGGATTAGCCCATACCCTATCCTTGAGAAAAAGAGTGAGGTTACCTACTTAGTAGACCTGGGCACCAGCACCGCACCCCAGAGGGTGATCCATGTAAACTGCCCGAAACTCTATTATGACAGGGCTGATGTGTCCATGCTGTTGGTCACTGATGAGGATTAGGAGACAGAGAGTGAACCTCTCCCTGACCTCCTCTCTTACAGCCCCCAAGATGGATCAGTTGATGGAATTATCAATTCAGAAACCCTCACTGCCCAACAGCAGGCTGACTGCAGGCATGTCCTGCAACAGTATGCTGAACTCTTCTCCCTAACCCCTGGTCAGACCCACTGGTATACCCATGATGTGGACACTGGAGACAGCTTGCCTGTCAAAACCAAAATCTATTGACAGTCTGACCAAGTTAATGAGAGCATCAAAGCTGAAGTAAGCAAGATGCTGGAGTTAGGGGTGATTGAGCCCTCTGAAAGCCCCTAGGCTAACCCAGTGGTCTTAGTCCCCAAACCTCACCCCCAGGGTGGAAAAAGAGAAATGAGATTCTGGGTGAACTATAGAGGTCTCAATGCTGTCAGTAAGACAGATGCTCACCCAATACCCAGAGCTGATGAACTGATAGAAAGATTAGGGGCAGCCAAATTTCTCAGTACCTTTGACTTAACTGCAGGGTACCCGCAGATTGGCATGGCCTCAGGAGCCAAAGAAAAAACAGCAGTCTCCACACCTTATGGGCATTATCAGTTCACTGTTATGCCCTTTGGTTTAAAGAATGCCCCTGCCACCTTCCAAAGGTTGGTGAATCAAGTCCTTGCTGGGTTGGAGAACTTTAGTGCAGCATATCTTGATGACATTGCTCCTCCTGGCAGTATCACCTGATCCACCTGGGGATGGTATTACAGGCTTCATAAACTTCAGGCCTAACTATCAAGGCATCTAAATGCCAGATAGGGCAGGGCACTGTTGTTTACTTGGGCCACCTTGTGGGTGGAGGCCAAGTACAACCCTGGCAACCCAAGATCCAGACCATTGTAGACTGGGAGGCTCCCACAACCCAGACCCAAGTCAGGACATTCCTTGGCTTTACTGGATATGACAGGATGTTTGTGAAGGGATATGGGTCCATGTGACCCCCCTCACAGAACTTTCCTCCAAGAAGATGCCCAAGAAAGTGAACTGGACATTTGCCTGTTATAAAGGCTTTTGACACCCTGAAAGAGGCAATGTGTCCAGCACCTATTGTCAAGGCTCCAGACTACTCCAAGAAGTTCATTGTTCAGACTGATGCCTCTGAACTAGCGATAGGAGCGGTCCTATCCCAGACCAATGATGATGGCCAGGACTAACCTGTTGGTTTTATAAGTAGAAGGCTACTCCCCAGAGAACAGCGTTGGAGTGCCATTGATAGGGAGGCCTTTTCTGTGGTTTGGTCTCTGAAGAAGCTGAGACCCTACCTGTTTGGGACTCACTTCCTAATCCAAACTGACCACAGACCTCTCAGATGGTTAATGCTAATGAAAGGTGAAAATCCCAAACTCTTAAGGTGGTCCATCTCCCTACAGGGAATGGACTTTACAGAGGAACACAGACCTGGGACTGTCCATGCCAATGCAGATGGACTTTCCAGGTTCTTCCACTTGGATGATAAAGACTCTCTTGGGAAAGTCTCATCTCCTTTCATTTGATAGGGGGGTTGTGCAGGAAAGTGCCTCTTTTTGCATGGTTACCCCCTAACGTTTGGCAAGATACCTGATGCCAACTTGACTGAGTGTGTGCTGAGATTCTGCTAAAAGGGCCCAGCATCTGTGTTCTTTCCTAAAACTGTACCTTTGTTAACCACAATTGGCACACCTCTGGGTCACCTGTAAGTCCCTTGTAAAAGGTACCCCTGGTGTGAAGGTCCTTGTGACCAGAGAGGGCCTCTGAGGGCTGCAGAATGTATTATGCCACCCTCAGAGGCCCATCACCTTAACACCCACACACTGCCAGAGCAAGCTGCGTGTTTTGGTGCAGGAAAAAACTGAAGCGTTGACATGGTACACATTCCTGTGTGCCATGCCCACCAACACTGCCTGTGGCATGGATAAGTCACCCCTCTAGCAGGCCTTACAGCCATAAAGGCAGGGTACAGCATACCACAGATGAGGGCATAGCTGCATGAGTAATATGCCCCTACAGTGCCTGTGCCATTCACAGACATTTTAAGTGCAATGGAGCCATTTTGAGTACATGGGCTGGGAGTTTCTCAACACGAACTCCACAGCTCCATGATGGCTTTACTGAAGTCTGGGAAGTTTGGTATCAAACTTCCCAGCATATTAAACCCACACTGATGCTAGTGTTGGATTTAATGAAAAATGTACATAGAGAGCATCTTAGAGATGCCCCCTGAAAGATAACCAACTCTGGTGTGGTTGCTGACTGGCTCCCAGCCATCTGCCACCACCAGACAGGTTTCTGGACCCCTGGCTAGAGAGCCTTCCACTCTCTGGGTCTGGAAACAAAGCACATCCGGGATGGGCAGGGCCCCCGAAGAGGGAGCTTCAAAGGCCTGCTCCTTTTTTAGCTACCTCCAGCCTTTTGCTGCTATAAGCAGCTGGCTTCCACCAGTTCTTGCCACCATTTTTGGTACAAGAACCAGTGGGAAAACCTAGCTAGGAAGGGAGGAGTTCCCACCTTTGCCAACCCCATCCCTCAGGTGGGGGAGGCAATGTGAAGCCCACATCTTAGTCCCCGCCATCTTGTAGATGGGGGACCCCTTCAATCAGGAAGAGGCTTATGACCCCCTCCCACTGGCGGGTGGCATACTAGGGGGTGTAGACACCCCAGGGAAGGGACCCATTGGTCCCAACCGGCACACCCCTGTAACACCCCTAAATCTAGTATTTAGTGGCACCCTTGAATCTTACCTCTTCAGATTTGACGTGACAAGAAGAACAAGCATTGGCATAGCCAATAGGTCTCGCTTTTGGGACCTTATAAGTATTTAGTTATGCAGCACAATATCCTTGGTGCAACAACATTAACTTTTGCATGGTTAAACACTTATAAGGTCCCAAAGGCGAGACCTATTGGCTATGCCAATGCTTGTTACCAATTCTGTTCAGCATTACCAAAAAGCATTGGCAAAGCCAGTAGACCCCAAGGGTGAGACCTACTGGCTGTACCAATGCTTTGTTATTTATTTAGCATAGCGCGTTTAGTCAACTTTCATTTTACCTTTGTCTGGCATTATTTTCTTTCATGCCACATTATTTTGCTCTTGAGATTAGCTAAGAGTGACACTGTGCTGTGAGGTGTCCTTAACATTTAACGCGGGAGAGGGTGCTCCAAGTCGCCACTGTCACTGAATGAATAAAATTGTGTATCATGGAATGCTGTGGGAATCTACTTCATGGAGTGAGAGTCTGATCTAATAAGTGAGCATGTGCTTCACAGAGCAACACACCAGGTGAGTGAGATTGTGCTTCATGGAGGGAGACGCACCCAGGTGAATAAAATTATGTGTCAAAGAATGAGACTCACACCTAATGAGTGGGATTGTGCATCACTGAGTAAGACTTCGGTCTAATGAGTGAGATTCTGCTTCATAAAGTGAGACACACTCAGAGGAGTGACATAATCCTTCACAGAGTGAGAATCTCTCTTAATGAGTGAGTGTGGTTAATGAAGTGAGACACACCAAATGAGTGGGATTGCGTGTCACTGAGTGAGACTCCGATCTAATGAGTGAGGTTCTGTTTCATAAAGTGAAATAAGTGAGCCTGGGCTCATAAAAGGGTAAAGCTAGCCACAATCCATTAGCTTGCTCCAAGGTGTGAGGTTCCTATCCGCGGAGAGAGAGACTATTCCAGTGTGACACCTGCTGATAGAGTGAGGGTGCTCCCCGGCAGTCTTGAGGTGTTTCCGGAAACTGTACAGTTTGACCGGCCCACTTACACAGCGTGGGGTTCAGGGTGAGGTGAAGCCCTGGGTGTGTCTCTAGTCGCCTCAACCCGTTTCCTCCCGTGTCCCCATGCCTCATCACCCCGCCCTTCCAGTGCTGCAAGGCCTGTCTTGTGAAAGAGGATGTTTGTGAGGAAGCAGACCTTGTGATAGTGTCAGGCGGTGGAAAGTAGAGATAGTGAGTCTGTGTGCTTGTGGGGCACAGTGCCCGCGGAGCTACACGGGTCGAGGCGCTGCCTCCATGCCATCACCGACAGCGCTGCCGCCCTGGCCTGAAGCACCTGCTGCCTCTCTAGTGTGGGAACCAGACCGAGCTCTGCCAATGCACCTCAGCCTGGACCTTCGTCAACCCTTGTAATTCAAGCGTGCCAGGCAACTCCACCAAGCCCTTTGGCATTCCCTGCGTTTCTAGTTCTGAGACCACACACTTTAATAAAACCCTTTAACGTCCCCACTTTATAGCACTGATACACAAAAGTGACACTACTCCAGCTGTACCAGTGTTGAGAACCACGCAGAGCCTCGCCTGGGAACCTGCACTCCTGCCACTCTGTTATTGAGCCACAGAAAGCCAGTGTCAGGGGGCACCGCAATCTCCGCTGCACAGGAACCCACATAGATCCTCCTCGGTGCCCCTGCCGCTGTTCTAGTTCTTTCGCACGGCTCTGTCGGTGCTCTTCACTAGTCCCTACTCTTGCACTACAAATACACCGAGACTGGCAATGCGTCTCAAACCTAACATTCGGTACTCCCAGAGCCCCAGCTCTGCCAGTGCACCTCCACCCTCACCTTCAGCCCCTCCTGCTGTTTCACCACGAGGCTGTCATTCACCAGCCCCTTACTCCAGCACTGGGGACTCAAGTAGCTCTGAGAGCGCACCTCAGTCATGCCCTTCAGCGACCCAGGACTGAAGCACGACGCACACATCTGACAGTGCACGTCACGGCTGCCACGCAGTTCTCGTGTGGTCCTCAGAGTACACGGTGCGTGCCGAGGGACGCCAGTTGCTTAGTTCTGTTGCAGTATCTGCACATTGTGTGACGCTTGAGGTTCAGAGGGAGAGCCGAAAGGAGGGGGTGAAAGTCTGTTGTCCTTGTTCTGGGCTGTTTGCTGCAGTGTTTTACCTCAGATGCTGCGCACAGAATACCCAATACAGAACGGAGCGGTAAGGGTTAACCCTGCAGTGCCGGCTTCCTCTCGCTGCTCCCATTGGACGTCAGTTTCCGGGGAGGGTTTAAATTGAGCAATCGGTTCTCACACTGCAGAGGGTGATGTAATGGGATGGGAACCCAGGACCCTGACATCATCACCGAGGAGCAGCACATGTGTCCCGAGCGGGGGCCGGGAGACCCTCGGGCTGCTGGGCAGATGGATGTAAACAGACTTATCGGGCGCACAGGGGAGCAGGCAGACGTACGCAGACAAATCAATAACGAACACGCATGCAAGCCCACTCTTTGTAGTCCCGTCTGCACATTTCTGCGTGTGTGCCTGTCTGTCCACCAGCCTGCCATGTACTTGGGTTAGTAGATGTTCTGCCAGATATGCCTGAATATTAAAATAGACGCAGCATGTCTACATCTAACCACATTAATTAAACCATTTTAACGCAGAGTAAGTACACTTAGTGCAAAAAAACAAGCACGGAGGAGCGGGGGCGAGCGAGCGCGGCAGCCTGCAAAGCAGTCCCAAAACGCTAGTGCGTCGTGGCTGGCCTTTGGATGAGTACGCGCGGCAGACATGTGTTTCCACTTATCGCGCCCGCGTCTGGGCACGATAATTGGAAACACATGTTTGCCGCACGTACCCATCTCAAAAAGGCCAGCCAC
The DNA here is from genome assembly GCA_963921515.1 of Calotriton arnoldi. Lineage (NCBI taxonomy): Eukaryota > Metazoa > Chordata > Amphibia > Caudata > Salamandridae > Calotriton > Calotriton arnoldi. Next base: position 805,959 of record CAWUFW010006879.1, read on the forward strand.
GACGCACGAGCGTTTCTTGGACTGCTTTGAAAACTCACTTACATTAAGTCTTCGCCTCTAAGCAGCGCTTGCGCGCTACTCGAGGCTCGACCTAAAAAGGACTGAAGAGTCGTGCTGTGGAAGAGGAGGACGGTAACAACTGCTTTGGCCCCAGCCCTACCGAGCTGTCTCCTGCTCCGGACCCCTGCAAGCTGAACCGGGTGTGTCCTGCTGCCAGCAGCCTCCAAGAACCCTGGATACCTGCCCTGCCTTCCCAAAGAACTCTGATCTCCTGTGGACACCGGATTTGTCCAACACCAACCCAAGCCAGGACTCCAGATCCAGCCGGATCCGTGAGTTCTCACCACTCTGCACCCGACGCCCACGGACAGAATTTCCCCCGGCGATCCTGACCTGTGATCCAGCCTTGGATGACCTTCACCAGCCTTCTCCTTGATTCCTGCAGCCTCAACCTGAAGGGTGCCCCCAACCGTGACCGGAACCGGTGAGAAGAAAACGACACGAAAGGACACCCATGCACCTGCAACTCCTGAGTCCTGAAGATTCCTGACCGATGGTGTCCTGGTGTCCAGCAACTCTTCATCTTCATCTTCCTGTCGTTGCTTCCCTTCGACCAGTCTTCAGGCTCCAGCCTGCAGTCCTTTCCTGCGACCGAGATCCTCCATAGGAAACCATTGGGCTCCCGACACCTCCTGAGCATCCTGCACCTGGCAGCCCATGCGCCGCTGGTGGGGTGGACTTGGTGCCAACCTGGGACCCCCTTTGCCATTACCTTCACCCTAGGAGCTTGGCTCCTTAGACCGAATGGCCTTCCCATGAGCAGTCCCCAACCGAGGTGCCCCCTAGCCCCATTGGCTAACATGGGCACCCTGCACTCTGCACCCGACGGCCCTACTGGTGCTTGTGGTGCCCCTTGAGTGCCAACCTGAACCTTGGGAACCTTGGTTCTACCCCCCAAAACTCCCATCCCAAAACCTTTACTTTCCTGGAAACTTAACCCTTTGTTTTTCCCAATAGGACTGAAAGTGGGTTTTCTCTGAAAAATTCTTCGTTGTTGAACTGTCTTGTACTGCAACAAAAGTAACTTAGTGCCTTTGCAAGAGTTAACTTGTTTAGCAATGTCCTGTGTTGCTTAAACTGTGTTAGGAGTGTGTTTCATGCTACACTAGAAGAATAATCATGAAGTAATCCAAAAGTAATCTAAAAGTAATTTTGAGTGTTTCTGAACAGTTTGCAAATCGTTTTCTCAACTGCAAAAGTAATCTCAATGCTCCTGCAAGACCAGTGTTCACTGTATTCGAAGAAGTAACATTGTATGAAGAGTTTAACTTACCTGATACTAAGTAAATATTGGCTCTAGAAATAAAACAACAAAATAACTTTTTATACAAAACAATTGGTCTGTATTCAGTCTTTGAGTGTGTGACATCATTTCTTGCCTGAGTGTGTACAACAAATGCTTAGCACTATCCTCATAAGCCTGACTGATCAACCACACTACCACAAAATAGAGTAAGGTATTATTTACTTTAGCCTCTGCTATACTTCTGGGGATCCACTGGACTCTCTGCACACTATACCTTACTTTGGTATAGTATATACAGAGCCAGCTTCCTTCATCAGTGATATTTTTGTAGATGATATTTATGTTGGACGATAATCTGACAGTGATATTCTGGCACCAAACAATGTCTAAGTCTTTCTCCCATTGCTATACATGACCTTGTCTCCTGGAAGCCATACCCACCAGTTTGGGCACTTTAGGACTAGCCAGGAAAAATATATCCAGCATCTCAGAAAATTGGGACTCTTGACTGTAGCCAAAACAAAAAGGAGAGACATTGGTCTTCCGCTTGGAGAAAGAAGGCTTCTTTGAAAAATGACCACAGATCAGATGAACTAGACTTTAGCTGACACCCTAAGGAAGCTGGAGTAGAGAGGTCTGATTCTTCCTTAGACCTGTGGTTTGTGCGCCCTCCCACAAAAACCCACCCCAGCCCAGCCCACCCCACCCACCAAAGAACACTTGTCGATTGAAAGCATTTGAGTGTACCACCGTGAAAGGTAAGTGACTCTTACCCTGCCCCCCCAGCTTCTGTGAGACAGAACAGTGCTGTTCCTATCTACTGATGTCTTTCTCCATTTTGTTTGTCATTTTTGTCTCAATCATTACATTCTTCTTCTTTTAGTAAATTGTTTTGTTTGTTTGTCGTAGAAATGCTTTTATAGCAATTCAGACCAAAACTTGGAGATTTCAAACGTTAATAAATATGCAGTTCTATCAGCCTTGTACTATTTCAGTATAGTTTAACAACACACTGTGATATTTTTGTTGTGCTACCGAAATTAAAACTGTACATATCTGAAATTACATTAACCAGGTTAAACACATAAATACCCACTCTAATTTTGACCAGTGGTGGCTGGTGGACTGTGAAGGAGGTGGGGCATAAATACCTGCCTCGAATTGGACTAAGCTGGTGAATAAAGCAACCAACATCAACTTAATTTATGAGGGCTTAGGAGTGTTCCTCCTGAGATATTGTTGAATAAAACAGGACCAAATGCTGCATTTTATAGCAACAATTTTCACATAAATTATCTAAAAATCCAAATATTCTAAAAGGACACCAATTAAATCTTATGCTGTGGGTCTCAAGAACATCACCAGGAAAGCTGTCAGGTGGAAGAGTCAGGGGAATTAGAAATTAGTTTTAGCCTTGAGCCAATGACTCTGCAAAGGGGGCAGTCTCACCTAACCAGATAGCTGTGAAAAACTCAGTGGGGGCTAACTGTGGACATGAAGCAATACTACAAAATCTAAGGAATTTAAGGAATACCCCTTATTTATGAAGGCAAAACTTGGTATGAGTTCTGGGATAGATGGGTCGGATAACTTTCAGTTTGCGGCTCCACAGTCTCTACCTGCAATAGCTGACGCTCCCTCTAGCAGTGACTCCAATGCACCAATGCACCGCCGCAACTTTCAGTGTCTCTCACACAGATGTCATTGGGCTGTCTACATCAGGAACTACTGAGCAGGCATCTCCAGGAAGGGCAAAAGTGCAAGCAGGACAAAATGAGACTGGGCTAGATCTGCTTCATGAGGGTCCTCCCTATGGGGGGCACACCAATCACTATGCAATGGGACACCAAGAGCATGCTTAATCTTATTTTGGAGGAAATAAGGGATCTTAAAGCCTCATAAACCATAGAGATAGCAGCTATACATGACCGGCTCTCAAAAATTGAAGACACAATGGTCCAGATCCCAGACAGGTTAAAAGAAGCTGAAGCGAGAATTTCGCAGTTGGAGGTGCAGGTCGTCACAATGAAGGACAAAAGTCTTCAATGGAATACAAGTTAGAGGTGTTGAAAAATCACTCCTGGCATAACAATCTTCTTATTGTCAGTGTCCCGGAGGGACTTGAGGGACAGCAGACACTCCAATGGGTGGACTCCTTTATTAAAAAACATGTTCTCCCGGAATATGCCGTGGATTTGACACTCATGAGAGCCCATCGTGTGCCGGCATATCTACCTTCAACCTCAAAAGTTCCTCAGACGATATTGGTCAACTTTGGAGACTACCGCGTAAAAGATCAAGTGTTATCCAAAGCAATTAAGCAGCGATAGTTCAATACACCAGAAGTCCCATTATGCGGTATATTCCTGGATATGTCAGCTTCAGCTGCCAAAAGATGGAAATAGTTTGTAAAAATGCTCCATCTGTTTAAGGCACAGGGGGCAAATTGAAAGTATTGTTAAAAAGGCGATTTCATATCTTTTGTGATGTTCTTGAAGCATAGGCATTACTGCAACAAATTTCTAATAAGTCTTAAGTTCAGTGATTTCAGCTTGTTACTATGTTTACATGCACCGTGTGCTCTTTTTTTCTTTAGCGTCCCGAGGTAGTGGGACATGGAGGTGTTAGGATGATAATTCTTGCCACAAGGTCAGGGTGCCAGTTTTTTGGGGGAGGGTAAGCATGTCAGGTGTGAGTGGGACGGCGAACAACTCACCACGGCTTAGGGGTGGGGGAGTGGGGGGGCTAGAGTTGGGGAGGTTTGGTGGTAGTGTGGAGGAAAAAGCTTGTTAAAAAGGATCCAAATTTGTGATTGATTAGTTCATGTACCAGGAGTAGAGGAGTAGAATGTTGATCCTATATGAGGGGAAGACTAACCATCAAGCTGATTTCACTAACCTACGGCAGGCCAGGGCTGGAAAAGAAGGGTCTACCTGTGAGAAAATGCTGCTATATAGACTTGTTAAACCAGATTTGCATGCGTTAGATGGGAGTCAGTAAGAGTATAACTGTTTTACGTAAGGGTTATCTAGGAAAAGTAAATTGACAATGAGTAATATTCTGAAAGTAGTTTCCTTTAACGCTAATGGCCTAACTAATAAAAAAAAACTACGGGCAATAGAAACTTGGATTATAGCCGAGAACCCGGCTGTGATTTAATTCCAGGAGACCCATATTCCGGTTGGGAAATTGTCAGAATTTCAATGTTTAAAAACTGAGCAGCATATAGAGGGTTTTCTTCCGCCCAGGCGTCTCACTGAGGTGCCTCTATTTTCCTGGCAAAGGGGCTGGGCGCCGAATTTGTAAATAGTGCCAGTGATAAAAGTGATCGGTGGTGTTGGGTGAGCTGCTTGGTGTGGTCAAGACACTTTACGTTCTTCAGCCTTTATAAACCGGTGGAAGACAATGCTACGCCTTATGAGGAATTGTTTCAGTCATTATTACAAAATTCAGTCAAAGTGATAATTGGGGGATTTTAATGTGCTGCAGAATCCCAAAATTCACTCCTCTGGTTATTTAAAAAAGCAGTTAAAACCAAAAACTTTGAAAGTTATTCGAAACTACTAGAAAATACTGGGATTGATTGATCCTTGGAGGGCGGCTTTCCCTACAAAAATTGCATACTCCTGTTTTTCAGAGAGATTCCGTAGCTCTTCACGTTTAGATTTTTTTTAACTTCAAAAGCCTTGACTTTTAAATTGCAGCGCATTTTACCTAATGGTTTCTTAGACCACGCAATGATTATTTTGGCGATAACTGTGCAAAAACCCTTGGTCCGTCCTAGGCGCTGGGTTTTTAACAAACAATACTTACAGGAGAAACGGTGGGTGCAAATCTGCAAAGAGGGGATAAAGGAATTTCTAACAATAAATCATGGGACAGCTTCACCAAGTATAGTATGGGACGCTTTGAAGGCATTTATTAGAGGGCAGGTGATAGGTAAGGATGCTGAAAATAGTAAAAAGGCTAAAATACAAGAGCAAACTTTAATTCAAAATGTGCAGCAAAGCTATTATAGATGTTTGAGAAATTCATCTAGGGTTAAAAAATAATTTGATAAGGCTAGGCTGGCAATGTGTGAGGCATATTACAAAAAATGTGAAGGTCTGAATCGGGCATATAGGCAAAACGTCTATGCTATGAGGAGAGCAATTTTACTGGGAGATTCTTAGCCTGGCAGGCACATGAACAAAGCTACCAATAGGATAGAAGCACTAAAATGTCCAGTCTCAGGAATTAGGAGTAAGGAACCGGAGAAGGTGGGAGAAATCATGCTAGATCACTATAAATGGATCTATACACAAAATCAGTTAGTAGATATGGATTCTCTGGGAATGTTTTTAGAGGATTGTAATATTCCAATGCTAACTAGAGAAGAGGGGGTCAATATCACTCAACCCTTTTCTAAAGAAGAACTGATTGATGTTATTACGAATCTCCCTAATTGCAAGGCCTGTGGACCGGATGGATTTCGAGCAGAATTTTAAAAATCTTTTCTAGATGTTTTAGCTGACTATTTTTTATTGGTCGCAAACACAATGCTGCAAGGTGGCCCGATACCTCCTTCATTTTTTAAGAGGAACATGGTGAGCTTTCTAAAGAAGGGGTCGGATGCTGAGGATCCGAACTCGTATCGCCCAATCATGGTATTAAACACTGATTATAAATTCAATACAAAGCTATTAGCTAATAGATTTAATCAAAATTGCCTCATGGCTAATTCATTCAGATCAGAATGGTTTTATAGCCGGGCGACAGTTAGGTACGAATGAACATTATCTAGCGGAAGCCTTGGATTATTTTGCAGTTAATGATATACCAGCGGTGGTGTTTCTGCTGGATGCATTGAAAGCATTTGACCTCGTGGTCTGGGAAACTCTGTCCAGCATTTTCTCCAGATTCGGCATTCCTCCACAGGTCACAGGGTTGATACACAAGATGTATTTTAATACAGAAGCCAGTATTATCATTAATGTGACAGAGGTAGGGAAAATACATGTTTTAAGTGGAACTTGGCAGGGGTGCCCGCTATCCCCCATTTTACTCGCCTTTTTTATTGAGCCATTAGCTATAGCGATTAGAGAAAATGTTAATATTCGCCCCCCTCTGTTGCAGATGGGGAATATAAAACTATATGCTGATGATATCATGCTCATTTTGGACAGTATTTAGGGTGACCAGGAAAAGGAAAAGGCATTTGAGATTTTTGCGCAATAGGAGAAATTAGGAGGTTATAGGATTAATAAGAAGAAAACTGAAATAAGATTGTGCGGGTGTAATTCAGATGTTTTGCACCTGGATATTTCCAAGTGCGTAAGCTTGCAGCCTAAACAATATCTGGGTATCAGGTTTTCATCACAGATCGAGGATCTATTTGTTCTCAACTTTTTCCCTCTTCTTTTAAAAGTACAAGATTTATTTTCACTGTGGAATCCTCTCCCGTTGACTATTTTAGGGAGAGTTTCTCTGATTAAAATGTCGATTCTTCCATTGTTCAATTTTTTGTTGTTCCATGCGTTTTAACTGCCTCCTTTTTTTAAACAGTAGAGTCTATGTTTACATCGTTTATCTGGCAAAAAAAGATAGCCAGAAAAGCATTAAGCACTTTATATGAACGCCAGAAGGAATGAGGGCTGGCGCTTCCTAATTTAAAGGATTACTATTTTGCTTATTTTGCACAGTATGGGGCAGATTTACAAGCCCCCTGCGCCACCAGTACGTCACTTTTCGTGACGTACTGGTGGCGCAGGGGGCTGCTCCATATTTACAAGGAGAGGAAAAGCCACCCTGCGTGACTTTTCCTCTCCTTGTAAATACGGCCCCTTCACACGCAGCACTTTGCGGTGAAGGGGCGTTCCATGGGTGTTGCTGTGGGTGTTCCCACGCAACACCCATGGAACAAGACACATCTCCAGAATTACGAGAAATCGTAACTCTGGAGATGCGTTTGAAAGCTACGCCACCCTAGAGGTGGCGTAGGGAGGCGCACCGAGGAGAAATGTTTTAATTTCTCCTCGTTTTTACCTCTTTCAATGCGTGCTGCATTTTGCAGCACGCATTGAAAGAGGAAAATGGTTGTAGTGATTGTTTTTGTGCAGGAAGGTTCCCCTTCCTGCACAAAAACAATCTCCCACGACGCAGGCATCCTTGCACCATGGTGCAAGGGTGCCTGCGCCGGCGCATGGCTGCAGTTTGTGGGCCAGCGCAGGAGGAAGCACAAGGATGCGACATATTCTTGTAAATATGTCGCATCCCTGTGCTTTCCAAACTAACGCAGCATGGCGCAGCAAAATGACTTGCTGCGCCGTGCTGCGTTAGTTAATTGTAAATCTGCCCCTATATGTTCAGGTTTAGTACAAAGCTCCATAAGGGTATTTTTATGCAGCTGATCTTTAAAGATTACTATATATGGTATGTGCTAAAGTCCGAAAAGTCACCTAAAAAGGTTCGATACAAGAGTCTGAAGTGGTTTCTTTGGAAGCGTAGGGACCTATATAGGAATATAGGAGATATTCCATTCCCTATATCAATGCGGCGACACGCTTGTCTGAACTAGTCACAGAATCTGGCGTTCATTTTGCACCAGAAATTGTCCAAAAATGGGCGAAAGTGGGGTTTAGGAAACTATCGGATTTTCTGCTGGGAGAGAGATGGCTTAGTACAGCAGAAATCCGTGAGCTAGTACAAGGCGACTTTCTGCTCCTGGGCTCGTTTAGAATGCTGAATAAAGTCTTTAGTAACCTAGATCTTGGCCAGGTGAATGGCAGCAGAAAGGTGGTCTCCACACTAGTTGAGGTTGGTGTATATATAAGGCCAGGGGAATGGAAAAGACTGTTTGCTTTTATTAAAGGTTTGGACCTTACCCCAAAAGCAATTATAAAATGGGGAAAATATGAAGGTATGGAATTGACAAATAAGATGTGGGAGGAAGTTAGTATATTGAATTTTAGTGTGTTGAGAGGTGCTAATTGGCATTCCTAAAATGCTATTTTTTAGGAAATGGTTACTGTATAGAACCCTGCATTTTTTTAGCACAAATCAACCCTAGCTCTCCGGGCCACTGTTTGCGATGCTCTGATGGGTCTGTTGCCAATTGTGTGCATGTAATCGGCCACTGTTCGTTTATTCAGGGATTCTGGAATGAAATATTCCAGTATCTTAAGACTGAATGGCAGGTTAGCCTAGCCGCAAGCATTTGGTTGAAAGTTTTTGGGTATGATCCCGGTCTAGGTCTAACTAATAAATGGATAAGGTTATTATATATAGCGCCATCTGTGGCCTAGTCCCTTATACTCCAAAAATGGCAAACCCAGCTCGTTCCCACAATGATGGATTGGTTGCAAAAAATGGGGCATGTTAGAAATAATGAGCAACTATACGCAATACAAAATGAGGGGTAAATAAATTTGAAAAACTGTGGGGTCGGTCTTTCATTTGAAAAACCAGGATCAGATTTATTGTTTTGGTCATGTTGCTTTGTTATTCTTTCCACACTATACACTTAAGGCACTTTATGAACTTTTATTTGCTCATCCCTAAATGCAGCTGTATTTATTGTATTTATTCTTCTATTTCTCTTTTGCTGGCAGCTATCTGTCGAGGAGTGTCATCACAGTTTTTTTAACTTACCTTGGATATATAAGGCTATGAAATATGTATTTATTATCATTGTATTTATGGTTGGTGCATGAACAATATTGCTTTAAATTAATGTATTTGTAACGCGAATTTTGGATCCCAATAAAAATAAAAAAGAGTAAAATAGGACCAAATGGTGCATTTTATAGCAAAAATGTTCACATAAATTATCTAAAAATCCAAATATTCTAAAAGGACACTAATGAAATAGTATGCTGTGGGTGTTAAGGCATACTCTCAGCAGGAAATCTTTGAAAAATGGTGGGTGGGATTTTCAGCAGAGCATCCATAAAACTGGGTAACAGCAATATATATCACAGGCAGTTAGACAATCTGTTAATAGGGGTTACATCACCTCTCAATTTTTAAATTGCATATATCATCTTCGTTCACTTCATTTTTCCACTGCTACCCCTACCAAGTCAATTCTCAATCATTTCATATCACTGTGAATTGACTTGGAAGGGACAGGGTTGAAAAAGTAAAGGTTTTAACACTTTCTCAATCACAGACCATAGCAGGCGCGGCTCCTCCATTAGGGCGGAGGAGCGTCGCCCCACTGCTTTCTCGCAGTGCGAGAAGCAGAAACATAAAATGGTAATAACTTCCCGTTATTACCATTTTATGTTTAGTTGCGGGTGGGCAGGGGGGCGGGGCTGCTCTGCAAGCAACCAGGGCAGGGGTGAGTGGTGTGCTCACTCCTAAGGGCGCAATGACTGTTTGGTCGGCCCTCATGTGCCGCCAAAATCAGTCATGCGTGCTCTCCCTTTCTCCATGCAGGCTGCAATGTAGCCTGCATGGAGAACATGGCCTCCCCGTAAGCCCCTGGCTGGGCGGCGTCCCCACCAATCACAATGCTGCCATTGCAGTGTTGTGATTGGCTTATGGGAGGGGAGGGAGGCTGCCTGCTTCCTGTTCCTGCCTCCCCACGCGACCCTGCCTGTACCCCCCCTCCCCACGCGACCCTCCCCGCGCGATCCCCCCCCGCGATTAATGCTGGCCGCGACTGGACCATAGAGTTTTAGAAATCCTACGGATTGGCAAAGCAAATCTATTGCTCAATTACAAAGAGCTTCCAGGATCAGTCTACAAACATTTTGCCCCAATCTAACATGTGAAGGAAAAATACCCTCATCTATTTGCATGAGGTCTTCTACTTCTTTCTGAATCATAATAGTTGCATTAGTATCATGAATTGATATTTTCTTAGGAGTGAGGAGGGTGGTGCAATAAGAGCAACAAAAGGGGAGACACTGGATCAGGACACAGCAAGAGATCAAAATCACAACGAAATAAATCATCTTTTCAAGAATCCAACCCCAACCACCGAAAAGTGACCAACTCCAGTTCCCACTTTCCATTCCTTTAACATTTTCTAGAATGTCTAAAATGTGTTGGGTAATGTTTTTTTCCATATTGGTGATCCCGACTACACACTGGTCTCCTACTACTGTGCACACACCACCGCTCCTAGCTAGGATGAAATCAACAGCATTTCTAGTTTGCTCAGAATATATCCGTATACTTTCCAATTGGGTGGGGATGTCACTCAAAGCCGCTACTGTGGAGTTAGACAGTATCTGCAGCTTACATCCAAAATATTCTGTAGCTTTTTCGCCCCTGGCCATAGCAGTACCACCAAAGGTAATAATGGAGGAGAGAATATACCCAAAAGGGATACCATTACTATAATTATGGACTTCAAGGTCTGTCACCCCTTCGCAAAATTCCTTTGTCAGTGTTCTTTTAACCCATCTGACCGTAGGCTTATATGTTTGCAAGGCACACCTAGAGGCAACACCATCCCAAGGGCCACATCATTTGTACCATTATGCATATTGGAATAAGTCCAATTAAATAAAAAGAAAAACCCTGGGTGTGCATAAATAGGCCTATCATAATCTACAGCAGCATACCTGGAATTCCATCCAACGGTACAAGGGTCCTTTGGATCTACCATAGAGTACGTGCCCTTACGCAGAATTATCCCTGAGCAGTTAGCATACAGAATGAGGTCAGTAAAATTGACAATTGGGCAACATGTAGGGTAATAACCAGCCTCTCGGGGAACTGTCAATTCTTTGTAATGCCAACCCGCCAGCGTTACATTCTGTTTCTCCATATAGAAATTATCACAATAAGTATTGTTGTTACATCCTGGATAACCTATGCCTCGTGGCTTTCGATGATATAGACATGGGCCTGGATAACCAAACCCAAATACTCGTTGTACTTCTACAAAATCAGGGGGCCGAGTATAAGTGTAATTAACAAGTGACAATGGATATGCAGTCCATAAGCTAGTAACAGACTCAGTAGGGTAGCAAGCAGTACCTTCTCCAAAAAACCTTTTATGTGTGTCTAGAAACACATTACTCGGGCTGTCCTTTTCGTGCAGACTTGAGAAACAACCTTATTGTTAATACATGATGATGCATCTTGAACTCGTTCCAAAACCCAGGACACCCCACCCAGAATCAATTGCAGCAAAATCACAAGAATAACACACAATATCTTTTTCTTTGTAGACCAGAATATACGTGTATAAACAGGGGGAATCACTGGCTGTTCTTCGCCGGCAACCATCCCGCCAAAGGAATGCATAATAAACGATAAAGCAAGGGGGGAGGCAAAATGCCAGCAAGAAGAATATACAAGTTCCCAGTGTCCGTCAGAGCCTCACTGGTACAGGCTCCTATAGTCCATCAAAACGTTGGCGCCCTTCAGCACCGGCGGTGGAGCTTGCTCTGTCCTAAGCTCGGGTTCCCACATCGACCAGGATAATGTACCCCCAAGGGGATAATTTCGATCTATCCTGTCCTATGTTCAAACAGTACACAAATCTCACATCACCCTAAACTAACTCTGTTGGTACTATAGCAAAGTACACCCTAACTTACACAGTCCATCCCTAACTATTCTGACTTTTCCTTTAGTGCACTGTTCCTCAGCCGAGGGCGCAGATTATACCTAGTAACTCCAGGCACAGAGGGATCAGTGAAAAGGGGGTCCTGGATAGCCCGTATTTCCGGATGTACTGCTGCATTCAGCACTAAATCATTTTCCTCATCCGTTTTGGTCCAGGTCAGCCTAGCGTCACTAAAGGGGACAAACTGAGGCACCGTCTCACACTTGGAGTCCCCCTCTCCATCCCTCACCCACTGATCGTAGGGCAAGGGTAGAGGTATCCTGCGACAGTGAGTCACATGCACCCAGTTCTTTCAGCCAGCGACCTTGACAGCTGTATGTGTAGCCAGGAGGACCTGCTTCGGCCCCTTCCACCATGGCTCCAAACTCTTCTTTCACTGGAAATTGCATACTAGCACAAAATCGCCAGGCTGAATATCCAGTCCGGGCCCTCTGGTGTAGGTGGCAGTGCTTCCCGGACCTGTTGGTGAATAGAATGCAAATCTTCAGTTAACTGGCAAAGGTAGTCGATCAACAACGGATACTCAATATCTGAAAACCGCCGAGGACGGGGGACGCCCCAGACATTTGCCGGGCGTCCAAACACGACCTCGTATGGTGACAATCCTGTCCTAGAATGTGCTGTTGTTCTTGTCAACAAAAGAGCTAATGGTAAAGCGTCTGGCCACTGTAGCCCTGTGGTCTCCTGAATCTTTGCCAATTTCAGTTTGAGAGTACCATTGTACTTCTCAACTAAACCTGCTGACTGTGGACGATTGGCAGCGTGAATCTTCTGCTTGATACTCAAACCATCACAAATTCATTAAATTACTTTGGCATTAAAATGACTTCCGTTATCACTCCAAATCAAACGGGGCAAGCCGAAACGAGGAATGAACTCCTTCAGGAGTACCTTTTCAGTCGTAACAGCTGTATTATCTTTAGTGGGATAAGCCTCCACCCATTTACTGAACGCACAGACAACCACCAACACATACTTCAAATTATTGCATCTGTCTAGCTCTAAATAGTCCATCTGAAGGACCTCAAGAGGGAAAGTGGGTGGTGCAAAATTACCCGGTGGTGTAGGGGTACCTTTTCCAGGGTTGTGCATCATGCACACCATGCAGCATTTCACTAAATGGGCAGCTGTCTTAGAAATGTTATCATTCTGCCATACAGGGTCTAACAGCTTGCAAATACCCTTAGCATTAATATGGGCTGGACCATGGGCCATTATGACGACAGGAAGAACATATGCATCAGGCAACACCCATCTCTGCTTCCCTGACTAATCAATACAACATCCCTCATCGTTCAATTGTGCTATACTTTCTTGCCACACTGCTAATTCTTCACTTGTGGCTTCACTTTGAATTTCTTTCACATTCTCAAGTGAATCCTCAAACATGGTAACTTCAGGCACCCACCTAGTGGGACCTGCTATAAACATTCTTTTCATTTTTGTCCGGGCTGTTTCCTTAGCTGTCTGAACTGCGAATGCATTTCCCCTACCTACATCATCAATAACTTTCCCGTGGGCGCTACACTTTACTATGGACAATTTCTTAGGGAGTGTCAAAGCAGACAAAAGCCTCAATATAAGGTGCCCATGCTGAATCTTAGTACCATGCGAAGTAAGAAACCTTCTCTCAACCCAGAGTCGCCCAAAGTTATGTGTGACTCCAAAGGCGTACTGGCTGTCAGTATAAATATTGACAACCAGTCCCTCACTCAATTCGCAAGCTCTTATTACAGCAACAAGCTCAGCAGCTTGGGCTGACTGATAAGGAACTCGTGATGTCTCAACTACAGTACGCAGTGTGGTAATAGCATACGCAGCAGTTGTAGTGCCATCTGATAATTTAAAACAAGAGCCATCGACATATAGTTCCCCTTGTGGGTCAGATAAGGGAACATCAGTCAAGTCTACCTGTCCTTCGTCTCTTCTTCTGTCCGGAAGATACAGTCATGTTTATCAATCTCATTACTCTCAGAAGGGAGTGGCAGTAATGTGGCTGGATTCAGAGTGGCACATCTTTTAATCGTGATGTGTTTGGCGAACAATGTTAATTCAGTCAGACGTGCACTGGTGAGGTGCTGTGTCTTAGTCTTATTCAAAAGTGTATCCACAGCATGGGGTACCATGACTCTGAGATCAGTATCCAGCACATGTCCAGCCGATTGTCTAATCGAAACGGCCACAGCCGCGACCACTCTTAGACAGCTCAGGAGGGCTCTTGCGACAGGGTAAAGAACAGCAGAGAAATAAGCACACGGCCATTGTTCATCTCCAAATTTTTGTGTTAAAACAGAAAGCACGCAACCAGCCATCTCATGGACGAACAACACAAATGGTTTGTTATAGTCATGAGTGCCAAGTACTGGAGCTGAACAAAGCGCAGTTTTCAATTGCTCAAAAGACTGCTGACATTCAGGCGTCCAAGGCAGGGGCTCAAGCACGTCTTTAGTGGTTAGTGCAAGCAAGGGTTTAATTAGTAAGGACAGGTATCCACTGTCGACAGTAGGAAGTGATACATATGAAAGTGCGCACATCTTTCTGACTCTGTAGGATGGGCATTTTAACAATGGTACTGATGCGCTCCGGAGTCAATTTCCTACCCTCCTTCGACAGTAGGTGACCAAAATAGGTGACCTCCTGTCGACAATATTGAAATTTAGAAAGAGAAACTTTATGTCCATGGTGGGCCAAATGTAACAACAATTTAACGGTACTATCTCTACAACCCTGTTCAGTATCGGAAGCGATAAGGAGATCATCAACATACTGCACCAATACATAACCTGAGGGAAGCAAAAGGGAATCCAATTGGAACTTTAAAGCCTGACTGTAAATACTTGAACTCTCAGTATAGCCCTGAGGAGCTCGACAGAACCTAAAGCTTCTGCCAGCTAGTATAAACCCAAACAAGTACCTGCTATCTGGATGAATAGGAATACTAAAAAACGCATTTTTCAAGTCGATGACAGAGAAGAAGTTAGCAGTGGAAGGAATCATTGTCAAAAGAGTAGTAATGTCAGGGACCACTGGAAACTGAGGAACCTATTTTATTAACTTCGCGCAAATCAATCACAAAACGATAGACATCTTCTTGATCATCAGAAGAACCCGAAGGCGTCCGTTTAAGAATGGGAAGAATAGGACTATTACAAATATTGGCAGTCTTCTCCTCAACCACTCCCTTCTTGATCAAATCCTGAATAATTTGCAATAAGGTTCGTTCTCCTGCCTGTGGTATTTTATACTGAGGGATACGAGGCAAAATATCACCATCCTTAACCTGTATTGAAACTGGTGGTATCTGTATCACCTGTTGCCCACAAAGTGGGTGGCACATCTGCAAATTCAACAGGAAGAGGCGCATCTTTGGACAAACATTGTTTAGCATGTACTACATCAGGACCCATTGTCATATAGACACCTGCTGGGGAGCAATAAATGGTAGCATGCAATTTCTTCAACAAATCGAAACCCATCAAATTTTCACCACAATTAGATATCAGCAAGAATGGCGAATCCACAGTGAAAGGACCAATAGTCACGCAAAGGGTCTTGAAATGGGGCTTACAACCGGTACACAAGAAAAACCTACCGACACATTATTATGGCTAGACAGAGCCGCCCCTGGGACCATATTTCGAGAAACAGAACTTTTCGTCGCACCTGTGTCCACCAAAAATTCCTTAGTCGAACCTTGCAGTTCTGCTGTTACATAAGGACCACACTGGTCTACAGGTATCGGAACTGATCCCCCACTCTGTCCCTGGCTGTCCTAACTGTAAGAAATTCCTGTCACTTCTTACATTTCATAATCATCATGGTAATACTGTCCATCCCGAGGGTCATCAAAGTAATTATTATCAGAACGACCCTGTGAGGCTGTAGCATTCTGTGCCCTATCAGCCCCACCAGCTCCACGACCTCGTCCACGAAAACCGCGTCCTCTAGGGAACGCCACCTTCTGCAAAAGCACGGGGCACTCGCTACGCCAGTGTCCCTCCTCTTTACAATACACACACTGATTCGGACCCAACGGCGTAGTAGTTGGCTGCTTACTAGTGCGTGGATGCTGTCGGGCAAGACCACCTCGTCCTCTACCATTCCCTCTAAAAGCCTGCTGTAACAACACCTTCGTCTTTAAATCCTTATGCTTCTTCTCTGTCCTCTCATTTTCTTCATTATCCCTATGCTCATAATACTGTGCCATATTCAAAATAACAGAGGGGGAAGAGGTGGACCAGGTACTTTCAGAAGCCTGCAATGGAGTCGCAATTTCAGGAAGCAAATTAGAGACAAATCTATTGACAAACAACTGAACACCTCCCTCAATAGACAAATCCTGCCCACTGTAATCCAAAAACGTATCCTCGAACCGAGTGAAAAAATCCGACACACTCTCATCTTTTTTCTGGCGACAAGCTGACAATTTATCCCAATCCACTTTTCTCGGTGGAATAAGAGAATGCGTATATGTAATAATACGACCAGGCAAAGCAAGTATCTCAGCTCGGGGTTTATCACCTGGCTTTCTCTCCTGGTCCCATACTTTAATTTGATCCCAAGTACCCCCCAACTCGGGAGCATGATCTTGAGTATGGACTTGCCTCCAAATATCAACCGGAACAAGAACACCAAAAAACATTTCAATATCAGCGAGAGTCATTACTGTCAAAGAAACAGCTTCAGTCAATTCTTTATAATAAGCAGTAGGATGTTTCCTAGGATAGGCAAATGAGTCTTAAGGGACAACACTTCACTTCTTTTCCACTGAGTATAAACCCATTGTTCTTGAAACCTAGCCGCCACTGCCGCTCGAGTTACATTACCTCGCCCATCCGTTAACTCTGGTATCTCTGGGTGATATATAGGATGTACCTCTCTCATCGGAAACTGGGATACTGTGGTAGGACTCTTGTCGTGCAACCTACTGCTATAAGCAACCAATGTGGTAATGTTCCCAAACACTTGACCTGGGTCCAAACCACTAACATACACACGGTCCCTAATATCAAATAAAATTTGTGGCGCATCATCCCCAAAACATTGCTGCCAAAGGCCAATTAATGTAGAGGACATATGTTTAAGGGCATGCTGCTGTACAAAAGGCTCATAATCTTTCATCACACTCCTAACATCCTCCACACTATAAATGAGATTACGACCCCACTGCGCGGCCTGATTAGCTACGACCTTCTTCTCTTCGTCTCCCACCGCAGACAGTACAAAAGGGCCCATACGCTCATGAAATTTCGATAAGTCTCGATCCTCAAACCCACGAACTGGTGTCTCTGCACATACAAATATCGGGGGATGAAGGACTGCTAAGGGAGAAACAACAGAAGTAATAGGCACTATCGTCGCTGAAGGTTGTGCCGCGGGAGAAAGATCTGTCGAAAGGGATGCTGAGACAATAGGTGTGGCAGGAGCACTAACAGTCACAGGGGCCACAGACGGCAAAGAAACAGAAGAAAGAGGTGGAAGAGGAGCCGAAGCCACAGCCGTTGACATAACAGCAGTAGACAAAGGAACAGAGACAGTGGACGCAACTGTAACGGGCGGCTGTGAAGGCACCCGAACAGTGGGATATATTATTTGCGGGGCGTATGGAGGATGGGGTTGGGTATCCAACAATTCTTCCACAAAAATGTCATCTTCTTCCTGAGCCACATACGATTTATCAATTTGTAATCGAAACCTTCTATCTTCACACTCAACACCCTTTTCCTGTTTTTCCCTGTCATATGCAACAGCTTTCTGAGTCAATGTCTGCATTTTCCTTTTCCGGGCCTCTTTTTCTGCCTTCAATCGTCTCTGTCTAGCTGTTTTCTGCCATGCTCTGAGGGAATCAAACATAGACTGCCTACTTCGTCTCTTAAACAACTGTTCTTGTAAATACTCAATCTTTTGTTCATCAAAAGTGCCCGTCAACGGCCACTGCAACTCGGCGTTGTCCCTCGTATATTTGTGCCATAATGTACTAAACATAATAGGGCCAAGACCATGCTTCACATACATATCAAAATTTGGAGTGCCTTCTGGAGGCACCGGCTGAGCTTCTTCCAATCGAGCATCAACAGAACAACAGCGACAGCACAAAGAAAACAACTTACTGACACCGGGCATTTTCAAAAGAAACAAATTCACTATTTTATGCCTGGCAAAGCAAATGCAGATGCTTTTGTCCAAAAAACGGTCCTTAGACCGTACCAAATACAAACCAAAATGGTGCCATATCCACAAAAAAAAAAGAAAAAAACTCACCTGATATATGCAGATCAAACAAATTGATTCTCCACTGCCGACTCTTCAGCCCAAATGGTCAGATCCAAGGGTTTCGCCGTTTTAGGACTCCAGTCGGGATGACCACTGGGCGAGGCACCGTCCGGCAGGACAGAAGGGGCAGCTGCGAGTACCAGGAACTCTTCCTGCAGGGATCCCTGATCAGTCCGTCCGACGCGACGATGGCCTCGACCTCCCCCCCTCGTCCGCGGAAGGGGAAGGGTTACTCACCCGAAGGAATCCCTGTTCGGGCGCCAACTGAAGGAAATGACCCGATTCGGGTCACCCAGGTCACACAAGACCACCTCTTAGCCTTCCATACCAAATGAAGAGTCGGTCAGACAGTAGAGAATACAAACCAATATCTGTTTATTCAGAGTAAGCTCAGAGCGGAGCCCTGTCTGCCCAGTCTCTAAGGAGTGCTGCAGAGGGACTGACATTAGCAAGCATAGGGATACATTATGTACATTTCAGAACCAATGAAGGCACGCCCACAATGGAATTTTCCAAGCAGATACAACAGAACAGTGAAATACAAAAAATAAGTTTCGATTCTGCAGCTGGGCACACACTATCTAACAGTCAAGGTCATTCTGCCCGTGTACGGCACTAGGCAAGTGGGAGAGGGCCTTCATCTAGAGGAAAGGTATGCGCTTATAAGAACAGTGTATTCATTAGTGTAGCAAAACTCAGTTCCGAAGAAACATAACCTAGAGAAGGCCGTTTCTCGGAAATGGCAGAGGATTAGTTTCGATCATGATACAAAATGGCGCCCTTACACAAAATGGCGCCGCGAATGATAACTTATGCAAAACAATACCAAAGCATATTTTTCTATTCTAACACTTGCAGTAACTTATCTGACAAGAAAATAATAGCCAAAGCAGTTTGTGTCCTCTGGTACCAAGGAGCAAAAAACAGAAATAGACTTCCAGAAGTCAGCTAAAATTAAAACCCTTATATGAGCTTTTTAGAAGTGAAACCATTTTGCCTGAAACTTCAGGTAGCCATATTTTGACAATACAGATGGTTCACCAAGCAATACAACAGTGTCATTTTGGAAAAACGAATCAATCCAACCTGCCCCCCCCAAAAAACCCAAAAAAGAATCTTATCATAATCACATACATTCGATGTGCCTTACCCTCACTTCATGAGTCTTCATACTCCCACATATGAGTCCCTCTGTTAGAGCTTCTGAAAGTATGGAAAAGGACATGCAACAGCCGCATTTTATTTTATTAAAAGTTTGGGGGACAACTGACAGCATGTAGAGTTATTTTTCAGGTCAAGAAAGATAAACAAAACGTGAAATTTCATATTTACTCTCAATTTACACGTGCAGATTAACCATTATGCAGTTCTAATGAATACATGTGTACACCAGGCAACTACAACAGGCATAGAGTTCTATGACATAAATCTCTAGGGTTTCTAAGACTAGAGAAAGGAGTTGTGGATCTTTGCAAAGCGTGGGCATATGCCTGTGGGGGAGATTCCCAACATATTTAAATTTGAGCCAAATATGTATTGTTAAGTTTGCCTGCACCTTAGTAACGGGACATTGCTAAATTAGCACTTCAACCCTTTTTGTGGGATGGTACCCGCGACGAACACTACGACCCGTTGCTTTGGCGAACGCAATTGCTGTCACCCAACATGTCTCTACTTCTGAAACGGGACCTTGCTCAGGTTGCATATCTATTTTCCCAGCTGGTATGAACTCGTGACGATAACCGAGAGTCACATAGTATCTGTAGCTTTTAACTTCATGTCTTTTAACGTTTGATAGTTTAATTTTTATACCCAATGTTATTTTTAAATTGTACTGCTTTTAGTATTGATGTGCATTGTCCGATTTATATTGATATGTACGAAACTTATCCCTCGAATCTTTGTTTCTTTTATGGTACTTTTACCGAAATAAAGACTCTGATGATGATGAATTTGAGCCAGCAGCAATTAACGTTGTCATTAACTGTTATTTGCTGCATGAAGCTTTATTGAGAATCCCCTCACGATGGAGTAAATTCAGCAACAACCAACTTTTCAACATTTTTATTTCCACATATGACATTTCCATGTGACATGTGTAATATTGCCATTTTTTATACATTCCACAAAAGAAGCTTGAGTGCCTTTTATTATTGAAGGCCATTACCCTTTAGGTCGCAATACCCAATTGAATCGTTTCCTTCTATCTGCCTACCTTGTTAGCCCCGGGATAGGTTCTTTTTAAGTCATTGTCTTTAATGGCCAGGCCATGCTCTCGACAAAAGAAGACAAAGCTGGTCAGCAGCACTTAGTGTCCATAAATAAATAATTTTGCCAGGCCTGCTATCATTTATTCCGCACTCTAGTGAAAAAAAATCATCAATTTAATGGAGCAGTTAAAAGGGGGCCCAAGAACTCCCTGGAAGGCTTTTCTTTTTGCTTGTCATTTAATTAAATTATCCCATAATGAAATCTTTCCCTAATGAGTCTGCGTTTAATAATTTATTAGACACTGAAGCCCAGCTTGGAGTCTCATCAATTATGTATTGCAGCACTCGACAATTTCACTTTATCTCTTTTTCATTTGCCATCCACTTCATTAAGAGCTCCAGAGCAGCTACTTTTAGGCCTCTGTTTGATTGACACGTGCGGCAGAGGTCAGGTTATCGATATACATTGCCTAGAGCTGACTAGCAGATGTGTGTGTGAAACTGCAACATGTTAGCCTGCCGTCACCATGTTTTTTGATGGTGTTGTCTTTTATCTTTCAATCCTGTTCAGAAGAAAAACTGTATTGAGCCGGAGGGCGTTTTGAGTGACCTTAGGTTTTACAATTAATGGGCACTGTGCGTGATGCATTGCACCAGTATTTTGGCTTACCTAAAGGGAAGATAAATTCTGCTGACTAATTCACCCTCCCACCCCACCCCCTTCTTTCCAGCACTAAGAGCAAAATACTCCAAAAACTATTTCTAAGATGTCATAAAAGACCACCATCTTGAATGCAACAGCATGGGGGCATATTAGCAAGACTGGCGATAAAATTATCGCCGTTTTAGCGGCAGGAAACTGCCGCTAAAACGGCGATAATGGACTTGCTAATATGCGTTATAGAATTCAATAGAAGCCCAGGTTAGATGTCCTGCACATCTAACCTGGGCTTCTATTGAATTCTATAACGCATATTAGCAAGGCCATTATCGCCGTTTTAGCGGCAGTTTCCTGCCGCTAAAACGGCGATAATTTTATCGCCAGTCTTGCTAATATGCCCCATAGTTTCTCAATAAATTACAAATTGGTGTTTCTACAAAAAGTGGACGTTGAGACTGAGAAGGAAAGAAAAACAAAACAATGAAAACATGAATGCAGCTATTTAAATCATAGAAGAAATGCCAAAAACCATATAAAATGAACGAATATGTGACATGATTAGAAAATATACTTGTATGTTTTGAATCTAAAGAAAAGACATTGCTTAACGTTTGACATTTTATTTTTCTTTCAATTGTTTCATTTAGAAAGATGGTAAGTATAAGAAAAAGACAGTACTATTGGATACGTTTTCGTTGATGGAAGACTCCAGTTACAGTGTCACACTGTTGAAATGAATGGTAAGTAATCAAAGCGTTGCCTCCCCATCACTTCTTGGAGAGTGTGTACAATAAGGATCTACCGCCACAGACGCAACCAGTAATGAGTACCTAACAAGGCAGCCATCTACAAAGGGCAAAGGACTGAACCAAAATTGAAAGGACCAGGCTCACAAGGTAAACACAGTAGAAGTAGAAGCACCATAAAATGCATCACTTTTAAAGTAGGCCCAACCTTGGGCCAAGATAACTAGATTGTATGGAGCAGTGTGTCAGCAAACCCCGGAAAAAACATATATTAAACAAAATACATTGTGCAGGTTTTCTAGACATCTTTTCCCTATCGAGAAAAAGAGCTGTAATGACCAATCTAAAATGACTGCAGCCGGAACTAACTCTTTGAATTTGAGAAACCCCATGTGATAGATCAGTGGTGGGTTTGTGCAGCCCTGATTGTCCCCACACATTTTCCAAACATCCACAGTTTTTCATTCCTGCTTCCTCCATCCTAATAACCTTCTAACTCAGTGATAAAGTGATCAAAACGCAGTTTAAATACTCGAATATACCTCTGGGACCAACGTCCTGAACTATGTTCATCAATGTTTTATTCATAATCCATACATGTTACATAAAAGCAAGGCCTGATTGTATACCAACATGAAATAACTAACTCTTTAAACTATGTGTGAGATGGGCTTAGGGCCTAGAAAACTAATATACTGAATGTTAATGCTAACAGTGTGTGCAAGATTGCTATATTATATTCAGAGATTATTTTTAGAGCTGGAAGTTGACATTAGTTGTTCTAACAAAACAGAATTTGGAAATGTTCTGGTCTCTGAAAGTTGTAAGGCAACTTGCAGTGATTAGTGCTTCAAGACCATCCTGCCTCACACAAATCTGACTTGGAAGGAAATAGAAATGTGTATTTTTTGCCTGCATTCTGTGTGCTTTAGTTCAGTTACTGCTAGTGTTCTGGAATGATAATACTAGAAACTGTGCAGGCGTTCCCCCTCGCTTCCCATAGAAAATAATTGGAGGAGGAAGTATAACGACATGAGAGAATTTGGGGAGGAGGTCAGACACGAGGACTGATTGCTGAAGGGACATGCCGAAGTGATGAAATCCAACTGCAGACCTGATGGCTTTATAAGGTATAAGGGGATACTTACATGGCTTGGCATATAAATAATTAGGGAGTTCTGATAACCATTCAAGTAATATAACAAGCATGTGGCTGAGAACACATATGTAGATATTAGGCAGGGAATAGACTAATCGAATAGGGATGTCTGATTAAATATGCTTAGGGTTTTCCTAATGTTTATTTTGTTTTATAATATGAACCCTGGCATTACCATAATAATTACCATCATTTTCACACACAGGATTTAAGGATTAAAAGAACATAATATATAACTGTATATTGCAAAATACCAACAACTGTGTGAGACTGCTATTTCTAAGGGTCAGGGTGGGGATCTGTATCTATATACGATAATAGTTATGCTGAGTCCAGTGCTTCCTCATGGCCATTCTATACACTCAGAGGAATGTCTAACCCCATGAGACAGGTTTAAACTGGGTCTGGGTGAAATTTAAATTACATCGTCGTAATTCACGTAATTTCAGCAATTTTGCATTACACATGTGTTGGAACTGGCAGTGTCTGTCCTGTTGGACCTGTCGGCCGCTTTCGACACCATCTCCCATAGTATTTTAGAACAACGGCTCTGGGAGATGGGAGTCAGGGGATCAGCCCTAAATTGGCTTAGAAATTACCTAACTGATCGAACCTCCACCGTACAATTGGGCACCCTGGTTTCCCGTAGTCGGCCGGTAAAAATGGGAGTCCCCCAGGGATCCATCCTAAGTCCCATGCTTTTCAATTTTTACGTGACACCTTTGGCCAAAGTGATCAGGTCCTACGGGTTTGATGTGGTGTCGTATGCTGACGACACCCAGTTACTGATCACTCTTGGCCCCAACCCTACCGACATGAGGCTCCGATTAAAAAATTGTATGACCCGCATTGATAATTGGATGCATATTAACCATCTCCAACTCACTGGTAGTAAGACAGAGGTCATCCTTTTTGGTAAGGCACACGAATTGTGGTCGAATGACTGGTGGCCCCAGAACCTTGGTCCCTGTCCATCTCCAAAGCCGATGGTGCGGTACCTTGGAGCAAAGATTGACAACCAGTTATCCATGAAAAACCATAAAGATCATATAACCGGTACCTACTACGGATTAATGCGTAGCCTACGTAACATCTTTCAATGGATTCCAATCGAATCAAGGAAGTCGCTTGTCCAGGGACTAATCGTAAGTCGGCTCGACTACGGAAATGCTCTGGTGGCCTCCATTAATGAGGAGCTCTATTCCAGACTCCAAGTCTTGCAGAAACAAATCCATTTTAAGGTCCTCTGTCTGGTACACAAGAACATGTACGGGAATGGCCAAGCTACTTTGCCAAAAAACTCAGCTGGTATCAGCCTAATAGGACGCTTAGGTCGAGTACCAAATTTCTCCTTACCCCTCGTAAGATCCGCACCGCCAGGAATGGCAGTAGATCTTTCTCCTACCTGGCTCTGCTTTCTGGAATGAACTTCCATCACAGCTCCGCATTATCACAGACCACAAGCTGTTCCGCAGGGATTTAAAAACCTGGCTATTTGATCACCTATAACAGCCCTCTCTGTTCAATTGGCCTTCAGCCCTTACAGGAGTTTTACGCTAGCATCATGAGACCCTTGGTTGATATATGTGCTCAATGAATATCTTTGACTTTGACTTTTGACTTTGAAGGGATGTCCCCAGCCAGGCAGAAACTACCGCTCCCATCAAGGGCAGGTGATTACACTCACTGTACCACCCGTGCTCACCCTTGGATAGCTTGGCACTGAGCAGTCAGGCTTATATCAGAGGCAATGTGTAAAGGAAAGGCACAGCAGCCACAGTTGATAAATACACCAAGCGTATACTTTTGGGCATAAAACACATTAGGAAATATTTCTAGCAGTACTAGGCCCACACTTATTGTTATGATATCAATAGTTCGCACACTGTGGACAATTCCTAATCTAACCCCCCCATGGAGAGAGAGTGCACCCTTATGCGTTGCACGATAGCAACAATTTATACATACACGAAAGTAGAACACTTTTTAGCAGAACCGTGGGACAGAGCCATGCGGGAAAACCCAATGTCAAATGTATAATGCTTTTGGCATAAAATGAACATATGATGCTGCACCGCCGGCCAGTGTCGTGAATCACAGGCGGTCCGCACACGATCACTCTCACTCACACACACACTCACTTCACACCACTACGTGGTGTGACAGGTATCAGCCAGTCCATATGGAACACTCTTGCACACATGCGCACTCAGCACCCTAATGTGGTGCCACTGATACACAGCAGGTCAATGGTTCATACTCTGCAGACTCCGTGGCCAAAGCCTTCCTCCACCCTCTACTTCACCCCAATTGTCCTATACTCCTGGATGAAATATAACCAACCCCACTTCACAGACACTGGACTGCATGCAGCTGAAGTCACACTCAGTCTGGGTATTCGGGAAACAGGTGGGAGTATGTAGCAGTTTTAATTAGGAGGTAGACGTAAACAAGGGACGGTTAGCAGCCACTCAGGAAGTTCACCCACAGGTCTCAAAACACAAAGGAGTCACGCAGTCTCTTGACCTGTCTCGGAAGCGTTCCTTCAACCCAAGCAATCTCTCTCGCTACTACCTGGTGCCAAGATGTCTTCAAGAGAGGCCAGGTGTGGAGAGGGCAGTTGGTCCACCGCGAGGAGGGTCAACAAGGGAGAAACTGATGAATGGGGAGTAACACAGGGAAGCCTCTCGATAGGATGAGGCGCCCGATCGGTACATGATGATCTAGGTCATGCCCAGGCAATCCAGGCACAGCACCATATGCGCTTTGGTATGAGCTGCACCAGGCACTTTAGTTTTCAAACACGAGTTGCAAATTCCACCTCCCTGGAAATGAGGCACAGCGTCCGGTGCCCGAAGATACAGGTTGCACCAGTCCGACCTCACACACACAGGTGCAAGCTCAGTAGAGCAACATGAGGTAGAATGATGCACTACTATGGGTACAGCCCCACCACCGAGGGTCGCACCTTGTGAAACTGACCCCGAATGCAATGAGGATGCAGCCGGCACGAGAGAGATGCAGCACGATCAACGAAACGGGCCACGCGGGGTCTCACAACCGGTGAATCCGCTCACCACCAACTAGAACCTTATGAGTCTCAAGGTCCCTGCAGTAAAGGAACCAAACGCCTTAGATGTGGGCACAAATTCTGAGGCTCCGCACTAGGTAATCCGGTCTTCAGACACAAGTCTTAATTCCACGCTCTCACCACACTACCAGTTGGGATTCAGTAGCCGAGGTGGGCAATTGAGAGGGCACCGTTCTTCAGATGTCACAGGTAGATGGTGTAAGTCTCTCACGGGAGATCTTTCGTGTCCCTGAGATCTCTGGTAGAACAGGAGGGCCGCGGTCGGGCCCTTAGAGAGCACACTTCAGGGCGTCACACTTCAGCAGGTCCTTGGCACAGGCCAGCCACTATCCATACAGTTATCCTCCATGTGCACAACAGAGTCCTCTGGCAATGTGCACCACGCAGTCCGGGTTCTCTGGTCCCACGTCCCCAGAAGCGTATCTCACCCCTTCTGGAAGGATAGCACCCGTAGTTATACTGTTGTGTGTCTTTGAAGTTCGGGGTGGTTTAGGGGGTTTACTTTGAACCACAGATGTCTCCCCAAAATTGTAGGCCTTTCTGCCATGGGGCCATGGAATGCAGATCTTAATCTTTAGTGGGGTCATGATCCGGCCCTTAGAGGCTAAGTGTCAAAACCTCTATCTTCAATCCATCCCTTGCAGCCTTTAAATGACAGAGGTCTTCTGTTCCAATGGGATGCCCATGGTTTATGGCTGTCTCTTGGAGAATGCACAGATGTGCTCCCCCAGACCCCTGGCGTCCACTGGAGTCAGGCACCATGGTCCCCAAGACTCTTGAAGAATAAAAAATGTCCATATTCTATAAGTGTCATTTCTAAGCAAGTTATGCCAAAAAACCCTTTACCAATGAAAAGGGTTTGGCACTACGAATCTATTGATATGTAACATCATGAGGCTGCTCCACTGCAATCCACTATTGCAGTCCGAAGTAATGTCAACCACTTCCCCATGTTAACCTATGGGAAGAGCAGGCATCACAGGTAGTGAAAACACACATAGGTATTCCTCACTACCTGGGCGCACGTGCGCTAGTGCGCACACCTACCTGCGATGGCAGGTGGAACACATTGTTCATAACACCAGGGGTGCAAGTGCCCCCACCCAAGCCAGCGCAGCAGACTGGGCATGTGTTTAACTAATATGTGTGTCTGTGCTCAAGCACAGGCCTGCAGTGGCAGGTGGCACACACAATCACGGGCACCATAGGTGCGGGTGCGCACTCACAGTGGCCTACAATGGCAAGCTGCTCATGAGTTTACTCATGATAGATGCCATTCCCTTGATAAACTGCCTGGCTCAGGGTGATTAAGCCTGGACGATGGCCCACCCCTGCAGTGCTACCCCCCCCAGTTCTAGGCCACATGATCCCAGTAGGATCTCTTTTGCCCCTATGGTGTGGCCCCTTCCACCCTGGGAGTGGTACTTCAGCCCCAGTCCCGGGCCACCTTAGTTCACTGGAACAGCACCAGGGTGAGAGCACCAACAGCCATCAGCGTTCCCAACCCAGCACCCAGTCACCCCAGGACCTTTGTCCTCAGTGATCCTGGAAAGGGGGGCCAATGGGCCCAGAGGTCTGACACCTTTCTCCCACTTCCCTCTGGACCAGGTAAGGGATGGCGTCATGTGCCTGGTCCTCCAGCTTCGAGTATATACTCGAGGGCTGGACAGGGGTCAAAGGTAAGTTCTTTTTTCCCCTGCCCCTTTCTTGAGAACCTGTAACCCCCATTTGGGATGGGTATTTCCCGGGTCCTGGACTGGGGGGGCTGCTGATTTTGGTTTCCCCTCCCCATCCTCCTGTGACTGGGGACCCCACCTTAGTGAATTTGTTCTTTCCGGCACAGGCCAGCTTCCCCACCTGGTGCTCCCTTTAGGGATATGCCATGCCCAGGGGCTGGTATAGTGTTTTCTGGGATGTGGCCTGCCCCTGACTCCCTCCTCCCTTTGAGAAGGAACATGAGGCTTCCTGGGCTTTAGCCCGCTCCGACGCTCTTCCCACTTTGAGAAGAAACATTGGACCTGTTCAGCACCCAGCTCCACGGGGGACTGCCTGCACTCACATGCATCTCCGCCTGTGGGGGGGGGAGAAAGCCAGACTATCTGACTGAGGACTATGCCCCCAGGTATTTCCAGTGTAAAGTAAGAGATCCTGCCCCTCTGAAGTGGACGGTTTGAATCCTTCCCCAAACTTCTTAATCAAGGTATTTTTCATGACTGGGTAGCTCACTATGCCCTTTCCTGTGGGCGGGGGGGACGGCGCCTCTTCCCACTTTAGGTACGAGCCGACGTAAGTTACCTTCCCAGATTTCTTCAGGGACCCCGTTTGCTTTTAAAGTCACCTCGTAGGTTGCCAGCCATTTCTTGATGTCCCCCACTCAAGATCAATTTTGGTATTAACTTTTTGGAGATGCGACCTCTACTTTCATTGTCCTTGACCTGCAGGTGCACTGCCACCATTGCTGCAATTTGACCCTATTTGTAGGGTTCGAATATCCCATTCTTTTAGGCTCAACTAATGGGCCATCTTTTTCTCTTCCATGGCTAGCCTTTTCTCAGTCAGGACTTGCTTGTTTTTCAGTTTGTCAAGCACCTGCTCTTTTATCAATTTAGCAAGGGCTAAGGCCTGCTCCTTGTCCTATCTGGCAAGTCAAAAATGTAGTATGCTTTCCTCCTGTCTGTCCTCCAGCTCTTCAGAGGACATGCCTTTGGAGGACATACAGCTCCCTGGGGCCAAGGATATCCCCGGTCCTCTGAGACTGATGCTCCCCCTCTCCCCATTTAGTCCATTTGGAAAGCCTTTGGTCAGTTCCAATCCCTACGCACACTCTCTCTCACCATTCACTAACCCTTCTGGGTGGGCCTCAGTCCATGCTCACAGGGATTTCTGAAGATTCACACTTGTGGCGCTTCCCCTTCCAAGTACCCCCATCTCCTGGCAGAACTCTTCAAGCTGCGTCCCTGTATACTGGTCAAGATCAGCCAGCTCAAACAAGTCCCCATTGGGTAGGACCCCAGACATGATGGCAAACTAGCAGGAGCAGAAGTAGAGATCTATAGGGAACAACCATTACCAACCCCGAGGCCAATCGTCCCTCAGGCACACTGTAGGAAATAAAGGAAAACTTTTGCCTTTATGAAGTCGTAGCACGGAATTATTCACCCCGTGCTGCTGTGCAAATGCAAGTCCTATGCCACTGCTTGACCGCCAAATGTTGGAACCAGCAGTATCTGGTTGGCTGAAGGGATGCCCCCAGCCAGGCAGAACCTTCCACTCTCATCAAGGGAAGGTAATTACACTCACTGTACAACCTGTGCTCACCCTTGGGTAGCTTGGCACTGAGCAGTCAGGCTTACATCAGAGGCAATGTGTAAAGCAAAGGCACAGCAGCCACACACAATAAATACACCAAGCATCACAAAAGAGACTTCATAGAGGATGTGTGTAAAAACGTTTATATTCAACACACATATTCAATCCTTATAACATGAACATCATATACTTTTGGGCATAAAACACATTTGGAAATATTCTAGCAGTACTAGGCCCACTCATACTGTTATGATATCAATAGTTCGCACACTGTGGACAATTCATAATCTAACCTCCCAATGGAGAGAGAGATCACCCTTATGAGGTGCACAATATCAACAATATGTACATACATGAAAGTAGAACACTTTTTAGCAGAACTGCGTTCCATAGCTATGTGGGAAAACCCAATGTCATATGTATTGTGCTTTTGGCATAAATTCAACGCATGAAGCAGCATCGCCAGCCAATGTCGTGAATCACAGGGGGTCTGCACATGATCACTCCCACACACTCACTTCGCACCACTACGGGGTGCGACAGGCATCAGCCAGTCGTTATGGAACACTGTTGCACGCATACTCACTCACACCCTAATGCGATGCCCCTGGTACCCAGCAGGTCACTGGTTCATACTCTGCACACTCCCTGACCCAAGCTTCCCTCCACCCTCTAGTTCACCCCAATTATCCTATATCTCCGGATGGAAAATAACCAACGTGCACGCGGCCAAAGTTACACTTAGTCTGGGTCCCCTGGAAGAAGGTGGGAATATGTAGCAGTTTTAATTAGGAGGTAGACATAAACAAGGGAAGTTTAGTAGCCACTCGGGAAGTTCACCCACAGGTCTCAAAACACAAAGGAGTTACGCAGTCTCTTGACTCGCTTCTCAACTGTCTCAGAAGTGTTCCTTCAACCAAGTCAATCTCTCTTGCTGCTACCCGGTGCCAAGATGTCTTCGGGAGGGTCCAGGTGTGGAGAGGGCAGTTGGTCCACTGCGATGAGGGTCAACAAGCGAACAACCAATTAATTTGGAGTAACACAGGGGAGTCTCTCGCTAGGATGAGGTGTCCCGATTGGTACACAATGATCCGGGTCGTGCCCAAGCAATCCGGGCACAGCACCTGATGCACGTTGGTATGAGTTGTACCAGGCACTTCAGTTTTCAAACACAATGAGTTGCAAATTCCGCCTCCCTGGAAATGAGGCACAATGTCCGGTGCACAAAGATACAGGTTGCACCAGACCAGTCCAGTCACACACACACAGGCGCAAGCTTAGTAAAGCCACATGAGGCACAATGAGGCACTACTACGGGTACACCCCCACCACCGAGGGTTGCACCCTGTGAATTGGACACCACACTCAACGAGCATGCAGTTGGCATGTCGCACGAGAGATGTGCAGCACAATCAATAAAACGAAGCCGCGCAACCGGTGAATCTGCTCACCACCAACTTGCCGCTTATGAGTGTCGGGTCCCCACAGGACAGGAACCATGGGCCAGATGTACGACCTGCCAAATAGCGGCTCGCAAATTGCGTCGCATTTGCGACTCGCAATTTGCGAGGTGCTATTTGGCATGTACAACAGTGTGTTTAACACTGTTTGCGATTCCCAAAGAGGTCGCAAATTGCGAGGCTCATGAATATTAATGAGCCTCTCGCAATTTGCGAGCCCATTGGGAATGGCAGGCCCTCCCAGGGATGGTGGCCTGCTGGGCTCAGCAGACCACCATGTCTGGGACTGCCTTTAAATAAAGCAGCTTTTTTTTTTTTTTAAATGCAGCCCGTTTTCCTTAAAGGAAAACGGGATGCATTTTTTTAAACAAATGAAACGTTTTCGTTTCATTTTTAAGGGCAGGCAGTAGTCCCGGGGACCACTGCCTGCCCTTAAAAAATAATATTGCATGCATTTGCAAAGGGGAAGGGGTCCCCTGGGGACCCCTTCCCATTTGCGAATGCATTACCACCTTCTTGAAGTAGGTGGTGATTTGCGAGTGTTTTGCGACCGCAATTGCGTCACAAAACATTGGTGCAAAGCTTTGCGGTCGCTATTAGGAAGGGAACGCCCCTTCCTAATAGCGAGTCGCAAAACAGTATTTTGCGAGTCGCAATTTATTTGCGACTCGCAAAATACTGTTTGTACATGGGCCCATGCTTTTTAGCGTGCGCACGCTAAAAAGCATCGTACATCTGGCCCCACATGCCTTAGATGTGGGCATGATTTCTGGGGCTGCTCACTAGGCAATTCAGTCTCCAGACATGTCTTAATTCATGCTCTCACCATGTTACCAGTTGGGATTCAGTAGCCAAGGTGGGCACTTGAGAGGGCACCGCTCTCCAGATGTCACAAGTAGATGGTGTAGGTCCGTTGCGGGAGGTCTTTAATTTTCCTAAGATCTCCAGGAAAACAGGAGGCCTGCGGTCGGGCCCTTGGCAAGCACACTTAATGGCGCCACACTTCAGCAGGTCCTCGGCCCAGGCCAGCCACTATTCGGACAGTTATCCTCCATGTGCACAACAGAGTCCTCTGGCAAGTGCACCATGCAGTCCAGGTTCTCTGGTCCCACGTCCCCACAAGCCTATCGCACCCTTTGCTGAAGGATGGCACACGTAGTGATACTGTTGTGTGTCTTTGAAGTTTGGGGTGGTTGAGGGGGTTTCCCTTTGAACCACAGATTTCTCCCCTAAATTGTAGGCCTGTCTGTCATGGGGCCATGGAATGCAGATCTTAATCTTTGGTGGGGCCATGATCCACCCCTTAGAGGCTAAGTGTCAAAACCTCTATCTTCAATCTATCCCATGCGGCCCTCAAATGGCAGAGGCCTACCGCTCCCGTGGGATGACCATGTTTTATGGCTGTGCCTTGGGGATTGCACAGATGTGCTCCCCCCAACCCCTGGCATCCACTGGAGCCAGGTATCACAGTCCAGAGACTCTTGGAGCATAGAAATGTTCATATTCTATAAGTGGCATTTCTAAGCGAGTTATGCCAAAACCCCCTTTACCAATAGAGAGGGTTTGGTACTACGAATCTATTGATATGAAACATCACGATGCTGCTTTACTGCAATCCACTAGTGCAGATATAACATAATGTCAGCTGACTTCCCTAACTGTATTTCTTCTAGACAAGATTTAACATTAGGGAAGTATTTGGGAGTCAAAGGGGTTATTCAGTCAAGAATGGTAAGTTAGAAACCGACTGCCCAGCAAAACAAACTTTTAGGATAGGCACACAGCATTGCCCCATTGATTATGTCTTCATTCATGCATGGAATTTTGCAACCGTAAAAGGGTTTCGGGTAATTCAAAAAGAAGGCAGTGACGATAATCCCCTGCATCTTGAATATGTACTTCCCCAACAATTAGAGTACCCTAAAGCAAAACTGGTTAACTTTCAACAGAAATTAAGCATGGAAATTTGCTTGGGGTCAGAAAGTGGAATGGTTTGAAGAAACAATTGCACATGTTGTACAATGCCTCAGAGTAGAACAAAAAAATAAGAAAGTATGCCCTGTTGACAAGCAATTAACGCAAGGAAGACGGTCAAGGTGGTTCAATTTGGAATGTATGAATAAGAAAAGGTTAATGAGGAGAGAAGAGAGAAGCCTAAGAACAAGATATGATACAGGGTAGACTGCTAAATCTGAATAAGCTGAGAAAGGAATACAATATGTTAGTTAGGAACCAGAAGAGGATTTTCAAAGAGAAATGCTGGGAAAACCTGTTGGAAACAATTGAAGTAAAAAATGTGCGAAAGTTTTGGAAGCTGATCAGGAAGCCTCAGGACAGCCCCCTGGGGCTATGAGCTGTGTGGTGGAAGAAGCAGCATGGGAATAGTACTGAGGTGAACTGTATGGGACAAGTGAAGAGTCCGAAGTAAGTGAAAATATACATTGGGGAGGGGTTGTCGAAGATATAAAAACGCTCTTCACAGTACAAAATGTAAAGGATACTATAAGAAAGCTAACGTTAACCCGTGCAGCAGGACCCGATAACCTTCCTGCTATCATAATAAAGACTCAGTTAAACTGGTGGGCTGAATTCTTATCCCATATGTTCTTAGCCATATTAGATTCGGGTCAAATCCCCAAACATTGGAGAGGGAAGTAATTAGACCAATACACAAGAAGGGAGATATGAAAGCCCCGAAGAATTATAGATTGATTAGCTTGCTGGATGTTGGTGAGAAAGTCTTTGCCAAAATAATCCTGGGTAGATTGAAGGATTGGGCGGAGCAGTGGTCGATTGTGCCTGTGGAACAGGGTGGCTTTAAGGAAGGACACTCTATGATGACCACTGTTTCATCCTATGGCCGGTTGCACCGAAGTCTATGGAGCAAAGAGGGAAGTTGTATTGTTGCTTTGTAGACTTCCGTGCGGCATTGGACCTGGTTGATCGGAAATGCCTTTGGGAGACCCTGAAAAAATAGGATATCCCAGAAGGACTGCTGGTTGTAATTCAGGAGTTACACAAACAGAATTGGGCCCAAATTATTAAGGATACGGTGGGGTCTTTGACACCGAAGATAGCGATTGATAATGGCTTAAGACAGGGCTGCGTACTGGCCCCCCTACTCTTTGCCATATTTCTAGCAGATTTGCCAACTATCCTGGAGGTAGATAGAAGTGCAAGTCCGAAAATGAACGGGAAACAATTATCCTGGTTACTCTATGCTGATGATTTAGTAATCCTTGACCAGACAGAGGTGGGCCTACAAAGGAAGTTAAATGCATTCAGCGAATATTGTGCGGCAAAGCATTTAACTGTAAACAGGGATAAATCCAAAATTCTGTGCTTTGGGAAAAGAGAGCAGAAATTTTATTGGTATTTGGGCCCAGCCAAACTGGAAATAGTGAACGAATATAAATATTTCGGCGTCTGGTTCGATAAGTCCCTAAAGTGGCACACACATCTGTAGGCCCAGAAAGCTAAGGCCCACATATAAGTGTGTGGACTGAAAAAATGTAATCGAATCTATGGGGAAATGTCCCATAGACCACTGATAAAGGCCTACAGCGCTATGATCCACCCCCCAACTACAATATGGAACAGAAGTTTTCTGCCTAAGTGGCAAAAGTAGATGCGACATAGAGGAAGGAAAATGCATAAAATCCCTAATGTCATTACCGGGTTCATCCATTATCCAGGCAATTAGATTAGAGCTGGGTTTGACATAATGGAATGTACAGGCTCAACTGGCCCTATTAAGATTTTGGAAAAGATTGGGTCCGGGAGAGGCCCAGAAAGTGTCGCAAAGGTGTAAAAACGAGATCCAGCATAGGGACCTAAAATGGGCCAAAGAGGTCAGAAAGAAATTGTATTCTGTTTGTGACAACCTAAAGGTGAGAATTGGCCTGCAGACCCTACAAATAGAAGCAAAAAAGAGCGAACTCAGAACTCTAGGGAAGGAATTGTTTAGGATGGAAGACGTGGAGTATCTGAGAAAGAAAGAATCAGTGAAATTTATGATAAATAGTTGGGTGAAAGAAATCTGGTACCTCTATTTGGATACATTACCTAATCAATGGCTTAGATAGAAGTATTAAGATTGAGTATTGGTATTAACCCCGGTCTGACAAATGGGAGAATAAAAATAGAAATGATGCAACCCGATGGCAAATGTACATGTAAGTTGGGCACAAAATGCGATATTTTACACACACTAGTGGATTGCTTAGAAGTGTTAGCTCTGCGGCAACAATTTTTACGCCCCATCTTTTTAAAATATGGTACTGAATTGCGTGCACAAGCCATTGAACTCCTTACAGATATGCCAAACCTTGAAATTGCAATAGCAATTGGGAGATATATGAATGCCGTAAAAGTTTTTTTATGGAAAATAAAATGGAAGGCTGAAAGCTATGATGGAAATAGATTTTAGATAGTTTTATCTGATATACATTTTTAGAAAAATATTTTATAATAGGAAATTTTATTACCTTTAAAGTATCTATGTTTATATACAGGCGTGCCTATGATTTATATATTGAGTATTGTGCAATTCTGTAATGAAGTGTATGGAAATCAGTTTATCGTAATGGTAACTGTCGATAAATTTGTGATGGTTTTAGAATATTCATATAAAGTGTTATGTTTTTATGTTGTTTAAAGACCTGCGGTCTAAATAAACTTTACTTTTGACTGACTGACTGACTAGTGCAGACCGAAGTAATGTCAACCACTACTCCATGTTAACCTATGGGAAGAGCAGGCCTCACAGGTAGTGAAAACACACATAGGTATTCTTCACTACCTGGGTGCACGTGCGCTAGTGCTCACCCGGGCCTAGTTGTCAGGCCTGATTCGAGGTCATGTGGCACTTCCCTCGCTCTTGTTGGTAAGTACGTTTGTACTTTCCTACCTGGTTACCACTGTCTTTAGTGTTTGCTTTACAAGGATACTGACTCTGTGTTATGCTGTGGCATAATATCTCTCCTTTTGGCCTTACCAGAGTTTTCTGGTGGGCTTTTCGAATATGCTCCTCCCCAAGGCCTTTAGCTTCTTCAATGGCCACATATGGGCTGGAGCTGGATTTCAATTCCACACTCGCCAATGTCGAACTGCTTTTTATCGACTTGGGCACATGTGGCACGCAAGAACAGTTTGCTGCAGCATTGCAAACTCTTGGGGAGAACAGTCTCATTTCTTCAGAGCACAGATCCCCTACTTGTCGCCAGTTGTAGTGTCCTAATAGTGAATCTGGATTGTACGTCTTAATTCCTCACCATACAATCACATACTGCCCTCTCATTAAGTCATAACCATTAATAAACACATCTTAACACCTCCCACCAAGTTATGTAATTCCTTGTTGAGTCTGCCCAGAACCACAAGGGTCCTAGCACACACAGCCTCACGGCACTACACTCCCCACATGTGTGGGGGTATACAACATGCAAGTCTACTGGCTCATAGTGGAGAAATATATAAGCAAATCCATTTATGTTTGGCACATACCCTCTTGTGGATAGCTGTTAAGATTAAACAGAACCCTTTACGGATGTAAACATAGGTTTATGGCTGTAAAACAGTTTATAAATATGGCTCGACAACTTTTCAACGTAACTCTTTTTGGCACTGTCTTAAATGTACTTTGTAGGTAGGGTAACTATGACTAAAGTATCCAAACTGCTGATTTTTTCTTTCTTTTGGTTTAAATAGTCCCAACTAATGATCTTTCACATCACCCCCGTCTCATTGTTATTAGGATCACCACCTGATGTGTTCATTGAATTCTCTGTGAGGTTATTTACTTTAGTAACCTGATAGAATCCTTTGCTGAGCTGCCATGTTTTCAGTTTGCCTCTATATTCTTTTGGTATTTCCAGGTTTTGCAGTGTGCTTATGTGTGTTATTTCTCCGCCTTGTGTAGGACATGTAGAATGACACTTTGCTGAAGACTCATCAAAACAGGTATGCCCATTGAGCACACCTATATTACTTATGTAGACAAACTCCAGCCTGTTATCCTTTGCTAACATCTTTTTGCAAAACTTCTTAAAATTGGAAACCAGTCAAGTCACTTGCTAGAATTAAAATGGTTTGTCAGAATTACATGGTTCACCAGACAAAGGCTACCGACTAGTATTTGCATCTCCCAATTGCCCGATCCTTTTGCCTCATTCATCTGTTTGCAGAATAAATGGTTATGATCTTTAAAAATGTGCAATGCTACATCATGTGACTCTCATAAAAAAATTAAGTATATACACTACTTAATAAAGCCAAAACCTGGAAATGAAATGGCATTTTGAGCCAATCTTTTTACTAATACTGAGCAGTATCATTTATTAACCATGCACATACGTATTTTATTTGCAAAGTTTTATATAGCACTGGCTAGACCCGTAGGTATCAGAGCGCTTTACATGAGGATCAGCAAGTTAAAGATTACATAATTACTTCAGTTACAGATTCCAAGTATAGACATAAGAGAAAGATAGAGGGAAGGAAACATAACGGGGAGACGAGGAAAACAATGTCAGATGTCCGGCTGGGTAGGTGACGGCCGAGGGGGTGAACCAGGGCCGAACTCCTCGATAGCTGCATAGGACAGCTCCACCGGGCATCGGTCAAGGTTGTTCGGACTCCGCGGTGAGAACAGACAGTCGAAAAACATGCTATTACACGATAACATAAGTTATTTTCGCGTTACGTAGCAAAGACAAAACGTCTTATGTGGAATGGAAGGTAGAGGGGAAAGGTAAACGGGAAAAAGGAATGCAGATAGCGTCAGGCAGACCAGAGGGGGAAGGGACTTCAGGGGACACAAGCAGTCAAAGTGAAAGATAGACAAGACCGTGAAGCACCGTTAAGAACAATGTCCGATGTCCGGCTGGGTAGGTGATGGCCGAGGGGGTGAACCCTAGCCAGACTCCTCTATAGCTGCATAGGACAGCTCCACCGGGCATCGGCCAAGGTTGTTCGAAAAGCGCACGTATTTGTGCGCTTTTAGAAGTAGGGCTATAAACCAGTTTGATTGCACCAATTTCTCCTAACGAGGTTTCATAAATAAATTATTTTTGCCCCAATTTCGCAATGACTAATGATGCGATTAACAACCGAAGGTTGTTTGCACTTTATTCTTTCACGTTCGTCAGACACGTAAGGAATTAATCTTTTGTGTAAACTATCAACACACCCTGGACCATTTTGTCTTCAGTGAAATTAAGGATAGTGCTGCTTCACATCTCCCTTTTACGTTTTTCTTGGAGTGGGCATCCTCTGGCATTTTTGTTCTTTCTGTAGTTTTCTCTGGCCTTCCTTCTCCAGCTTGTTAGTAATTCCAGTGGGTTTAAGTGGTTTCTACCTACTTCTGTAGTGGCTGCCAAGAGTTGTTTTTCTGTTCATTGTACTTTGATGAAGGTGGATGCATTTGTATATCTTCTGCCAAATGTTGAAGTTATTTTGGTCTCAGAAAATGCAACTTCAAATGATCTTGTGTCTTAATCGGTCTTCTCAGAAACGTTGTCTGTTTGTGCATGGTGGAGGCTGATATGTGTCAGCCAAGTTTTTGCGCAGGATGTGGCTGTGTGTTGCAGAAGGAGATTTACAAATGGTGTTGTGAATATGTTCCTGGAATGGCATTGATTTCCCAAGTGTATCTAATGTTGTTTCTTGTCATTTAATTGTTTCTTTTCAGTAGACTTGCTTGACTACTAATTCTAGGTCCAATTCACCCGGAAATTGCCTATTCCATCCAGCTGTTTCCTGTGGAGAGTTTAGCCATTTTGAAAAGCAGAAAACTCCAAGGAAAACAACATGTCTGAGTTGTTTTTGTGGACCTCATATTTCCAAGTTTGTGGCATGACTGATCTAAGAAGTGCAGGGACAGCAGAAGCCCCACTTCTCCCGCTTCATTTCTTTGGACTTTAGAGATGGGTACATGGTGGCCAGTTCAAATTATTTGGTTGAAGTTTTAATCAAGTTGAATCAAATGTTTGGTTTTGCAGCTAAACAATCAGTGGAAAACATAAATCATTAAGAAAACCAAAAAAGGCTAATGGTGAGGTAACCACAAACTCAAAAGCAAAAATGTAGATGAGAAATTGAGCAGGAAGTGTAATGTTAGGGATCAGGGAAGGTGCAGAGGAGGTAGGACGGTGTAAAATATTGGCATAAACCCCCCATTCACCTGTAATGAGGGGTGAATTACTGAAACCGCAATGGGTTGAATAGGTGGAGAACGAGCCAGACAAACAGAAAGGAAAGAAAGGTGAGGAACATCGAGAAAAAGGGAAGAAAAGTGATTTCGCACTTAAAAATCCATAACAAAGAAGGAACATCTCAAACCTAATGAGGGTTAGAACCAAATGAGTCAAAATGAACGCACTTTCAGTACACAGACTCACTTTTGAACTATCTGTGGTGGAGTCATTTGATTGTATATATTTTTATTTAACGAGATGATTCGAATATTTCACATTGAATCTAAACATTGCATGATCATTGCATGATCGGTGGGTATGTCTTGCTGGTGCAGTGCAATGGATTTTTAGCTCTTCCTTAAGCTTCCTTCTTCACTTCACATTCTTTGCATTATGTTTTTTAAATGAATTTTGGAAGTTTCACTAAGGGTGAGATGGTATATCGGTATATTTCGATATATTTCGATATATTTCTCACTATGGTGTTTTTTTAACAATTGGTTAGTATTATCTGTAACTTGGATTTTATGAGTTTACATTGTATTTTATTGTTCTTTTATGATTATTTTTAATAATCAAATAAATATTTATTGAGTTTGAGAGTGAACACGTCGCTGCATTTTTAGTAACTTCTGATCAGTTTGAACGAAAACAATTTTGTTTGTTAAAATCTACAGATAATGCAGCAGATGACAATATTACACTCGAAGAATGTCCCAAGCAGATTGGGAGGTTGTTTTCTGTCCTGCTGATGTTTCATCTAAATTATAGATCCATCTGGAAGGTCTTAGAAAAACATACCATGAGTTTTCCTTGACTTTGGTATTGATTAATTCTAGTAAGTTTCAAAACAGTGGAAACTTCACTCCTTTTATTTCATGAACTTCCTGTATTTCTCGCGAATGCTACCACTGCTTCTTATAGAGGCTTAGGTTTTCTGGATGTGGGTTTTTACTTTACAATCAGGACTCCTATACCCCTTTAAATTTGTTTGAGAAGATAAATACCGAACAAATTCATCTATTTTCGAAGTCGCAAAGAAAACTGTTTTAAATTTTACATCCATTTTCAGATAGAATTAATGAATATTATATTGCTAGCTTGCTTGTGAAAACAATGAGGGTGTAGATGTAGAAAAAGTGGAAAGCTCAAGGAACTATAAACATCCTAATAATTAGGATCTACAGGAGACCTTGCCAGTGCAACAAAAGCTTGGCACACCCTAGTTATTTTACGCTTGATATTACACTTTAAGAATGCAGATTCCTCAATTCTCGCTGTTGTCTTTATCAATGTACTTTTGACGCCTTTAAATTATATTTTGACGTCAGGCATTCTTCAACGCTGGTCTGTCTTTCACTGCATGAGTCAAAACTTGGAATTCGTCATTAGATAGAAACTGCCATTGTTCACCTATTTCCCCTATTAGGTAAAACTATTTCAGTCACCAATACAAGAAAGCTTAAATAGGTCAACAAAACCACATCATCATTTTATATTTTTGTATCATTGATACTATTGGCAAAACATTATTTATTGGATTTATTTAAGGTATATGTACAGCACGACCTAGTGAAAAGGGCAACCTAGTATTTCAGATAGATACTGAGCATGACATTCATGAAATAGGCTTGAAGAGGGCTGGGAAGGCAGGAAGAAACAGGTTACACATTAAGGAACAAGTCTTTAAATCCTTAGCAAGTTGGTGATGAGTCTTATTTTACTGGAGAGGACAATCTAGCCAATATTAAAAACTATTAATGAAAACACTGTATCTAATTAAAGTCACATATTATATATATATATATATATATATATATTCACTGAAAAAACCATAGGTTTTAGGGACAGTTATAGTTAGTTGGACATTGCACTCGTACAAAACCCGTGAAATTCCCCTGTTATAGTTAGTTCAGCTAACTATAACTCGCGCCCCATAATGCACTGCTGATGACGTCACATATTACATCACTCATGACATGGTCAGTGACATCACTGATGACATCACTGATGACATCTCAAATGACATCACTGATGACATCACTGATGACATCACTGATGACATCATCCAGTGACTGTGTGTTTCTGTAAAGTTTAAATATGTTTAATATATATAGGGAAAGGGGTATTGAAGAATGAGTGGGTGTATAAGTGTCTGAATGGATGATTTAGTACGTGAGTGACTGACTCTACAAGTGAGTGATTAAACGTATCTTACTGAATGCATGGGTTAGTGACTAAACTGTGTGAATGTCTGTATCCGTCTGCTTGTTGGTGTGTAAGTGGATGCATGGATTTGCGAATAGCTACATGAGTGTCTATATGGGTTATTGATTGGTTCTCTGAGTATCTGTATGGCTGCCTGAGTGTTTGTGTGGGTGGGGTGTGTGTGACTCTATACATAGATGTGTGAGTGGGTGATTCACTGGGTGCATGATTTCAAGAGTGCATCTGTGATGGACTGCTTGGGTGGGTGAGTGTGTGTATGGGTGTGTTAGTGAGTGAATGTATATCTCAGTGGTACATGTGCGAGTAACTACATATGTAAAAGGCAGTATATATGTGTGTTAGAGTATTTAAATGGCTATAAGTGAGAGTGTGTTATTGTGAGAGTGGCTGTATGGATGCGTGTGTGCTTGTATCAGTTATTGTATAAGAGCGTAAGAATGTGCTAGTATTTGTATGAGTAAGTGAGCTGGTGTGTGTA
This sequence comes from Calotriton arnoldi, assembly GCA_963921515.1. Lineage (NCBI taxonomy): Eukaryota > Metazoa > Chordata > Amphibia > Caudata > Salamandridae > Calotriton > Calotriton arnoldi. The sequence continues at coordinate 847,643 of CAWUFW010006879.1, forward strand.
TAACTGTATAGGTGAGTAAATGGGTGTGTGATTAATTTTTTGCATGACTGACTAGGTGTGTGAGTACCTCTATGGATGAGTGGCGGTGTGTGAGTGTTTATATAGGTGTATGAGTGCATATGATAGTCCTGTACTGAGTGACTGTAAGTATGAGTGACTGTACAGGTGAGTGAGTGGATGTGTGTGTAGATCTAAGAATCAGTGAGTGGGTATGTAGTTTTTGGTGTTGGAGTGTCTATGGTTTTGAGAATGGCAGTCTGTAATTTAGAGTGGGTGTATCAAAAGTTATATTAGGGTGTGAGAAGATGCATGAAATTATCACATGGATGATGTCATCAGTGATGTCATTTGAGATGTCATCAGTGATGTCATCAGTGATGTCACTGACCATGTCATGAGTGATGTAATATGTGACGTCATCAGCAGTGCATTGCGGGGCGCGAGTTATAGTTAGCTGAACTAACTATAACAGGGGAATTTCACGGGTTTTGTACGAGTGCAATGTCCAACTAACTATAACTGTCCCTAAAACCTATGGTTTTTTCAGTGAATTTCAAAGGTTTTTTAAATGATAAATTCTAACTATAACGTGTCTGAAACCTATGTTTTTTTCAGTGAATTTCAAAGGTTTTTTAAATGCTAATTTCTAACTATAACGTGCCTGAAACCTATGGTTTTTTCAGTGAATTTCAAAGGTTTTTTAAATGCTAATTTCTAACTATAACGTGCCTGAAAACTATGATTTTTAAGTGAATTTCAAAGGTTTTTAAATGCTAGCTTCTAACTATGCCAACAGAGGTAGGACATGTGAAGAAAGAAGAAAAAACGCACAGAAAGAAGCAAAAGATGTGCAGAAAGAACCAACAGAGGAGCAGAAAGAGGCCTTGTTGCAAAATCATCCTGTGCCCATAACTTTTTCAGACGGGTACTGGTGGTAACTGACTCTGACTAACCAGAGCCAGTGCACGTTTGCACAGTGGTGAAGGGAGGGGGCCTGAGGTGACATGTGTGCAAACGCGCCCCGTGGCGCGTTTTAAGTTGCGGGATTAAGTCCCCTTGAATCCTGAGGGTCCCTGGGGTCCAACTAGCCCCCAGGTACCTACAGTTAGGACCACAGAGCTGAGTTGCAGAGAGGCGTTCCGAGGCCACGCACCTTTTTCACCTCTCTGCAACGCACCTCTGTTGTGCTTACTGAAGGTACCTGGTGGGCTAGTTGGCCCCAGGATTCAAAGGAATTAACTCCCCAACTTAAAACGCACCACAGGGCGTGTTTGCGCACATGTCACCTGAGGCCCCGCCCCTCCCTTCACCACTGTGCATACGCGCCCCGTGGCGCGTTTTAAGTTGGGGGATTACGTCACCTTGAATCCTGAGAGTCCCTGGGGCCCAACCAGCCCACCAGGTATTTCCAGTAAGCACCACAGGCCTGCGTTGCAACGCCTGTAACAAATTGTGCAGTTGTGTTTAGGTAGTGAAGAGGGTCGTGCTGGGGGTAGTGTTTTAGGGTTTAGGGTAGTGCAGTGGTGTTTGTGTAGTGTAGGGGGTCATGCTGGGGGTAGGTTTAGGGTAGTGCAGTGGTGTTTGGGTAGTGTAGGGAGTCGTGCTGGGGGAGTGTTTTAGGGTTTAGGGTAGTACAGTGGTGTTTGGGTAGTGTAGGGGGTCGTGCTGGGGTTAGTGTTTTAGGGTTTTAGGGTTTAGGGTAGTGCAGTGGTGTTTGGGTAGTGTAGGGGATACTGCTGGGGGTAGTGTTTTAGGGTTTAGGGTAGTGCAATGGTGTTTGGGTAGTGTAGGGGTACTGCTGGGGGTAGTGTTTTAGGGTTTAGGGTAGTGCAGTGGTGTTTGGGTAGCGTAGGGGTACTGCTGGGGGTAGTGTTTTATGGTTTAGTGTAGTGCAGTGGTGTTTGGGTAGTGTAGGGGTTTGTGCTGGGGGTAGTTTTTTAGGGTTTAGGGTAGTGCAGTGGTGTTTGTGTAGTGTAGGAGGTCGTATTTTAGGGTTTAGGGTAGTGCAGTGGTCTTTGGGTAGTGTAGGGAGTCGTGCGGGGGTATTGTTTTAGAGTTTAGGGTAGTGCAGTGGTCTTTGGGTAGTGTAGGGGGTTGTGCGGGGGTAGTGTTTTAGGGATTAGGGTAGTGCATTGATATTTGGGTAGTGTAGGGGGTCATGCGGGGGTAGTGTTTTAGGGTTTAGGGCAGTGCAGTGGTGTTTAGGTAGTGTAGGGGGTCGTGCTGGGGGAGTGTTTTAGGGTTTAGGGCAGTGCAGTGGTCGGATAGTGTAGGGGGTCGTGCTGGGGGGAGTGTTTTAGGGTTTAGGGCAGTGCAGTCGTGTTCGGGTAGTGTAGGGGGTCGTGCTGGGGGGAGTATTTTAGGGTTTAGGGCAGTGCACTGGTGTTCGGGTAGTGTAGGGGGTCATGCTGGGGGTAGTGTTCTAGGGTTTAGGGCAGTGCAGTGGTGTTTGGGCAGTGTAGGGGGTCTTGCTGGGGGTGGTGTTTCAGGATTTAGGGCAGTGCAGTGGTGTTCGGGCAGTGTAGGGGGTCGTGCAGGGGTGGTGTTTCAGGGTTTAGGGCAGTGCAGTGGTGTTCGGGCAGTGTAGGCGGTCGTGCAGGGGTGGTGTTTCAGGGTTTAGGGCAGTGGTGTTCGTGGCAGTGTAGGGGGTCATGCTGGGGGTGGTGTTTCAGGGTTTGGGGCAGTGCAGTGGTGTTCGAGCAGTAAAGGGGATATGCTGGGGGTGGTGTTTCAGGGTTTAGGGCAGTGCAGTGGTGTTCGGGCAGTGTAGGGGGCAGTGCAGGGGGTGGTGTTTCAGGGTTTAGGGCAGTGCAGTGGTGTTCGGGCAGTGTAGGGGGCGGTGCAGGGGGTGGTGTTTCAGGGTTTAGGGCAGTGCAGTGGTGTTCGGGCAGTGTAGGGGGTCGTGCAGGGGGTGGTGTTTCAGGGTTTAGGGCAGTGCAGTGGTGTTCGGGCAGTGTAGGGGGCGGTGCAGGGGTGGTGTTTCAGGGTTTAGGGCAGTACAGTGGTGTTCGGGCATTGTAGGGGGTGGTGCTGGGGCTGGTGTTTCAGGGTTTAGGGCAGTGCAGTGGTGTTCGGGCAGTGTAGGGGGTCGTGCTGGGGCTGGTGTTTCAGGGTTTAGGGCAGTGCAGTGGTGTTCGGGCAGTGTAGGGGGTCGTGCTGGGGCTGGTGTTTCAGGGTTTAGGGCAGTGCAGTGGTGTTCGGGCAGTGTAGGGGGTCGTGCTGGGGCTGGTGTTTCAGGGTTTAGGGCAGTGCAGTGGTGTTCGGGCAGTGTAGGGGGTCTTGCTGGGGCTGGTGTTTCAGAGTCTATGGCAATGCAGTGGTGTTCGGGCAGTGTAGGTGGTCTTGCTGGGGCTGGTGTTTCAGGGTTTAGGGCAGTGCAGTGGTGTTCGGGCAGTGTAGGGGGTCGTGCTGGGGGTGGTGTTTCAGGGTTTAGGGCAGTGCAGTGGTGTTCGGGCAGTGTAGGGGGTCGTGCTGGGGCTAGTGTTTCAGGGTTTAGGGAAGAGCAATGGTGCTCGGGCAGTGTAGGGGGTTGTGCTGGGGGTGATGTTTCAGGGTTTAGGGCAGTGCAGTGGTGTTCGTGCAGTATAGGGGGTCGTGCTGGGGGTGGTGTTTCAGGGTTTAGGGCAGTGCAGTGGTGTTCGGGCAGTGTAGGGGGTTGTGCTGGGGGTGATGTTTCAGGGTTTAGGGCAGTGCAGTGGTGTTCGTGCAGTATAGGGGGTCGTGCTGGGGGTGGTGTTTCAGGGTTTAGGGCAGTGCAGTGGTGTTCGGGCAGTGTAGGGGGTCATGCAGGGGCTGGTGTTTCAGGGTTTAGGGCAGTGCAGTGGTGTTTGGGCAGTGTAGGGTGTCGTGCTGAGGGGTGGTGTTTCAGGGTTTAGGGCAGTGCAGTAGTGTTTGGGCAGTGTAGGGGGTCGTGCAGGGGGTGGTGTTTCAGGGTTTAGGGCAGTGCAGTGGTGTTCGGCCAGTGTAGGTAGTCTTGCTGGGGGTGGTGTTTCAGGGTTTAGGGCAGTGCAGTAGTTTTCGGGCAGTGTAGGCGGTCGTGCTGGGGCTGGTGTTTCAGGGTTTAGGGCAGTGCAGTGGTGTTCGGGCAGTGTACGGGGTTGTGCTGGAGCTGGTGTTTCAGGGTTTAGGGCAGTGCAGTGGTGTGCGGGCAGTGTACGGGGTCGTGCTGGGGCTGGTGTTTCAGGGTTTAGGGCAGTGCAGTGGTGTTCGGGCAGTGTAGGGGGTCATGCTGAGGGTGGTGTTTCAGGGTTTAGGGCAGTGCAGTGGTGTTCGGGCAGTGTAGGGGGTCGTGCTGGGGCTGGTGTTTCAGGGTTTAGGGCAGTGCAGTGGTGTTCGGGCAGTGTAGGGGGTCGTGCTGGGGCTGGTGTTTCAGGGTTTTGGGCAGAGCAGTGGTGTTCGGGCAGTGTAGGGGGTCATGCTGGGGGTGGTGTTTCAGGGTTTAGGGCAGTGCAGTGGTGTTCGGGCAGTGTAGGGGGTCTTGCTGGGGGTGGTGTTTCAGGGTTTAGGGCAGTGCAGTGGTGTTTGGGCAGTGTAGGGGTCTTGCTGGGGGTGGTGTTTCAGGGTTTAGGGCAGTGGTGTTCGGGCAGTGTAGGGGGTCTTGCTGGGGGTGATGTTTCAGGGTTTAGGGCAGTGCAGTGGTGTTCGGGCAGTGTAGGGGGTCTTGCTGGGGGTAGTGTGTCAGGGTTTAGGGCGGTGCAGTGGTGTTCGTGCAGTGTAGGGGGTCGTGCTGGGGGTGGTGTTTCAGGGTTTAGGGCAGTGCAGTAGTGTTCGGGCAGTGTAGGGGGTCATGCAGGGGGTGGTGTTTCAGGGTTTAGGGCAGTGCAGTGGTGTTCTGGCAGTGTAGGGGGTCATGCTGGGGGTGGGGTTTCAGGGTTTAGGGCATACAGTGGTGTTCGGGCAGTGTAGGGGGTCGTGCAGGGGGTGGTGTTTCAGGGTTTAGGGGCAGTGGTGTTCGGGCAGTGTAGGGGGTCGTGCTGGGGCTGGTGTTTCAGGGTTTAGGGCAGTAGTGTTCGGGCAGTGTAGGGGGTCTTGCTGGGGGTGGTGTTTCAGGGTTTAGGGCAGTGGTGTTCGGGCAGTGTAGGGGGCCTTGCTGGGGGTGATGTTTCAGGGTTTAGGGCAGTGCAGTTGTGTTCGGGCAGTGTAGGGGGTCTTGCTGGGGGTAGTGTTTCAGGGTTTAGGGCAGTGCAGTGGTGTTCGTGCAGTATAGGGGGTCGTGCTGGGGATGGTGTTTCTGGGTTTAGGGCAGTGCAGTAGTGTTCGAGCAGTGTAGGGGTTGTGCAGGAGGTGGTGTTTCAGGGTTTAGTGCAGTGGTGTTCGGGCAGTGTAGGGGGTCACGCTGGGGGTGGTGTTTCAGGGTTTTGGGCAGTGCAGTGGTGTTCGGGCAGTGTAGGGGGTCATGCACGGGGTGGTGTTTCAGGGTTTAGGGCAGTGCAGTGGTGTTCAGGCAGTGTAGGGTGTTGTGCTGGGGCTGGTGTTTCAGGGTTCAGGGCAGTGCAGTGGTGTTCAGGCAGTGTAGGGGGTCGTGCTGAGGCTGGTGTTTCACGGTTTAGGGCAGTGCAGTGGTGTTCGGGCAGTGTAGGGGGTCGTGCTGGGGCTGGTGTTTCAGGGTTTAGGGCAGTGCAGTGGTGTTCGGGCAGTGTAGGCGGTCGTGCTGGGGCTGGTGTTTCAGGGTTTAGGGCAGTGCAGTGGTGTTCGGGCAGTGTAGGGGGTCATGCTGGGGCTGGTGTTTCAGGGTTTAGGGTAGTGCAGTGGTGTTCAGGCAGTGTAGGGGGTCGTGCAGGGGCTGGTGTTTCAAGGTTTAGGGCAGTGCAGTGGTGTTCGGGCAGTGTAGGGGGTCGTGCTGGGGCTGGTGTTTCAGGGTTTTGGGCAGAGCAGTGGTGTTCGGGCAGTGTAGGGGGTCATGCTGGGCGTAGTGTTTAAGGGTTTAGGGCAGTGCAGTGGTGTTCGGACAGTGTAGGGGGTCGTGCTGGGGGTGGTGTTTCAGGGTTTAGGTCAGTGGTGTTCGGGCAGTGTAGGGGGTCTTGCTTGGGGTGATGTTTCAGGGTTTAGGGCAGTGCAGTGGTGTTCGGGCAGTGTAGGGGGTCTTGCTGGGGGTAGTGTTTCAGGGTTTAGGGCAGTGCAGTGGTGTTCGGGCAGTGTAGGGGGTCATGCTGGGGGTGGTGTTTCAGGGTTTAGGGCAGTGCAGTGGTGTTCGGGCAGTGTAGGGGGTCGTGAAGGGGGTGGTGTTTCAGGGTTTAGGGCAGTGCAGTGGTGTTCGGGCAGTGTAGGGGGTCGTGCTAGGGGTGGTGTTTCAGGGTTTAGGGCAGTGCAGTGGTGTTCGGGCAGTGTAGGGGGTCATGCAGGGGATGGTGTTTCAGGGTTTAGGGCAGTGCAGTGGTGTTCGGGCAGTGTAGGGGGTCGTGCTGGGGGTAGTGTTTTAGGGTTTAGGGTAGTGCAGTGGTGCTTGTGTAGTGTATGGGGTCGTGCTGGGGGTAGTGTTTTAGGGTTTAGGGTAGTGCAGTGGTGTTTGTGTAGTGTAGGGGGTCATGTTTTAGGGTAGTGCAGTGGTGTTTGGGTAGTGTAGGGGGTCGTGCTGGGGGTAGTGTTTTAGGATTTAGGTTAGTGCAGTGGTGTTTGGGTAGTGTAGGGGGTCATGCTGGGGGTAGTGTTTTAGGCTTTAGGGCAGTGCAGTGGTGTTTGTGTAGTGTAGGGGGTCGTGCTGGGGGTAGTGTTTTAGGGTTTAGGGTAGTGCAGTGGTGCTTGTGTAGTGTAGGAGGTCGTGCTGGGGGTAGTGTTTTAGGGTTTAGGGTAGTGCAGTGGTGTTTGTGTAGTGTAGGGGGTCATGTTTTAGGGTAGTGCAGAGGTGTTTGGGTAGTGTAGGTGGTCGTGCTGGTGGTAGTGTTTTAGGATTTAGGTTAGTGCAGTGGTGTTTGGGTAGTGTAGGGGGTCGTGCTGGGGGTAGTGTTTTAGGGTTTAGGATAGTGCAGTGGTGCTTGTGTAGTGTAGGGGTCGTGCTGGGGGTAGTGTTTTAGGGTTTAAGGTAGTGCAGTGGTGTTTTTGTAGTGTAGGGGGTCATGTTTTAAGATGCAATGCTCCAATACCTGACCAGTCTGCACTACATAAAACTGCAAAAAAACTAAAAATAAAAAGTGTTTTGCACACTTTTGTCATTGGGCTATATGTGGGCTACATCTGGGTAATATTTGTGCTACATTTGGGCTCTTTTTTCACTGGTGGCCATCTTGGAAGACTTCTTTGTTATGAAGTTTCCTAATTTCTTCATTTACTGCAGTCTCCTCAGTAGGAAATGCTTTCAGTTTTTTACTTTGATTCCATCAAGAAGGCATTCAGATGTCTCACATCTGCCATAAATTCAGAATGTTAGCACTCTAGTTGCTCATTAGATCACTGGAGTAAAGCTACTGCAAACCAGGGAGTTAACTGGTAGTCTGCTGCTGGTATTGAAAGTGATTGTTTCAGTCTGCATGTCAGAATTTTCTAATGAAATAGAAGAGGATTTGAGATCTCACTTAAAACATGCCCTAATTTTTCTTTCTGCAGCACTAACCATAATTTCTATTTCAAAAAGAACCCTCATTTTGTTCCTTTTTAAATTAAATGTTTTAAGTGTTACTGGTTTATTCCAATCAAGATGGCTTCAGGTGTGCCATACTTTTGTCATAAGTAAGGCTGTTAGCGCTCTAGTTGTTCTTTAGAACACTCTGGGAAGCTGCAGTAGAACACAAAGGCATCAACTGGCAGGCTGCTCCTGTTGAAATATAACAGGAAGATATTTGAGATCACACTTGAAATATGTCCTAATTTTTCTTTCTACAGCACTAACCATAATTTCTATGACAAAATGAACCCCATCATTTTGTTCCTTTTTAAATTAAATGTTTTAAGTGTTACCAGTTTATTCCAATCAAGATGGCTTCAGGTGTGCCATACTTTTGTCATAAGTAAGGCTGTTAGCGCTCTAGTTGTTCTTTAGAACACTCTGGGAAGCTGCAGTAGAACACAAAGGCATCAACTGGCAGGCTGCTCCTGTTGAAATATAACAGGAAGATATTTGAGATCACACTTGAAACATGTCCTAATTTTTCTTTCTACAGCACTAACCATAATTTCTAAGACAAAATGAACCCCATCATTTTGTTCCTTTTTAAATTAAATTGTTTAAGTGTTACCAGTTTATTCCAATCAAGATGGCTTCAGGTGTGCCATACTTTTGTCATAAGTAAGGCTGTTAGCACTCTAGTTGTTCTTTAGAACACTCTGGGAAGCTGCAGTAGAACACAAAGGAATCAACTGACAGTCTCTGCCCTTGTTGGATGTACATGTTTTACTGAGAATGTCAGACTTCATTCTCACATGAGTGAGAAAGATAATGTGAATTTACAGAAAATATGCTCTCATTTTAGCTTCTGGAGCACCTTCCAAACCTCCATGGGACAATCATGAGAAAATAGTGTTCTCTCAAACATGATTCATGATATCCCAGCAGAAGGTTTTTCACATGGTAAAATCACCTTAGAATACACCACAATTCCTAAAATTAGTATGGTACCATCAACAAATAAATTCTAATGTAACTAAAGCCTGTTATCACCCTTTATAGTTCTCCTTTTGGTGACCCTCAAAATCTTCTATTCACTACAATGCATTTCAATGAGGTACTATCATTTATATTGGTCCCAAGATGGCTGCCAGCAATTCCAGGATGAAGTGCTGACAGCCAATCAGATCTCACGATGACATGTGTGGTTAGGCTCCGCCCAGATATATATGTGACTTTACTTTTGATTTTCTCAGGAACTACTGAACGGATTTACACCATTTAAGCAAAAGGCACGACACTGAACCAAGGGCTACCTCTTTGCCAAATTTGGTGTAATTCCATTCAGTAGTTCGGGCTGTAGCTGCGACTAAAGGTTCCTATGGAAAAATGAATGGGGAAAACGCGTTTTGGGACCCCCCTTTTTTCTCGGCCCCCGCTTGACGTATCACCCCGAGACTTTCAGGATAGGAGCGGACCGGAGCGCCCCAACAAGTTGGAAACTTTCGCGAAGATTCGTCAACTGGCGCCAACGTTATTTCAAATAGAATGTCGCGGATTTCCTATGGATAATAGGTTTTAACTATAACTATCTACTGGCGACCGCCAGTAGATAATATATATATATATGTATATATATATATATATATATTTTAATCAAAGATGGTTCCAATAGAAAAGAAAAGTAATCACATTTTTCGTTTTTAGTGAGTGTGTGTGAAATCGTAATTTCTCATGACATTTTTGGAAAAGTATGTACAATTGAGAGGCTTTAATTTTGAGGTATCTTCGAGTTGAATGCCAGGGAATGTCTTAAAATTCAAAAGTCACGCTAGATACGTACAGGTTCACATGCTTATGGAGAATATTTTTCTAGCAATATATTTTCTGTTAGCAGAACTCACCACTGGAACATTTTCTGCTCAAGCAGAAAGTTTGCAGCACAAGATTGTGCACAATTTTACACCTGCAAAATAATTTTTTCATATTTCAATTAAGGATATATTAAAATTACACAACCTCTTCCTTTTGGTGCAGAGCTAATGCTTTGTTAAAACAAGTTTTACTTTTTGTCCTGTTGGTCTGCCCCCAATCTTTTAGCATTTTGCAGAGAATTTACCTTACCCCTAATAAAAGCCTGAGTATGGTGCCAATATTTCATCAAAATGTAGCGTGGTTCCTGTACACATGTCTAATGCTCTTTTCGGATGTCACTTTCCACTCACCATGAAAGTAAATCCGCTAATCCTGCCGCAGACGTATCATTTTATTTTCCAAGTGATTTCCCCTTGCAGATTTAGCTGGTGTCCTCTGTGTTATTGATCAGACCCTCATTATTGAGACATTTCTCTTGTCCATATGTGCAACTCACTTAATAAAATGAGGAGCAATGTGCAAAATAACAAGGCTGTTGATGTAAAGTTCTCAAATAGCCACTGCTGGCATGAATTGTTAATGCCTTATTGACAGGGATTACATATTTATGAGCAACATACAGATCCAATATCACCAATATGGTGAGGGCACTTTTAGATATCCGTCTTCTCTTAGGTTAAAAAAATGATCACTGGCTAGATAACTGAAATAGCATTTTTCTAAAAGAGAGGAACATCTTATTATTTAGTCATAAACTGTTTTAGAGAAAACAGCTTAGTTTATAAATGTAAGCGATTTGCTAGGAGAGTGCAAAAGTGAAAAATATATTTATACTGTGGTTGAGTAACTTAGAATCTCGTGCACTGGAATTCACAGCGAAGGGAACAACTTGGCGACAACTCATTTGTTTTCATGGTTGGTACAATACATTTGATGCATTTCGAAATATTAGTTCTGTTATAGACATGAATCTGGCTATTAACCAGGGATTTCATTAATTGTGCCTCAACAAAGATGTAAATTAACACACATTGATCTACCAGAAAGTAGTGTACATTTACGGCTTTGCAGAATTCATAAAACTTTCTAGAAGTACACCTGAAAAGCTGTACCAATCACAACTTTTACAGTTATAAGCCGGAGAAAGTCATGGGACTTCCATTTATTTTTTGACATTGAGATTTCCACAATGCAGAAGTCTTCACATAACACAATTTCCCCTTGTTGAAAGGCGGCATCTTTGTACAATAGCACATTTTCTTCACTTGGAGGAACTCTTTCTCCCTCAGTCCCATAACGTTTCAGAGAGTTCTGTTCCACCGCACACCCTGGTATGGAATTTACCCTAGCTCTAGACTGGACTAAAGTGCATACCATTTTCAGAGTGGGAAAGGGTAGGATGTTAGTCAGTGAATGCCAACAAAATCATAAATCAAGGGGGTGGCTGCCTTGAAGGCAACTGTCAAGGAAAACCACGCCTTGATACTTTCACTGACGACTGCTTACATGGGTGTAATACTGAGGATTTCTGCACACTTCCGCTGGGCAGCAGAATTCGCAGCAGGATAGTCATTTATGCCTGCCAGGAATCCTTCTGTGAATTCCTGAGAGGTATAAACAGAGCCATTTTTGGTCGTAACTCTACATTTACAGTCAAAAATGGCTTTGTATGTCCAACCTGTAGCCTTAATGATAAGCCTGTTTCAAGGGCCTAATCTTTAGACGTCAGTTACAGTTAAAGTGATAACGGTGGCAGGAAATGTTTTATAGATCCCAAAGTTTCTATGACAGTCATCTAACATCTGCAACAACCGCTATAAGAGCAAGGGAGTACATTCTGGCACCAATTAATTTGTTTGTATTTATTTGTGTTTATAATTTATTGGAAAGTATTAACCCTTCCAAAGGAATTGCTGAACGTTTCATCATTTGGTGCACAGGAACATTTGCAGCTGAACCGGTTACATTGAAGTAAAGGGTGATGTATAACAAAGTGAGTAGTGGATTGGAGACCCAGATCACAATTTCAATAATATCCAATATTTGCCAATATACACACACACACATATTTACATTCAGGATAGAGAAAGTGAATTTGTCCTAAAGTATGTCTTAAGACTATGGGGCATATTCTCAAGGAGCTATCGCCGAGTCATCGGCACTTTATTGCAGCCAAATCCGCGATAAATTTATCTCCCCATTTCCAAGCTGGTGCTAACAGCCCATAACACCCAGTTTACCTGCGATAGCATTCGCAAAAAACATCGCCACAGAGGAGCCCGGCAACTAACGCTAATGATATGCAGAGTAGGCGTTCCCGTGCCAAAAGCCGCGACAACACCACTCCACAACATTCTCAACGACCAGCCAGATCGGTGATAAGATCACAAAACATGCGCGTTAGCAGCAGGAAACTAACACCTGCTCCTACCTGGTGTAAAGTCGGACGACAACGGGCACCAGACAAGGGAGCACAGCCCAAAGCCACACATGAAGAACAAGAGATGCCCTGGAGCAACCCATCATGCAGGCCGTAGCCCCAATAGGACAACAACACCCACCGCCACCACCCCCAGGACACCCCCCCCCCAGGGCCCTACCCCGGGCACCCCCCCCCCCTATGGACAAAGATATTGCCCATCAACCCCACGAAATCATGAACCAAACAAATCGCCTGAAGTCGCACAATCACAACACCCAACATACATATGTGGCCAGAAAAAGGGAAACATACACCCATAACAAAATATCCAAACAATACGTTTATTACAGAACAAAGCAAAAAGAAAAATCTGAAGAGGCATGGCGGGTCGTCTCAGGACATTCTGTAAGTCACAGCCTGCAAAACAGAAATCTGGATCAGAAGATGTGCCATGCGCCCATCAAAGTACAGAGAGAGAGAGCGAAAGAGAGGCAGAGAGAGGGAGAGAGAAAGAGAGAGGGAGAGAGTAAGAGAGAGGGAGAGAGGGAGAGAGAAAGAGAGGGAGAGAGAAAGAGAGAGGGAGATAGTGGGAGAGAAAGAGAGAGGGAGAGAGGGAGAGAGGGAGAGAGAAAGAGAGAGGGGGAGAGGGAGAGAGTGCCGACACTGCGGACCTAGGCCTCACTGCTCACCTGCTGCCACCGGTGTGTCTCCAACCACGTGCCGGTATTCACAGCATTCACCCAGGTCCCTCATCTGAAACAGTTTCCAGAGACATGAATGGCAGAGTCCATACAGTTGCACACGCCATCATCGCTTGCCCGCCCCTGCGCACACAGGCTACTGCACCCAGCCCCTCCCGCCGCCCAGCGGTGATTGCCCGCCCCTGCGCAACCAGGCCTCACTGCTCACCTTCCGCCACCGGCGTGTCTCCAAGAGGGCCCACCACGTTCCGGAGGGATCTCCAAGCCCGGTGCCCGCGACCTTGGCACCCTCCACATCATGCAGCCCCGCACCGCGGGCCACCAGGTCACACACCTGACTCTGGGTCTTGATTACGCAATGGCAGAGACCACATCAGTGCACACAGCATCCTCGCAGGTTGCACACCCGCTCAGCGCTTGAGGTGCCACTAACTCTGTGAAGCGCGACGCAACGCCACGTGGCGGGAGGCCCGCACTGCCCGCTGGCCCAGGCCTACACTGCGGCCCAGCAGGGCTCACACTAATCCTTGCCAGTCCGGACTGCCAGGACGGCGCATCATCGCAGGCTGCACACCAGCTCAGCACTTTAGGTGCCCCTATCTCACTGCACCGCAAGACACCGTCCCGTGGCGGGGTGCCTGTGCCTGCCGCAGTGTATCCGGTGCCACCAAGTCTGTGCCCCGCTAGCCATGGACCCAGAATGATTGAGTCCCGTTGTGCGGGCGCCATCATGTCACCCCCGGCACTGGGCAATGTGAGGTGGCAGGGCCCTAGGCCCTCATGCACACATGAGAACTACACGGAGACACCCAGTCAGAGAGAGTGGAAATGGCGTCCAGCATGTGCGCGAGGCCATTTTTATTGCCAGGGTCACATGTCCTGTGACGCCAGTGCTGGATGGGTGTGGTGTGGGTGTACACCAGCCGTGAGGGAGTGGCTGTGGCATGCTGACAACTAGACCTGTGAGCTGCAGAACCCCACAGTGAAGACCTAGGACATGTAGCGCTGTCGTACCCCCCGTGTGCGTAATCGGAGTGGGCTGTCCTGGAGTATGCAAGTCCAGCGTAAGGGTGTGAACAATGACCCCGGGACTCTGGGCGTGGTTCAGTCCTGGGCTGGACAAGGAAGTGACAAATGGATGTGTCTCCATTGTAGTGTCGGCGCCACCCGGACCGGAATCGCCAATCTGTCACCCTGTGACAATAGTCCCACAACATGGGCAAAAGGACGTAAGGGGGAATCACTGACCCTACATACATCCATACTTGCACACTTGAAAGATCATAGACATGACACATCTGGGTGGATATGTATGTTTATTACACATTCAAGGGAGTGTTGCAGCTGGAGCAGTACAGGGCCATGCCAACCCCACTTCACATTGTCGGCCCGTGGAGGGCCAGCCAGAGTCCTTCAGGGAATGACAGGTACATCAGGAGAGGAGGACTTCAGTCCGCAGTCTGATAGCTGTATCATTGGCGACCAAACAGAATATGGCAGTCCATGTCGAGGTCAGAGGTGAGTGTCGCAGAGTGCATCGGGGGACAGTGGAAGGTGATGTGGCAGAAGGCAGAACCAAGCAGAAACAGGCCACATGGCGGAGATGAATGCTACTGCGTCCTCCTGACCACGAGGGTGGGTTCATCTGCATCTTCGTCCTCTGCTGTTGCATGTGCCTCACATGTGGGTGGTGGTGTACTGTCCCCAGCACTGTGTGGCACAGACACATCAGGGGCCGGAGATGTGGATGGGGTGGTAGCAGCAGCATGCATCAGCGCCAGGCCTTGTGGCAGCAATGCCATGAGGAAGGTCTTCAGGGCATTGAGGGACCCAGCTACCTCTCGCTGGTGTGCAGCCGTGGCACCCGCACTTTCCGCCTGCGTCCACTCCATGTTCGCCCTGATCCTCCGCATGTGTCCCAACTCCCGGGCGATATCGCTGGAGGAACTCTGGCTAGACAGTCATTCTTGTCGCAGAGTCAGGACTCTGGCGATGTCCGCCATGGTCCGTTGGAGGGCATGGACAGGACTGTGGGCGTCCGTTAGGGACTGTGAGTGGTCCCTGATGGGACTTAGACACCCACGTATGGCGTCTAGTTTGGCTGCCATGCGGTCGAACCCCACCTGCACCTGTTCAGTCAGCTTCTCCTGGCACCCCAACACACGGCGTTGGAAGGCCATGTGTTCATCGTCGGGGTCCTGGGAGGCAGCCGTGGTGGTGGGTGCTGCCTGCTGTGTGTACTGTGCAGGGGGGGGCTCCTCGTGGCAGCTGGGTTGCCCTGATCCTGGAAGTGGGCTGCGGAGCCTCTCCACGAGCTGTTGGAGGGCATCTGAGTCGAAGGTGTGGTGGTCCTCTTCGTCATCAGAAAAGAGAGGTTCTGACTGCTCTGCAGGAGGTGTTGGATTTCCCCCTGCAATGTGAAGGGGAGATGCAGTTTGACATCGTGTACACATGTATGTTGACGCATTGTACATGTCTGCATTCAGACTGCATGACAGTGTACATTGTAACTGTTTGCGGGGAGCTGCCTCTTTGATGCGGGACAGTGGACATTCCGACTACATCACGGATGTGAGTTTGTACTTGTACATTTTCAACTCACATTTCCCTGCAGTGCCATATGTGATTGGCCAGTTTCTACGCACATGCGGCACCTGTTGTGTCCTCTGTTCTGTTGTGGACGTGTTGCGTGTTTGTACCACCTTGTTGTCAATGTTGATGTGCTCTGCATGTGATGTGTGTGTGCCGCATTTTGGGGGAGTCGCCCCTGCAGCTCTGATTTAGCTGCCCTCCTCCCTTCCATGCGGTGTGCCTCTGGGTTCTGTGCTTCTGCAGTGCTGAGATGTTGCATACCTGTGTGCATTGGTCTCTTGGTGGGAGTGTTGGGTCTGGGGCATGGTTTGTCTGCAGATGTGCTATGCTTAATTGTGCATGTGTGCCATTGTGCCCATCTCCCCCGTCCCCCCAGTCCCTGGTGGTTACTCACCCTGGTGCTGTTGTGTCCGGTCATGTTGAGCAGTGTCCGGTCCCCCGACTCCTGCCACCGTCTCCCCACTGATGTCTGTGGACACCATTTCCTCCATCTCGTCCAGCTCCTCCTGTGGCGCTGGACTGCCACCTCCAGTCTGCATTGCTGCCCTCCGGTTGTTTGCGAGTTTCATCTTGGTTTTGCGCTTCACATCATTCCAGCGCCTCTTGACCTCGTCCATTGTCCTCTTCAGCACTCCGACTGCATTCACCTTGTCCACGATGGTCTGCCATATTCCATTTTTAGTTGCCAGTGACACAGTGGAGGTGACGAACAGTGGTTGATGGTGTTCTATCACCTCCGTGATGATGATCCTGTTTTCCTGCGGACTGAGCTTGGTCTTCCTCTTCTTCTTGTCCTTGCCCGTCCCTGACCTCGAGGTCCCAGGCTGGTCCTCCGTGGGGCTTGTGGGGTTCTGGTTGTCCTCTGTACTTGCTCCGGCTGCCTCCATTGTGCTTCGCTGTTGTTTGGCTTTTGTCGGTATGTTTTTTTCTACTTTTATGGTGCATTTTCCCGCATGACGCGTGGGAATTGTAGCCCTGTGGCTGGTTTTCGCAGATTTTTGTATCGCGATTGGCGTCATCGCTACTATTTTCGCATTGGGGTTTTGCGTTTTTGCGGCGTCGCGTTGTTTCTAACGCGTTCATTTGACGCGTTGTCCTGTGACTATCGCATGGTACCGCCGTGTTGTGAATACCACGTTAACACGGAGTTGTTTTCCCGTGAAGGACTGCGATGTGTAGGGTTGCGTTAAGCTACACTTGCAGTAGTTATCACACGTTCTTGAGAATATGCCCCTATGTTTTGTTAGATGACTGGGATGTTAAATTCAAAAGAATGGCTTTTGAGGTCCTGATTAAACTTGACAGGAGATGGTGTGGCTTTGAATTGGTATGCAAGGTCTTTCTACAGAAGAACATAAAGGAATTTGAAAGATATGAATCTTGAAGGGGTCACAGTTCCGGTGATGATAAGGGGGATTAGCTGGGAAGAGTAATGTATGTTTTTGTGCAATAAAATGGTTCTAAATATTTACTATTTATTTCCTGTTTTTATAAAATACTTTATATTTTGTGAAGAAAAACCTATTTTTAGAATTATGTCTTTAGACTTAGTTTTAGTACTTTTAAGTGATATTTAAATTGCTTTTCTATGTTTCTAAGTACACTTGTATTACAGTTGTATAACATTTATAAATTATTATTATTTACAATAAAATGTATTTTTTGATATAAAAGTGTCTCCAATATTTTAGATATTGTATCATTTAACTTGAAAATATATATTTCTGTTTTTAATTGTATTTTATTTTGTTGAATATATAATCAGTTAAAATCATTAGCTCATCTTATTAATTTACTTCAATCATGGGTTAAATATTTCTAATATAACCCCATTCCATAATGGGAAATTGACTATGCAAACTAAGTGGATCAGATTTAAAATACTAACTGAGTGGTGAATGTGTATATGGGGTTGTGTAATGATTTACTATTCTACCCCCAGTCCCTCAATCCTTTGAGAAAGTGCATAAATAACTGAGGGTGGGAGAATAGGGGTAAGGTTTACTATTCTACCTCAAGACCAACATATGGAGGTGAAAGTGCATAAATTGGGAAATGGGTCCAATTTACTATTCTTACTCCAGTCCCACAAATATTATGGAAAGTGGAGGAACTGTGGATAGGTCAGTTTAACCATTTTAACTCCAATTGCATAAATATTGCAGAAAGTGCTGAAATTGGAAGCGGGGTTAAATTTACTATTCTAATTCTAGTCCAATGAAAATTGTAGACAGTAAATAATTTAGGGGATGAGGGGGGTTACATTTAATATTCTCACTGCAACTCTACAAACATTTGGGAAAGTGCATAAACTATCAGGAGGCAGATTTACCATTGCAATTCCAATCCATTGGGAAAAGTGAATAAAGTTTGGTGGAAGTCAGATTTAGTATTCAAATTCCAGTCTCACAAGCATCAGAGAAAGCATATATATATTGATAAGAAGGTGCATAATGGTGTCCCTTCCTCCACATAAAGCAGATTTACTATTGTAACTCCAGTTTCACAATCTTTGGGGAAAGTGCATAGATTAGGGAGGAGAAAAATGCACTATTCTAACTGCAGTCCACCACACTGGTGCATAGTTTGAAGTTGTTTGGATTTACCATTCTAAGTCAATTCCCACAAACATTGGTTAAAGGGCAAAATGTGGAGAGGGTTCAGATTCACTATTGTACCTCAGCCCTGCAAACATTGGGTTTGCGCTGAACAATTTACCTGGGGAGAAATGAGGGTGCTTATGTCACAACTGTAATTGTGATGTGTGTGTTAATAGGACCTTATGCACATATCACAATTACTTGGGCGAACCATAACTGTAGAGCTTTGGAGGTAAAAAACTGTTACTGTGTGAATATGCACAGCTTCACGTGTTCTATTGAACCCAATTGTGACAGAAGCAAGAATTAGAAAAATGTAAGTACAAGCATCATAATGTACCTGTACATTATGTACTTGAACACTATGGTACCTGTATCGAAAACACTAATTATTTGAAAAGCGTTTTCTGGTCTGAAGAGAAACACACTAGAAGCAGCTGAGATACCTGGCTCAAATGCTCTGTGCTGTTTAGACTGCCTGCCAGGCCTGCCGTTCCTCATCCCCACAGTGGCACTGGCAGACAGATCATCAGTAATGGGGCTGAGGCTCTGCAATGCGATACTAGGGACTGAAACACCCTTGCACCCAGAGATGAACCACAGAGAATTCTGAGACTGCAGCCCTACCATGTTGGTGCATGAAGAGGCGAGGGAGGTGGCAGAAATTCCTGAGATGCGGGACAAAAATTTGTGTTTGTGCATCAACACCAAGACAGCTTCACACTCATCATGTTTCATAGCACAAGTTACTGACTTAAGTCAGAAAGTTAGCAACCTGCACTCTGAAACAGGCCATTCCAACTGAGGCATTCCATGCTGCCAAATGCTCACAGCATTGCCCGTCATGCAAAGAACAAAGAACAGCAGTACAGAGCGTGAGCACATTTTAGTTACTAAAATGATGATAAACACCCATGTACTGAGCTATTTGGTTTGTGGTGGGTTATATCAACAGCCAAGGGAAGGATGGTGGGGCACAAGGCAGAGTATCTGAATGATTGCAGCTGGGCCAGAGGTGCCACTGGATTTAAGGCACACTTTTGTTTTAGCAAAAAAAAATTGACAATCATGCTTTGACCGGGAGTAAAGCCCAGGACCACACATGGCCAACCACTGGTACTGAAACAACTTCTCATAGAAAATAATGGAGACAAGGCTTATAACAAAAGCCCATGAAAGCTAATGCTAAATTCAATTAACTTATTTTAACTTTTTAAAAAAAATATAGATAAATGTAATGTAATGTAAAAAAATATATATATTTAAATGTCAGAACCCTGTTCAGAGGGCCACAGGGCAAGCAGGAATAATTGGGCTCAACAGTTGGGGTTGAGGTCTTTTACTCCTGATATCCTGGGCCCGTCCTACTATGGATCCTGAGCAATTGGGCCAAGTACCCCTTCAGCACTTGACTCTGAATGGTAGCGCAGGTCGAGCAGTCCAAGGTTTCTTGGGGGGAGGTAGACACAGGAGGGCACAACTCAAAACACATTCAGCTACAGCATTAAATTATTGTCCAGTTAAATCTCTGCTTTTATGAAAAAATTAGTATTTATATACTAACAAAAAGTAAAATACTGTTAAGTTTATATGGGGCAAGCCCAGTAACCCTCAGAATAGGGGTCTATTACATATACAATTACAGGGGGATTCTGTCAGGGACATAAAGAACAACACAATTTACTAGCTCGGATAAGGATTCAAGGAATCCCCTTAACGAGTTACGCATTAAGTAACCATACCACACAACGTAAGCTAAACAAACTGGATTGAGAAATGTAAGCAAACAATGCATCACATATGAGAGTTCCACAAGGTGAAAAATAGTGCAGTGTAGATGTTTCGACCCATATGCATGCTTGCATCTCAGTTTACGCAAGCATGAGAGCATTTTGTCTTTGAGGTCCATTGACCCAGATACTGGTAATAGCGGATGTTCTCATTCATGTTTGCCTCTTAGTACGAAGGCCCTACAAGTGTCTCCGCCCACCATTAAGTGGTTTGAGGGTGTATCTCCTTCCGTTATCTTGATGAAGATCCCTGCTCCAAAATTGTATACATTCAGGATGAAACTCAACACTAAATGTGACATGAGCTTGATGCATATTGACTGCTTAGGGGCTAAATAATGAGTGTATGATGTGCTCTACTTACTGTGTACATGATATTTCACAAGCTCCTACTAAGTTGATATTTGTTGTCTACGTTATATACTTTGACCTCAAATTCACCTGCACTGTACAAAGTGTGCTGTGGTTAGTTAATACATAACTTGTTAAGGGTATTCATTGAGCCCTTTACCAAACTAGTAAATTGTATTGTCCTTTTTGCCCCTAACAGAATTACTCCTGTAATTGTATACAAAGTAAAATGCAGCATTCACAAACAATACACACAGTCCCTTGAGGTCAGGGCTCTGGTGTTTTATAGGCAGGTTCCTTCTTCTACCTCCCCTCTTGCTATTAGTTGTGGTTATTCCCCATTCACTATAGGTGGCATTCAGGTTAATTTCCATCAGTAGTCTGAGTCTCAGGAGTCCCACTCAGATTATTAAAGTCAAAGGCGTTCCATTCCAAAAGCGCTGTGTGGCAGGAAAGTCCCCAGGGCCATCTGGCCCGTAAATCATTCTTACTCTCACCAGCAGGATCCGAATTTGCCAGAGTCTCTGAGTGTGCCCCTTTGCAGTTGCTGAAGCTGCAGCACCTGTTACCTGCAAGTTTTCACAGTGGTCAGGTGTCCTCTAGTTGCTCACACGCGGTCCTGTGGAGGCAGCAGCCAGGGGGTCCCTAATTCTCCTCCGATGCTGGTAAGTTTCTTGGATCCTCCCCAAAATTGGGGGGGTGCAAAGCTCTTATTGCTGGTCCTCAGTCAGTGCTTGGGCCCTCTCGGGTCACCACAGTGGCCTCCTCCTCTTGATGACAGTTAGGACTAGAGCATACTCCTTGCCTTGCCCTGGTGGCCCTCCTTGCATACGGGGTCACCTTTCTCACTCTGTACAGGTCTAAGGCTCAATCAGCATGGCAGCAATCTTCACGCCGGCCCCACCTGTCATACAGGGCCGCCAACTTCACACCACACACAGGCTCCAGCCTGATCGCCACAGCAGCAATCTTTATGGCAGCACCGCCTGGAATACGTGGTTGCAGACTTCAAACTTGCACATGGACAATGATCCGATCGTTGCAGGAAATGGCACTACTCACTTCATGGCCAAAGGGATTTAGCCAACTTTACCTGTCACATGGGCAATGACCCAATCACTGCATCAGCCGTCTCCTCACACATCGATACAAGGATCCAGTCTCCAGGATCCCCCGCTGCACCTTGCTCCCTCCTATGCTCCTCATAGGGAATATTGCTCTTGGCAACCAGGCAGGCTCTGCTGCTTTTTCCATCAGGGACAGGTCTTGGATTCCCTGGGTGATGTCTCCTCACCTAGATGGGAGCCTTTGCCCCTAGTCCTGGTCATAGGCAGAAGTCTTGCAGGGCTTCTGCTCCTTACACAGCCCAACCGGCTGTTGATACTTGACAATTTTGGGGCCTCTTTCTCCCCTCCTTATGTCAATTTCCAGACACCAAAATGGGACTTAGAGTCTGAGTTTTTGAAGTTTATGTTTGGGGTCTGCTTCCTTTTGAGTGCCCTCTCTTCTGCAAATAGCCCCACAACACAGGCCTTGGGAGTGACTGGAGGTTAACACCTGGATGTCAGCCACATTGATATGTGTATTGAAAAGTTACCCCAGGGCCTCAGCCCTACTCTTTGTGATTCTCTTATCAGCCCATCTCCTTCCTGAGATGTGCCCAAGCCCCTTTCCAGTGACCTCTCTCTGTATCACCCTTTGAAGTGTATCGAAGAGCGTGGCTCTCCCTTCCTCCAGTGTGTGTCCCACCAAGCACACAGGAATTAATCAATCCACAAATCTGTCTAGGGGATTCCTCTACCTTTTCATGCACCTACCTTTAAGCACACAACAGCAGAACTTTAAAAAAGTGAGCTTGTAGGACTCACTACAGTGACACAGGTAAAACGACCTGTTCATTCCTACTGATTTCTAAATGGTATGCTGCCACCACCGTGCTCACGCTGTTTAACTTCTGGCAAAGGTAGTAGCTTCTCACCACTATGAGGCTAGCGCTTTGAGGGCCCCTCCTGGCCCAGATAGACTGCAATCCATGAGACAGACCTATGTGGTGTACATGCATGATCCGTGTGCACCCATGACAACAAAAATCAGTACCAGGGATCCAGACATCATTAAAATTGGGTCACTCAGGGCTGGGGTGCACGTCCATCAACATGTGAGGGACTTTTCAGTCCCAACAAAAATAAAGCTTAGATATTAGTATATTATCAAATATGTTAACAATCTTTTTTAATGTAAACATAAATAGTAACTTCATTTTTAAAAATAATTAAATTAAATGAACTCAATAGTTTTTTCTACATAATAAATAAATATACATTTTATATTTATATATGTTAGTTGGGATTTGTTTATTTAAATCTTTAAAAAATCATTTTAATTGCATTTAATATATTTAAAAAATGTAAATATGTAATTAAAAATTAAGTTAATAATACTGAAGCATTTATATTTGGTTCTACATTTAAAATAAATATTAACATATTTTTACTAATTTATTTTCAAGTTTAATAAACTTTTTAATTGCCCCTAAACTTTACAATAGGACGATCTCCCCGGTGGCAGAGAGCACCCCCTATGCATGAAAAGTTACAAGTAGTAACTTTAGACTCAGACATTAAGGGACACGTAAGTTTACATGTTTGAGTAACTTTACAGTTGCAAGTGGTGTACAGCCAAAAACAGTAAAGGTACTCGAGTGTAAGCGTAAACGTACACATTTAGGGGTCGATTCCGATTCGGGCCGGAAAAAGCACCGACCGACTCGGAGCCGGAAAAATTACCGACCGACACGTACCAGTGGCGCCCGACACGCCAAGTACGATGCAAGCCGCGATAAATCCGACCGACACGTTAGGAAACCAAGCCGACCGACCGAGCCGCTCGGAAAATAGCAATCCGGCCGGAAAAACACGCTAATCCAACCGACCGACACGCACCCGGAACAAATCCGACCGAATCGTACCCGCCAACTCCAAACCGCAAAGTACGATGCAAGGCGCGAAAACACGACCGAGTCGGACGGAGGACAAGCCGTACGACCGACACGCATACAAAACCGAGCCGAAGCAACACAATACACCGCGACCGACGCGTACGCAGCATACAAAACTGCACAAACACAGCGTGAACGAAACGGAAAACACCGTACGAGACCAATGCAGGGTCCGACTCGGTCACAAGAACGTTTCCAACATACACAAACAGCACAAAGGAAAAATCAACCAAAAAAAGGCCAAACAAGCAATTACCAAGCCAATAAATACTGGGGGGTGGGGACAGAGAACAAAGACACACCCACAACTCCACCTATATAAAGGACACAAATCACAACCATGAGCCTTTGCAAATGCCATTCCACTGCCAGCACCCAAGAGAAAGCAACCACACACCCACAGCTCATCCCTCACACAAGCCACACACCATCAGCACACCAACAAATACCTACCTCACATACACCCAGCAAAACACACACTCACACACCCTCACCTGCACACCAACACACACATCACTCACCATCACCACCCATCACCATGCCCCCCAAGAAGAATCACAAGTTCCTAGATTGTGAATTGGAAGTCCTGGTAGACGAGATCCTCAGGGTAGAGCCACAGCTGTTTGGCACATTGGTCCAACAGACCCCCATGTCACAGAAAACCAAGATGTGGGAGAGGATCATCAACAGGGTGAACGCCCAATCACCATGTCGGCGCACAAAGACCGACATCCAGAACAGGTGGTATGACGTGCGCAGGAGGGTACGGAAACTGCTGAAGCAAGACTACATCAACAGCCAACACACCGGCAGTGGCCCTCCTGCCAAGCCAATATACCTCAGGCCCTGGGAGGAGAAGGTGCGGGCCATCCTACCGCCAGTGAGCATATATGGACTAGAGGACATCCCAGAGCCTGGTGAGTACACAACAAATGTACACAATATACTGCCACAAAACACACACACATCACTGTCAAGGGGAGAGTCAAACCATGCACTCATAGCAATCACACAGCAACCAGAACAGAATCATCCCAAAATGTGTATGTCAGTCAGAGAAACACAACACATGCCATCAAAAAAGTCACATCCAACCGTGCCAACACATGTACAAACACAACCACAACTACAGCTAGGCAGTGGCACAAATAGAACTAACAAACACATCCACACATGTAGCCACCACAACAACACCAACACACAGTGAAGACCACTCAAAGGAAGGAATTCTGTGTATGCTGGCCAAGTCAGTGTAGCCAATAGCATCATGGGAGTCGCAGTCACACATATTGCCCCCCCCACAACTGTCCCATCAACACCACCCTGAACCATGCTCACATCACAGGGAGTGGAGAAGGACTCACAAGATGGCTGACACTGGCTACTGCTGTGGGGAGCACAAGGCCCTGCTGGCAACTGTGCACCAACAAACAGCAGGACACCACTGACTGACATCCTGAGAGACAACTTCCACTCCCTGCAATGCAAGCACATTCCATGGTGGGATATCTGGCTGGCTGGCTGGGTGGGAAGGGGGACTTGCAGCACTGACTATAGTCACCAGCACCTCCCCTCACCCCCCCCAACACAAACTCCACAGTACCCACCTGGTAGAATGCAATGCCCTCCATCCTAACACAAGATCCCACAAAGCACCACCACCCTGGGTTATGTTGTGTGAAGCACAGGGACACTCTTGGGACTCTTAGCCAAACAACTGCCAGGACAACACTCCCAGCCATCCTGTCAGCACAGCCAGCCCACCCCACAGGGAAGCAGAGTCAAAAGGAAGGAAGCATGGGCATGCTGGGAAGGGGGTGGAGGCAATAGCATGATGGGAGTCGTAGTCACAGACATAGCTCACCCCCACAACTGTCCCATCAACACCACCCTGAACCATGCTCACATCACAGGGAGTGGAGAAGGACTCACAAGATGGCTGACACTGGCTACTGCTGTGGGGAGCACAAGGCCCTGCTGGCAACTGTGCACCAACAAACAGCAGGACACCACTGACTGACATCCTGAGAGACAACTTCCACTCCCTGCAATGCAAGCACGTTCCATGGTGGGAAGGGGGACTTGCAGCACTGACTATAGTCACCAGCACCTCCCCTCACCCCCCCCCCCCCAACACAAACTCCACAGTACCCACCTGGTAGAATGCAATGCCCTCCATCCTAACACAAGATCCCACAAAGCACCACCACCCTGGGTTATGTTGTGTGAAGCACAGGGACACTCTTGGGACTCTTAGCCAAACAACTGCCAGGACAACACTCCCAGCCATCCTGTCAGCACAGCCAGCCCACCCCACAGGGAAGCAGAGTCAAAAGGAAGGAAGCATGGGCATGCTGGGAAGGGGGTGGAGGCAATAGCATGATGGGAGTCGTAGTCACAGACATAGCTCACCCCCACAACTGTCCCATCAACACCACCCTGAACCATGCTCACATCACAGGGAGTGGAGAAGGACTCACAAGATGGCTGACACTGGCTACTGCTGTGGGGAGAACAAGGCCCTGCTGGCAACTGTGCACCAACAAACAGCAGGACACCACTGACTGACATCCTGAGAGACAACTTCCACTCCCTGCAATGCAAGCACGTTCCATGGTGGGATATCTGGCTGGCTGGCTGGGTGGGAAGGGGGACTTGCAGCACTGACTATAGTCACCAGCACCTCCCCTCACCCCCCCCAACACAAACTCCACAGTACCCACCTGGTAGAATGCAATGCCCTCCATCCTAACACAAGATCCCACAAAGCACCACCACCCTGGGTTATGTTGTGTGAAGCACAGGGACACTCTTGGGACTCTTAGCCAAACAACTGCCAGGACAACACTCCCAGCCATCCTGTCAGCACAGCCAGCCCACCCCACAGGGAAGCAGAGTCAAAGGAAGGAAGCATGGGCATGCTGGGAAGGGGGTGGAGGCAATAGCATGATGGGAGTCGTAGTCACAGACATAGCTCACCCCCACAACTGTCCCATCAACACCACCCTGAACCATGCTCACATCACAGGGAGTGGAGAAGGACTCACAAGATGGCTGACACTGGCTACTGCTGTGGGGAGCACAAGGCCCTGCTGGCAACTGTGCACCAACAAACAGCAGGACACCACTGACTGACATCCTGAGAGACAACTTCCACTCCCTGCAATGCAAGCACGTTCCATGGTGGGATAACTGACTGGGTGGGTGGGTGGGTGGGAAGGAGGTCTGGCTGTCAACCAAACACAATCAATGCAGACCATGTTCACACCCCAGAGAATACATAGAAATGCCCAAATAATGCAGGACAATGTGCCACACCAATATCAACCCCTGACTGTGACGACTTAGGACAATACAATGTACAGGCCCGCACCCCGAGGCACAGTCACAACTGTCAGGTGTGTCAACCACTGATGCCTGCAGAAACATGAAATACATTGTTTGTGTCTCCCAAAAACAGGTGATGATAGGGACACAGCAGCAGACGCTGAGGAGTCCCAGTCCCAGGCTCAAGAGGATGCCGAGCTCACTGGCGTCGTACAGCCTCTGTCCTCCTCGGACGATGAACAACCTGGCACATCCGGTGCAAGTCAACTTGCTGCACCAGCAGGACCACCAGCTGCAGCACCAGCAGGTCCACCAGCTGCACCCCCTGCACCCACCCCTCCAACGACTGTCACCACGAATACCATCCCTGCCGACATGGACAGAATAAGGAACAACACCAGCGCAGTGACCCTGGACCAACCTGGGGCCATGGACACCACCACCACCACCCCCCCAAGGTGGACCAGGGTTATCTGTGCGTGCAACTGCACACACTGCACATGTCAGCAGGGGTGGTGGGAGGGGTGGGAGACAGAGGTCGCTGCTTGCAGACGTTGCTGGTGTGCATGAAGACCCACAACTGGTACGCATAGCTGATGCGTACCAGTCCAGCACCGGAGAGCTCAGCCAGGTAGTGGGGCTCCTCAGAGACATCAAACAGCAGCAGGCTGCCCATCATGCCCGCTTGGACTCCCACATGTCCCACGTGGAGTCACACATGTCACGTGTGGACTCCCACATGTCCCGCGTGGAGTCCAAGTGGGATGTACTACATGAGATGACGGCGGTGCACAGGGACATTTTACAATGCCTCCGCCAGATGAACAGCAACCAGTCCACACCTCCCTGTGTGCCAACAACATCTGGTACCGTACAAACTGCAACTGCCACAGGGAGGGAGGAGGACTCTGGCGGAGAGTCCCCTGCACCGCAGCAGCCTGCACTTGAGGGCCCCCCCCCAAGAAGAGGGGTCGTCCGAGGAGGGGAAAGTGAGAGGCTGATGGCCAAGCGCAACTCCCAGGAAGCCTGAACCTGTTCTGGATTTTCGCCTTTGTGCACAGACTGTTCACCCTGTTGATGGCAACACTACTCCCACACATTGCATGGGGAGTACAAGTTGGAACAATGTGTCAGACAACTGTGGCCCCGATACTGGGGATCCTGTCTACCTGGACTTTCAATTCACCTAGGAACTTGGGATTGCAAGATTCATGTACAGCACAATCCATCCTATGCACTATTAACACAGATGTATCACAATAAACACACTAATACACCATACTTGCCTCTGTCGTGATTCCAACGTGGGTGCTGTTATGGGGATGATGAACTGCAAAATTACACTGTGTATGCGAACTGCAACAGCAAGGACAACACAGGCATGTGAGTACAGGCAACGTGACACATATGAGGGAGACACACCACCAGGGCTACACAACACATACACACCTAGGCCATCTGACTCATTGCCTACACTGATGTTGCCAGGGAAGACGGTGCAATGCACAGACACCACACCCATTCCCAGTTGTAGTCAAGTAGCCCACAGGTGCAGTAAGCAAATGGCAGTCAAATGTGTGACCACAGACAACGCACATCACAAAGTGAAGCACAGGTTTATTACACAGTAGCAACATGCCGTAACCACTACAGATGCAAGGTAACCCCACCTGGTAGCGGGCACACAGTCAACAACTGTAGACGGAAGGAAGTCCATGGGTGTGGCGCACATCACCTGTAGGGACACAACAGCTACCAGCCTGGATGTGCAATCACGTCGTCGGTGGACACAGTTGACCAAACGAATCTGAAAGTACCCTGTGAAGGACAGAAATGACACACAGTCAAAAGCAATGCAGTACAGGACAGATCAGCAAAACTCATGCACAATACATGTTACAAGATACCCACCCAGAACCAAGTTAGCATGTCAACACTGTTGGGGAGTACAGCCCACCTGTCACCACACATCGCAACACACATCCTGTCAAGTAGCCCATGGACACACTCCAACAGCACCAGAGCACCACCCACACATCATGCCAACTCACATCATTGACATGACACCTCAGGATACTCACATTCAGCTAAAGAAGTTGGTGATGAGCTGTGTGCGGACATCACCATCACCATCATCATCATCATCATCGTCACTGGCATCGTGGTCCAGGCCAGGATCCTCCACAGGTGGCGGATGTTGGTCATCGTCATCCTGGATGAGAGGCAACTCCTTCCGCACTGCCAGGTTGTGGAGCATGCAGCAGACGATGATAATCTTGCACACTTTCGCAGGGGCATATGGGAGGGACCCTCCGGTCTTGTCCAGGCAGCGGAAGCGGCTCTTCAGGAGACCAAAGGTCCGCTCAATCACTCTCCTGGTCCGACCATGTGCCTCATTGTAGCGCATCTGGGCAGGTGTCACAGGGTTCCTGAGGGGTGTCAGCAACCACGGCATGTTGGGGTATCCCGAGTCACCTACGGACAGACAAGTGCACATCAGCTGACTTGGAAAAGTGGGCGGAATACTACAGATCAGATCACACACAATGGCACAAAGTCAGTACACACCGACAAGCCAGGCACGCTGGTTCTGCATCTGTGCCATCAACCTGGGGATGCGACTACTCCTCATCACAAAGGCATCGTGTGCTGAACCAGGGAAACGGGCACACACGTGTGTGATGGTCATGTCTGCAAGACACACCACCAGTGCATTGACCGAGTGGTAGTGCTTGCGGTTCCTGTAGGCCTGCTCCTGGGCCTGTGGTGGTACCAAAGCCACATGTGTCCCATCAATGGAGCCAATGACATGCGGCATCCTCCCCAGGGCATAAAAGTCACTCTTCACGTCAGTGAGTCGTCGCAGTCTAGGGAAATATATGTACCGGTTCAGGAAGAGCAACATTGCCGCCAAGAAATCGCGGAGCACACGGCTGAACATGGTCTGTGACATCCCACCAGCAGACGCCACAGTATGTTGGAAGGTACCGGTGGCAAAGAAGTGTAGGGCTGCCATCACCTTCACCTTGGGGGTCAGCGCTGTAGGATACGGCCGGCCAGGCTGCAAATGTGGGGACAACTGCACTGCCAAATCCTCAATCAGCTGCCTGGTGAAGCGGTACCGTCGGATGCTGTCCCGTTCCACCATCGTTGCCAGGTCTGGGAATGGCCGATGGACAGCAGGAGCCCTGCAGTGCAGAGGAGAAGTAAGCAAGATCGTCAGTCACCCCACATATGCGGCATTGAACACACTCAAGTTCCCAACATACATCATCATGAGGCACAACTACATGAAGTGTGCAGTACCGGAACGACATGTATGGTACATACATGGCCAACATCTGTCAACACGGTCCTACAGGTGGCATCAATTTGTCCCAGGTTGGCCCATTGGATATCATGATGCTGTGTCAAAGTCACCCCCCAGTGACATGTGAGGACAGATGTGCCCCAGGCACCACAGCTCAACGACAGGCACATTCCCAGGGACCCTGTAATGCCACATGGACACTGGCATCACCTGGAGTATCATGTGTACACCACAGCAAAACAAACATGACCCCCACAGGTAGTGGCCACACTTGCCATGGCAGGAGAGCCATGGACGTCTGTGACACACACGCACAACATCAGAGTCCATGCACACACAACGTGGATGTGGAGACTGTCTCCCATTGTGCACATGAAATCAGAGACATTGTAAACACTACATGCACAAAGACTGTGGAGGGCCATCACTATTGTGCCACTGGGACACCCTGGCTCAAACATACCGTCCCACATGGGACTCACGGGGTATGTGACATGACATACACAATCACCACTGTGAAATGTGACCATGACACATGCACAGATATGAACAGTTGCACATCACAGTGGTCACGTACACGTAACACCCAGGATCCTGTCCCCATGAACACGTGCACAGCCTGGGGGTGGCTGCCCACAGGTGACACCCACAGGACAACATGTACACCAACATACACACAATAGGAAATGCAGCCTTACATGCCTTATGATAAGGTTTGGACAGGCTGTCGTGATGTAGGTGTGCCCCTCACTCCCTGGGAGCTATCTGTGGCTGGCATATGTCCATCGGAGACAGGCATGCTGACCTATGCCAGTCACATATACAGTGATGCGTTGAACAGCAATGGACCGATCGGTGCCTCCGGCCGGCCCATTGCTTTCAATGTGTGCGGGTACGCGTTGTACCCCTGTGCGCGTTGAACAGCAATGGACCGATCGGTGCCTCCGGCCGGCCCATTGCTTTCAATGTGTGCGGGTACGCGCTGTACCCCTGTGCGCTGTTGAACTGCAATGGACCGATCGGTGCCTCCGGCCGGCCCATTGCTTTCAATGTGTGCGTGTACGCGTTGTACCCCTGTGCGCGTTGAACAGCAATGGACCGATCGGTGCCTCCGGCCGGCCCATTGCTTTCAATGTGTGCGGGTACGCGCTGTACCCCTGTGCACGTTGAACTGCAATGGACCGATCGGTGCCTCCGGCCGGCCCATTGCTTTCAATGTGTGCGTGTACGCGTTGTACCCCTGTGCGCGTTGAACAGCAATGGACCGATCGGTGCCTCCGGCCGGCCCATTGCTTTCAATGTGTGCGGTACGCGCTGTACCCCTGTGCGCGTTGAACTGCAATGGACCGATCCGTGCCTCCGGCCGGCCCATTGCTTTCAATGTGTGCGTGTACGCGTTGTACCCCTGTGCGCGTTGAACAGCAATGGACCGATCGGTGCCTCCGGCCGGCCCATTGCTTTCAATGTGTGCGGGTACGCGCTGTACCCCTGTGCGCGTTGAACTGCAATGGACCGATCGGTGCCTCCGGCCGGCCCATTGCTTTCAATGTGTGCGGGTACGCGTTGTACCCCTGTGCGCGTTGAACTGCAATGGACCGATCGGTGCCTCCGGCCGGCCCATTGCTTTCAATGTGTGCGGGTACGCGTTGTACCCCTGTGCGCGTTGAACAGCAATGGACCGATCGGTGCCTCCGGCCGGCCCATTGCTTTCAATGTGTGCGGGTACGCGTTGTACCCCTGTGCGCGTTGAACAGCAATGGACCGATCGGTGCCTCCGGCCGGCCCATTGCTTTCAATGTGTGCGGGTACGCGTTGTACCCCTGTGCGCGTTGTACCTCAATGGACCGATCGGTGCGCACCCATTGACAATGGGCTTGCCTGGCAACGGACGCGTTTTCGAATTTCGAACGAGTCGGTTGCTGGAAAATCAGTTGGTCACCCACAACAATGTTGCAAAATCATGTATGTCATGAAGTTGAAGTTTTGAAGGATGCTGTGGGCGTGTTTTGGTGCTGCTATTCCATGGATTGGCCAGATTCAGAAGATGCAAACGACTTGGACCTATCACTTTGGACACAAGGGACAGTATCTGCCTCTCCAGCACATATATATTGCTGCCTGTTCCCCTGAGAGCCCACTTGCCTGCACTACATGCTCCAGGACGACATCTGCCACTGCACTGCTGCTGTCTCTGCCCCTCTGGACCCTGCAATGGCACGTACTGTGGAGAGAGCCCCAGCCTTCAGCCTTGAGGAGAACCAGGCCCTGCTGGACAGCCTACTTCCACAGTACAGCAAGCTGTATGGGACACCAGGGGAGCAGGTGAGTGTTCTGTGCACTGCCTTTCTGAATGTGCATTTTGTCTGACTAGCAAGGCTGAGAGTCAGCACACCACTGGCTAGCAGGCTCACTGAGTAGTTGTCACCCCCCATAGTGTGTAGTGACTTGCACTGGACAGGTATGGTGCAGTGACAGTGCTTCTGAACAGGGTTTTACTCCCCATGCAATGATACCATGTAGTGACTTCTGGAAAACTGTCCATGGGCAGCCGTGCACTGCCTGGGTACACCATGTGCCCCTGTGATTGCGACATGTATATGCAACTGTGTCATGCACGGATATGTTGCATGTGTAGTAATGGCCTTATCACTTTGTCATCCTGACAGGCTTCTGCCCATCGGAAGCATGAGATATGGAAGGACATCGTCCGGGCTGTCCGGTCCGTGGGGGTCTACAAGCGCCGGATCCGCAACTGCCAAAAGAGGTGGCAGGACCTTCGGGGCTGGACCCGGAGGATTGCACGGGTCCAGCTGAAGCTGTCGCCTCCTCGCAGGAGGGGCGGAACACGGACCCTGACCCCCACATGCTCAGGATCCTGGCGGTGGTCTTTCCAGACCTGGATGGGCAGCTGAAGGCCAGAGAGCAGCAAGGAGGGGGTGAGTCAAAGACTGCACTGTGTACTCTGTCTAACATGCTATGTGCCCTCCTCGGGCCTGGTTAAACTGCCACAGTACAGCAGTCATGTTGTCCAGGAGCCATGTCCCTCTATTGTGCACTGCCCACTCCTCATCTGATACCCAGGTGTGGCCCTTACATGCAGGGAATTCTGTCACTTAGGACTGTGTCCTTGCAGTTTGCTTCACTCAAGGTGGGAGACAGCATCTGTTTCCCTGACTCTGTGGTGGGCATCATGGGTGGGTCCATTGCTTACACAATGCCTGTATTCTGACATGTATTCAGCGTGTTACTTTGATCTGTGGTCCAATTGCTGAGCTGATCCACCACATGTGGCTGGGGTACCTGGCACACACCCATGCTGCGGGTGGGAACAATGTTTGGGCCCCAGGAGTATGTATATGACGTGTGTCACACATACTTAGCCAGCTGCCTACAGTCCAGGGCTCATCCCTCATTCATGTGGGGCTGGACAGTCATGCCTACTCCAGGCCATACAATACACTCTGTACTCCCACTCCCGTGTATCAGCGGACACATTGTGCACAGTGATTTGACCCCTCAGGTGTCTGCCTCTGTGTCAGTGTGCTGTGGATTAGTCGCCAGGACTGCTGTGGAGTTTCTTGGTAGGGGCTCAGCATGCCACTGGAGATGTGACCATAGGAGACGATACTTGTGTGACACATAGGTGTCTGATCAGCTGCCCATGCAGACTGGGGCATGTAAATGTGAAGTTCAGGCAGCTGTTCCCCATGCACAGCAGAGTGTGAGGGGCTCAGGTTCAGAGGGTAGTGTCACAGGTCTCCCATATGTCCAATAGGTATGACCTGGACAGATGAGGGTTAAGAGGATGTGTTGTGGGGGGATGTACATGTGCACTTGTGCAGCTCCAGGACTTGCATTCCCCATGACCTACTATTGTGACACAGTGCAGAGTGTTGTTGTCTGGCTGCAAAGTCATACATCACTGAGCCAGTGATGTATGACTTTGCAGTCATGCCTCCGCCATGGCATGTGTCTACTGATTGGTGAGCCTGCAGGGGAGTGACATGTGCTACATGCACACCATAGTGGCGCTGGCTATCAGGACATGGGTGCATCATGGTGTCTGTCGCTGGTATGCATCACATGCATTTCCTATTTGACTCTGGGCATCCCTTACATCCGGAAACCTGTACTGACTCAGTGGCAAGAGCTGTGATGTGTCCACACCGTGTCCTCTGCACTGTCCAACTACTGTGTACTTGGTGCATGTGTCAACACTGGGGTGTTGCAATCCAACAGACACCAGACAGATGGGTGCAAGGCCATGTGGGATGTGAGTGCCATGCTTGGCATCAGACTGACAATTGACTTCTCCTGTTCAATTAGTGCACTTTTAGCAATGTACAACTAATGATGCCAGGGCTTGCTCTGTGATGTGCTGTGCTCACAGTGGTGTGTGCGTTATGTGCAGGTGACTGATGTCTGTCTGTTTCCCCATTGTTTGCAGATACATCCACGGCCACGGAAGGGGACAGCTCCACGGACCAGGAGGAGCCGGAGAGCCAGACTGGGTCAGCAGCCGAGGAGTGGTCGGAGGGACCCAGTGGCACGGAGGGCGAGGGGAGCCACACCGAGGAGTCCTCAGCAGCATCCACCTCAGCTGAGGACCAGAGCAACTCAGAGGATGACTCCCTTGTGGAGGCGGGTGTCAGCAGCCACCACACCCCAGCTAGTGTTGCTGTCCCCGCCACCACCAGCACCACCACCGCCCTCCCATCGGCTCCCATTCCCCAGGTCCGTGGAGGCTCCCATGTCCGGGAGCGTGTCTCCTTTGGGCCAGGCACCGCACCCCCTGCCCCTGTGTCCCCTGCTGCCCTGAGTGAGGAGTCTGTGTACCTCCTTCGCCAGCTCCATGTAGGGCAGACAGCCATGCTGAGTGTCCTCCATGCGCACACCGCGCTGTTGACTCAGCTGGTGTCGTTCATGGAGGGCATCTCATCGGGCATGTCTGACCTACAGAGGGGCAATAGGTCCATGGACTCCTCCCTGACGGCAGCAGTGTCCCTCCTCAAACGGTCCCTCACCCCTCCTGCCTCTGCTCAATCCACACTCCCCAGCACCTTACCCATCCCAGGCACACACACACCGGCACAGGCACACACCAGCACACACACATCCAGCACACTGACACACACGCCAATGACAAAACGCACACGCACGCACATTCAGGGGACTGAAGCCAGACTCACAGGGGATGGGGCCCTGGAACACACACACGCATCCACATGCACTGCGCAGTCCTCAGTTCCCTCTCCCTCCAAAGCACCCTCCCTTGCCTCACCTGCAACCCCAAAGTCACAGCAGCTCTTCCTCTGTGACCTCGGCCTCTTCCCCACCGATGAAGCTGCTCCAGCATCCCGGGGGAAGAGGAAGCCCACCCACACGGAGCAGAGTGCCCCTCGCCCCCGGACACCCTACCCCAGGCGCAGACGGACTGAGGCCCCCACCCGCAAGTCCCCCCGGAGTGGTAAGAGCAAGACCCCGCCACCGCCCTGCAGCTCAGGCACAAGGTCTCCGTCCTCCATCCCTCAGGCCCCCACTGCACAGGTGCCCCCACCACACCCTGCCCCAGGTTCCCCCACCCACAGATATACCATCCCCAAGATGCTCCGGCCTTCTCCCCCTGCCACTTGCTCTCCCAGCACCACACCCCCCGCTGCGCTTGTCTGTGCCACTGATGTGGTGAGGGTGTCCTCCCCCTCTGTCCAACCCACCTTGCCTGTTCCCCATTCTCCTCCCCTGGAGGTAGGCACTGCAGTGGAGTCCACTACCGCCCTGTCTGACTTGGGCACTGCAGTGGCGGACCTGTCCACCCCATCTGCAGGGTCCACTGCAGTTGTGCCGGCACCCACGACATCTGTGTCATGCCCCCAGTTGTGCCGGCACACACCATGTCAGACACCTCCACTGCAGTTGTCAGTGGCTCTCCAGCACCCACCACCCCTTCCCTGACTCCCCTGGTGAGCCCTGATCCTGTCCCTGCGGTGCCTGGCCTGCCCCCCGGTTGCCCCTCCTAGTGGATTGTCCCTGGTATTGTGCAGGCATGCGTAGGGTGACATCTGCCAGTGTCACCCTGTTTGAACTTTGACAATGGACTGGCCATTGGCCTTTACTCTAATTTCTTCTGGACGTCGTTATCAAACAACACATATGCTGAATAAAGCAACTTTCTTTTCTCTAGTGCTCATGCTTCAGATGTACATGTTGTTGGTGCAGCTAACCATGCCCTTGCTGCAGTGATGGTGATATCTGGTCTCATGATTATGAAGTGTTACTGTGCAGGAACCCATGTGGTCCAGGGGGAATGTGTCCTATCCTGTGGTGTATCCATGTCATCAATAGCAGCATCTGAGGGTGTCATGTGTTCAGTATTTGGCAATGGGTTTCCTACTTACATTGGCAATTTCATATCTGTGGCTTCCACCCCTGCACATCTGTTGTGCCTGCCATCGTTGCATTTGTCTACTTCCCTGACCGTGTTGCCATCTCCAGTGGACATGCAGGTTTGGGCATCAATGGGGAGGGACTCATCCGTGTAGTCAGTGCAACATTGCTATACAAGTGTGTTGGATCTGTGCTGATGATTCCGTTGGCACATCCATGACCAGGCTGATGTGATGGGAGCCCTCATTTGGTGCTAATTGTTGATTGTGTGACCAAGTGCTCAGCTGACATGATGGGGCCCTACTGAGGCAACATATGGCACAGCTTTCCTCACACAGGAGTGGAGTCCCCTCATGGCAGTGTGTACACGTGTGACATTGCCTGCGCCCAAGGTGTGTGTTGTATGTGCATGTCTGTGTGTTCACTTCCATTCATCTGCGCATGCTGTGATCCCTAGTGTTGTACCTGTTTGTGATGCTTGCTGACTTGAGCTATGTTCCCCCAAAGTCTTCTCCCTGTGTTCTCTGTGATGTGGG
This sequence comes from Calotriton arnoldi, assembly GCA_963921515.1. Taxonomy (NCBI): domain Eukaryota; kingdom Metazoa; phylum Chordata; class Amphibia; order Caudata; family Salamandridae; genus Calotriton; species Calotriton arnoldi. The sequence continues at coordinate 884,066 of CAWUFW010006879.1, forward strand.
TGCATGGCACATTACTGGTCATCAGGGTGTCACCCATAGGTGTGTTTGCTGTCAGGGCAGAGTTTGTGTGCAGACGCAGATGGGTCACAGTCAGGTTTCCCTTTGGCACTTGTTGTTTGCCCCTGTCATGTGATTTCCAGTTTGTGTTATCTTTCAGTGATTGTGACACGTTGTGTGTGTGACTGCTGGCACTCCTTAGGGTCCGGGCTGCAATGTTGGTTGTTGTCTATGTGTGTTCTTTGTGGGTGACCTTGGCTTCTTCATTGGTGTGTGACTGTGGCTGGGATCCCATTGGTCGGTGTGGTATTGCCGTCATGTCCATGTACAGCGTAGTGTGCAGTGTGTCAGACATTCAGGAGTCTTGTTGAGTGTCCATGTGTGATGTGTTTCTACACCTTGGTTCCCACCCACCACCCTGGAATAGTCATGGGTGCATGTGCAATGTCACCAGTGCATGTGTACTTCACTGCTGCACATTGTTGGAGGTCGAGGGGTGTGGTCTTGAGTGTGTGCAGATGAGAGTTGTTGCCCGGCTAGTCCCCTGCCTCCATGTTGGCCTTGGCTTACTGGCCATGCTGATTGATTTGTGCTTGTGTAGGTGTGATGGTAGTTTGTTGCTCAGGACACCTGACTGTGGTTCACAGTGTGAACGACATTTAGCTTTGTCATCACAGTGGTATTTTTATTCAGCCCAGGGTCACCACATTGTGGGGGCCCTGGGGGTGGTGCTGTGGTGTGTCTGTGACTTGCTGTGTCAGTTGTTGTTCCTACGTGCCTGTGTGACATGTGTGTTTTGTGCTCCCTCTCACCTGTCAATGCCTGCTTGCCCACATAGGGGATTTGGATCCATGAGTTACCTTAGTGTGGCAGTGTATGCACATCTGTATGATTGGTATTCAGCTCTCCTCATGTGTTGTGTTGTTGCCTGGGGACACTGGCACCCCCACCCCTCACCTGCTGTGTATGATGACAGTGTTGGTCTGCCTGTTTGTGTTTGTGCATCTGCACCACTGCATTGGCATATCTTGGGTGTGCCATTGGCTGTATGTTGTTTGGTGTGTTTCCCCTGCTGTCCCTGGGACTCCTAGGTCATCGGTCAGCACAGTGATCATGGTTTGTGTGTCCCATTGCTGCCATGGTATGGTATCTGTTCACCTCACATCTGCTGTCTCCACAGGGTATCTGCATTTGTGTGCCCATTGGTGCAAATATGTGGTTCTGCATTCTGATGGTCACTTCTGTCATTGTGTCATTGATGACTGTTGACGGTCTCAGCCCCCATGGGTGTTGTTTGTCTGCACATGGCCAAAGGAATGTTTAATTTGCACTGCAGTATTTGGCTCCCCCAATTTATGTTGCAATGGGACACATACACTACTTTGCCACACATGAGTTTTTGGTTCTGTGACCAGGAATGATCCATGCAGTTTGGCAGTTGCAGCTCTTTCTTTGTCAACAATTACCTTTTGGTCACTGTGATGATGGGGGTTTAGACCCCATTGCCACAATGGTCAAAATGTGCTTCAGCTATGGACCCCACACTTGCCTTTTGGTCACTGTGATGATGGGGGTTTAGACCCCATTGCCACAATGGTCAAAATGTGCTTCAGCTATGGACCCCACACTTGCCTTTTGGTCACTGTGATGATGGGGGTTTAGACCCCATTGCCACAATGGTCAAAATGTGCTTCAGCTATGGACCCCACACTTACCTTTTGGTCACTGTGATGATGGGGGTTTAGGCCCCATTGCCACAATGGTCATGGACTGCTTGCATTGTGGGTGCCACACACATATATGTGTGGCACATGTGCTAGGGGGTCACATTGTATGTTCAAAGTCATGTTCGGTGTTGTAGGCATTTGACACAGCCTACACACGCTTGTCATGGTGGTGGGGGGATGTCTTTATCTTGCATTCCCTAGGTTGTGGTTTGCTGGTTGTGTCATGCATTGTCCATCCTATGAGTGGGGGTGGTAGTAGTGGTAGGCATCCTGCCCCCCTGGCTAAGGGTGGTAGTAGTGGTAGGCATCCTGCCCCCTGGCTAAGGGTGGTAGTAGTGGTGGGCATCCTGCCCCCTGGCTAAGGGTGGTAGTAGTGGTAGGCATCCTGCCCCCTGGCTAAGGGTGGTAGTAGTGGTAGGCATCCTGCCCCCTGGCTAAGCGTGGTAGTAGTGGTGGGCATCCTGCCCCCTGGCTAAGGGTGGTAGTAGTGGTAGGCATCCTGCCCCCCTGGCTAAGGGTGGTAGTAGTGGTAGGCATCCTGCCCCCTGGCTAAGGGTGGTAGTAGTGGTAGGCATCCTGCCCCCCTGGGTGAGGGTGGTAGTAGTGGTGGGCATCCTGCCCCCTGGCTAAGGGTGGTAGTAGTGGTGGGCATCCTGCCCCCTGGCTAAGGGTGGTAGTAGTGGTAGGCATCCTGCCCCCCTGGGTGAGGGTGGTAGTAGTGGTGGGCATCCTGCCCCCTGGCTAAGGGTGGTAGTAGTGGTGGGCATCCTGCCCCCTGGCTAAGGGTGGTAGTAGTGGTAGGCATCCTGCCCCCTGGGTGAGGGTGGTAGTAGTGGTGGGCATCCTGCCCCCTGGCTAAGGGTGGTAGTAGTGGTGGGCATCCTGCCCCCTGGCTAAGGGTGGTAGTAGTGGTAGGCATCCTGCCCCCCTGGGTGAGGGTGGTAGTAGTGGTAGGCATCCTGCCCCCTGGCTAAGGGTGGTAGTAGTGGTAGGCATCCTGCCCCCTGGCTAAGGGTGGTAGTAGTGGTAGGCATCCTGCCCCCCTGGCTAAGGGTGGTAGTAGTGGTAGGCATCCTGCCCCCTGGCTAAGGGTGGTAGTAGTGGTGGGCATCCTGCCCCCTGGCTAAGGGTGGTAGTAGTGGTAGGCATCCTGCCCCCCTGGGTGAGGGTGGTAGTAGTGGTAGGCATCCTGCCCCCTGGCTAAGGGTGGTAGTAGTGGTAGGCATCCTGCCCCCTGGCTAAGGGTGGTAGTAGTGGTAGGCATCCTGCCCCCTGGCTAAGGGTGGTAGTAGTGGTAGGCATCCTGCCCCCTGGCTAAGGGTGGTAGTAGTGGTGGGCATCCTGCCCCCTGGCTAAGGGTGGTAGTAGTGGTAGGCATCCTGCCCCCCTGGGTGAGGGTGGTAGTAGTGGTAGGCATCCTGCCCCCTGGCTAAGGGTGGTAGTAGTGGTAGGCATCCTGCCCCCTGGCTAAGGGTGGTAGTAGTGGTGGGCATCCTGCCCCCTGGCTAAGGGTGGTAGTAGTGGTAGGCATCCTGCCCCCTGGCTAAGGGTGGTAGTAGTGGTAGGCATCCTGCCCCCTGGCTAAGGGTGGTAGTAGTGGTAGGCATCCTGCCCCCTGGGTGAGGGTGGTAGTAGTGGTGGGCATCCTGCCCCCTGGCTAAGGGTGGTAGTAGTGGTGGGCATCCTGCCCCCCTGGCTAAGGGTGGTAGTAGTGGTAGGCATCCTGCCCCCCTGGGTGAGGGTGGTAGTAGTGGTAGGCATCCTGCCCCCTGGCTAAGGGTGGTAGTAGTGGTAGGCATCCTGCCCCCTGGCTAAGGGTGGTAGTAGTGGTAGGCATCCTGCCCCCTGGCTAAGGGTGGTAGTAGTGGTAGGCATCCTGCCCCCTGGCTAAGGGTGGTAGTAGTGGTGGGCATCCTGCCCCCTGGCTAAGGGTGGTAGTAGTGGTAGGCATCCTGCCCCCCTGGGTGAGGGTGGTAGTAGTGGTAGGCATCCTGCCCCCTGGCTAAGGGTGGTAGTAGTGGTAGGCATCCTGCCCCCTGGCTAAGGGTGGTAGTAGTGGTGGGCATCCTGCCCCCTGGCTAAGGGTGGTAGTAGTGGTAGGCATCCTGCCCCCTGGCTAAGGGTGGTAGTAGTGGTAGGCATCCTGCCCCCTGGCTAAGGGTGGTAGTAGTGGTAGGCATCCTGCCCCCCTGGGTGAGGGTGGTAGTAGTGGTGGGCATCCTGCCCCCTGGCTAAGGGTGGTAGTAGTGGTGGGCATCCTGCCCCCTGGCTAAGGGTGGTAGTAGTGGTAGGCATCCTGCCCCCCTGGGTGAGGGTGGTAGTAGTGGTGGGCATCCTGCCCCCCTGGCTAAGGGTGGTAGTAGTGGTGGGCATCCTGCCCCCTGGCTAAGGGTGGTAGTAGTGGTAGGCATCCTGCCCCCTGGCTAAGGGTGGTAGTAGTGGTGGGCATCCTGCCCCCTGGCTAAGGGTGGTAGTAGTGGTAGGCATCCTGCCCCCCTGGGTGAGGGTGGTAGTAGTGGTAGGCATCCTGCCCCCTGGCTAAGGGTGGCAGTAGTGGTAGGCATCCTGCCCCCCTGGCTAAGGGTGGTAGTAGTGGTAGGCATCCTGCCCCCCTGGGTGAGGGTGGTAGTAGTGGTGGGCATCCTGCCCCCTGGCTAAGGGTGGTAGTAGTGGTGGCCATCCTGCCCCCTGGCTAAGGGTGGTAGTAGTGGTAGGCATCCTGCCCCCCTGGGTGAGGGTGGTAGTAGTGGTAGGCATCCTGCCCCCCTGGCTAAGGGTGGTAGTAGTGGTAGGCATCCTGCCCCCTGGCTAAGGGTGGTAGTAGTGGTAGGCATCCTGCCCCCTGGCTAAGGGTGGTAGTAGTGGTAGGCATCCTGCCCCCTGGCTAAGGGTGGTAGTAGTGGTAGGCATCCTGCCCCCTGGCTAAGGGTGGTAGTAGTGGTGGGCATCCTGCCCCCTGGCTAAGGGTGGTAGTAGTGGTAGGCATCCTGCCCCCCCTGGGTGAGGGTGGTAGTAGTGGTAGGCATCCTGCCCCCTGGCTAAGGGTGGTAGTAGTGGTAGGCATCCTGCCCCCTGGCTAAGGGTGGTAGTAGTGGTAGGCATCCTGCCCCCTGGGTGAGGGTGGTAGCAGTGGTGGGCATCCTGCCCCCTGGCTAAGGGTGGTAGTAGTGGTGGGCATCCTGCCCCCTGGCTAAGGGTGGTAGTAGTGGTAGGCATCCTGCCCCCCTGGGTGAGGGTGGTAGTAGTGGTGGGCATCCTGCCCCCTGCCTAAGGGTGGTAGTGGTGGTGGGCATCCTGCCCCCTGGCTAAGGGTGGTAGTAGTGGTGGGCATCCTGCCCCCTGGCTAAGGGTGGTAGTAGTGGTAGGCATCCTGCCCCCCTGGGTCAGGGTGGTAGTAGTGGTAGGCATCCAGCCCCCCTGGGTTGGGGTGGTGGCGCGCATTCAGGCCCCTGTGTGCATATGTGGCATTGGTGATGGGCATCCCGCCCCTATGGTGCTGCTGTTGCTGGTGTAAGTATATTCAGATTCCCAGTGTATGTGTGTGATGTGTCGTGTACGTGTTGTATGTGTTTTGTGGTTGGTGTCTGACTTACCTTCTGCGCCGTACGCGTCCGTGCCTGTTCCGGTAGTAGATGTAGAATATTGGTATGATCGGGACGAAGGGATTCATGGTTGGTTCGTGTCGTTCGTCCTTCTCGTTGCTTCGCGTCGTCCTCGTCGCTTCGCTTCGTCCTCGCCGCGTCGTCCTCGTCGGTGCCGTGTTCGTCTCGTAGCCGTGGATCGTGTTGTGGCGCGATTCGGAGCTTATGTGCACCTCTCCCGGATGCTTTGACGTGCCGTGCGTAGCGACGGGTTCGGCGCGTACGGGAAGCGCATCGTACTTGTCCGGCCGGACGGGGCTGCATTTTCCCTTCCGTGCGACTCGATTCGGCGTTTCCGGATTCGCCTCGGTCGGAGAACAGGACCTGGTTTGGGTGAGTACGGCTCGGCCGGAATTTTTGCTGTTGTGCGCATCGTACTTGCTCGTTCGGTGTGCTGTACGGATCGGTCGGGAAACAGGCTTTCGCATGGCTTTTTTCCCGACCGAATGGTATTGGGTGCGCCTCCGACCGAGATTGGAATCGGCCCCTTAGATGTACTCAGATGTAAGTTTTTACTCTTAAGTGCTTAGATCTGTGTAAGAAAAATCTAAAAGACTTATCTCCACGAAAAATATTTTTTTTTATTATTGGGTGTAAACCGGGATTACAGTGTGGAAGTAATAGTTTATGCCACTGAAGAGTTCTTCAACCATTTCTACAATGTAGAGGATTCCCATTAAGAGAGTATTAACTACATGGACAGATTCTCTGAATTATTTAGCTTGCATGGTCTCACTAGTGCATGGAGCATTCATCATACGTTGCACTGAGGTACACAAAAAAGTGATAGGAGGAATTCTTGAATTAATCTCAGCCATTGGTAATTCCTTTGAGTTGCATTCCAGTCAATTGTTCTTTTGCCCACCATGCCACCTCAGACATGAACGAGCAATAAGCAAATCAGTCTTGATCCTGCTCCAGAAGGAACAGTCCAGCCCAAACTGCATGCCAAGCCACTTTGACTGTGAAAACGAGCAATCCAAGAGTCTTTTTTCTATTGCAGAAGCAAATTCCCAAGTTTAGGGTTTGTTTCTGAAATAGGAAAAATGCTGAGTGAGTGGACATAAATCTCAACAAGCCCATACAATAATGATTGTGTGAAACAGCATGCACTACTGAGTGTACCAAATCAAGTGTTTACATGTTTTTGCAAAAACTTGTAAACACTTGATTTGATAAACTTTTGAGATTTATGCACACGTGCAATTGACAGGACACATCACAACATAGAAATATAAAAAAAGAAGGGAGTGCACTATACACATTGCTTTGAGAGGGAATGGACATGACATATCGAGGGAAGCACCTTTGCCAAAAATGCTCCACCTCACCACTGGTATACTTAAATCAACATCCAATGCCCTGTTGGGCTGGTAAAATTCCCTTTAGGGTTAAAATGGCTCCCATATTCTCAAAACTCATAGCACACACAGAAGAGTGCCAGGGACACGCTTTGTATTCAGCTTGGAGCTTAACAAGAGATGCATATTGATTATTGGTGCGTAAAATCCTGGGATGTAGATGTCACTCAGGTCATTCAGGACCCATGCAAGATAGTACGTGGACTTGAGGGGGAAGATGTGTTTGTCTAAGACATCATTGGAGTCTTTCATGTGCACTGTAACTCTTCAAGAGTTTGTAATGCTAGTGGCAAGCTATTGGTTATACAGTGGGTGTAACTAGAACCTGCAGTTCGATGCCTCAGTTCATTGTCAGAGGAATTGGGTCACCACAGCAAATGACCTTCACTTTGATAAAACCTTACATCAGTTTACCCATTCCCTCACCCTGTCATGAACTCATCCTGCATGTCATCTGCTTTATGGTAAGAGGAGATGCTAGGATGAGATGATGTCTCCACAGATGAAGGTATATGGGGACCTAGAGCACATCCTTGTTAGGCATTTACCGGTAATTGTGTAAGCAGTGTCCAAGGACTACCAAGAGACACAGGAGTAATATGAGATGATATATGCAAGCCAGCCAAGTTCCATGACAAGAGATGTTTGCATACTGGGTGTTAACTATATTGAATCGTGATGAGACATTTTGATGAATGAGGATAAATTATGGATAATTGTTGTGGTCACAATTGATAAAGCTATATATTTAATTGTAGCAGTAGTCTCAGTCGAGTGGACCACAAAAACACTGTATTTAGGGGGAGGGTGTTAAAGTTATGAATCTAGAGACAGTGTCTAGTCAATTGAAAACAAGTCATTCATTCATTGTAGCAAGGAAGAGGAGCTGGGAATCAGGGCAGGTGTTGTATGAAGATTAGGCATACACTAGTGGCCTCTTTAAGAGGGATTAACTCTTGATTTGAAACACTGTGGGTAGGTGTTAGATTAAAAAAGAAATTAATTGTGTGGTGAGGTGGGATACAACTCAAAAGTAGAGAGAAAGGTGACGGCCTGAGGGTTAGTGAGGTTGATGAATCAAATGAGAGGTTTCTTGAAAATAATTATGGTGACTAACTCAATTCTTACTGTAGGATAACATTAGGTGAGTTGCATAGAATGGTGTAGATGAAGAGTAGCAACATGTGTGTTCAAGGTGTGGGAGTGGGACTGTGACGAGTGCATGGAGGGCATTTCTATTGAGAGCCATTTTTGAAGAGAAGTAAGAATCAAAGTCAGAAATGGAGTGAGGATGGGCTTTTATCATAATGTGGGGTTAGGTGGCTAATTGTGTGGATTGGTCATTAGCTGTGTAGTTAGGGAGGTTAAGTGTTCCTAGATGTTTTGATGTGTGATTCTTTTCATGAGGTCAGTGAGGGCTTTATTATATTCCTCAACGTGCCTGAGTGTCCAGGGTTTCCTTGGTCTGTGGAGACAAGTGTGAATTTGTGTTTCCTAGAAGTAGGTGGTTTGATTGATGAAGGAATCATGACGTAGGCAGTGCAGGTGAAGCTAGGGAGTGAACAATGCAGAGGAAAGATGAATAAATTGATTTTTTAAGAGTCATTGGAGGTAGAGCAGAAAAATGAATCTAGGTCATAAAGAATTTGAACAGGGATTGAGTGCTTGCAACCAATGAGTGTTTTCTTTTAACTAAGAGCAGCCAAGCCAAAGGGCTAAGGGGTGACTGATCATATAGGGTAGGGAGGAGAGTGAGGGCTGTGATAGGATAAGATAGGAGAGTGAGTCGGTATGCCAGAGATAAGGATGAGGTCCTGGGTATTACCGTGCAAGTTAGTGGGAATAGAACGTGTGTTCATCAGCGAGCAGGGTGTTGGTGATTCTCAACTTGTAATGTTAAGTTAGGAGTGGAGACTGTATTGAGTCTAGCACTGTGTTGTGATAGAATGAGAATGTGACATCTGGGACCTAGAAAAAGATAATGCATAATTTGATTGGTCAATGATTCTGACTGTGTTATGTTCAATGTGGTATGATTTCTGTAGAGCCTGGCCATTGTTGCAATGTGTTTGGTTTCATTCAACGCTTGGAAATGGTTGTGTTGTGTAGTGCAGGTGGGCATGCACAATACAACGTCATTAGTATATGAGGAATGATGTGGCAGGTTGGAGGGAAGTAGGAATGTCCAAGGAGGCCAGGGTCTTTCTAAAGGAAAAACAGAAAGAACAGGAGGGATTTAGCTCAGGCTGCAGTCCCTACCAAGTGATAACTTTCCAGGTAGGATTGGGATGGGCAGTATTTTCTCAGTTTGGGACACAAGATTCCCAGACATTTCTATGTCTTTGTTTGTAGGGTCTTGCTTTGTGAGGTTTAGTTAACAGGTTTTATACAGAAGCATCTTACATGGTGTACCAGTGCCTCAGAGGCTACCTTTCACAAGGTGCAGGAGTACAGATAACTCAGGTGGCATGATTCATTGAGTACAAGGAGTCCAGCTGAATGGTAGCAAATATAGTTGTGCAGCTCCCAACAGGGTCCAAAGGAATTGAGAGCAAAAAGGTTACTATGTAAGGCTCACAAGCAGCCCCTAAATGTGGCAACCAGCAAAGGACACTGTCAAGTTTCCGTGTAGGTCCCTGTGCAAAGCAAAATCAGTCTTCTCAAAACACAGGTTACCCAATTATAATTTGTGAGGAGGGAAGAAACACGATTAGTTCTAATTTACCCCTCTGCCCCTTTGTGATTAGTCATCCTAAGGTCAATAACACCTCCAAGATGGGGGGGGGGCAATAGAAAATTTCTGAGATACCGGTGTTGGAATAGAAAAATCCTACTTATGTATTCTCTCATGTATGTTAGCATTCGCGATGCCATATTATGTCGGTGCCATTTTGGGTTACAATCAAAACTTATACTTCGCCTCTTCCGAGAAAAGGCGACTGCTGTGTTTCATTTCTTCAAGGTTGGGTATTGCTTCACTAATGAATAGACTGTTCTTATTAGCGCATACCTTTCCTGTTAGATAGAGGCCTTCTCCCACTTGTCTAGTGGCGGGCACGGGCAGAGCGACCTTGAGAAGTAGATAGCTTGTGCCCAGCTTCAGAATCGAAACTTATCCTTTGTACTTCATTATTTAGTCGCACCTGCTTGGAAAATTCCATTATGGGCGTGCCTTCAATGATTCTGAAATGTACATAATGTATGTCTATGCTTGCTAATGTCAGTCCCTCTGCAGCACTCCTAAGCGACTGGGCAGATTGGGCTCCGCTCTGAGTGTATCTGAATAAATAGATATTGGTTTGTATTCTCTACTGTCTGACCGACTGTTCATTTTTGTGGAAGGTTGAGAGGTGGTCAAGGGTGTCCCGAGTGACCCGAATCAGGCCACTTCCTTCACCGGTTTCAAAACTTGACTGATTAGCCCAGAAGTAGACCGCTCCATGGGTGGCAGCTCATGTCCCAGTGGATAAGCCTCTCATATTCCTCTGGCAGCAGTTCAAGTCCCCTTTTTCTGCTAAGAAAATAATAAGGAGGAGCGGAGTCTGCGATAAGGATTCCTGAACCTTCATAGTAACTAAAGATGCAAGGGCTGTTGCTTACTACCGTGATTCTGAGATGGCCCCTGTAATATTTTTTTTAAGATGTCAATATATAGATGTAGGGAATTTTGGATGACAGCCGGTGAGATATTGAAGCTGGATGGAAATCTTGAAGATGGTCTCTGCTGGATTTCAATACCATTACTGCCTTGAGCATCACCCTGAGATAAGAATAGCTGGGGGTAGTTGCATCTTCTACAGAAGAAAGGAAGGAGGCAGCCTTCATGCACCCAAGACACAGTAAAACCAAATGAGGAATGACTGAAGGCACTATTGAGGGACAGGCCCTCATATGAACTGCTGAGGACATGGCCCTCACATGCCCACGGAATGTGAATAGACTGATAAGGGCAAGGATGGTCACTCTGTTACATCAACAAAAGAATATTGAATGTTTAAATGAGGTCGCAGAAGGTAGCAACAACTGAACACTTGGTCAAACAAGAAGAGAAAATCGAGTTACACACATTTCATGAGAGGTCATGTTGAGGAAGGAGTTGGGGTGCCCAGGGTCCATGAACCAAAGCTGGAAAATGGCTGAATGTCAAAAGTTTTGAACACAAGAAGCACATTTTTCCATTCTCTGGCTTGACATGCCTTTGCAAACCTGAGGAAGGATCATGGTAGGTGCACTACTCAGGTCTACACCTGTGCACAAGAGTGTATGCCTCAGCCCAGGGCTGTGCCCCTGTTCAGCAATCAAACCACACTGTCTATAGCAATCACACTAACTCATGAACTCCCTGAGTATGCACAGGTGCTGTTGGCAGGGCATCATAGCAACATAAGAGTGGTGGGTGTGCTCTGTGTTTCCTTGTCGCATCATCAGCTGTGACTGTGCTGTATTACAGAGTGAGTCGCAAGTGCAGGAACTGCATACATTGTGATATCATTGTGTAGCAGGTGCACAGCCCCAGTCTGAGGCATGTGCGCCCATGCACAAGTTCAGACTGTGGCTTGTGCGCCTACCATGATAAGGCCCCTAGATCGGTCGGTGGGTTGTGTCTACCGAGACCCTTGGCCCAGGGGAAGATGTCTGCCTCCTGTGTATGGATGATCCCATTTGGTGATGACAGGCATGGATCAGAGTCTGGCCTGTGGCAAGGTCAGTTTGCTACAGACTCAGTACTTAATTTGAGCCAGTGATTTCCGGTGCTGAGCACCGGCACTTAATGATCAACACCGGCGCTTTTCATGAGTTAAGGACACATTCATTTAAGGTAGGCATGGGGAGATGAAGTGATTTGCCCTGAATCACAGGATGTTGAGCCTGACGCCGAGACTCGAACCTGGTTCCCCAGCTCCGAAGTCGGCAGCTCTGGCCATTACGCCACATCCTCTCCCCACTTTCATGGTTAGTAGTTGGTTCTGTTTTAGGGGGCGCTAACAGGAGAAATGGGCTGGTGCAAGCTGCCTCCTGCTGAGAGCCCCTGCACTTATTTCTTTACACATGAACCACTGGCTACAGTGATATCTTTAAGCTATGGAACAAGATTTCTCCTGACCATTTTCAGAACTTCACAACACCGGTGAGCAGGGGACCTGACTTTATGGGGCCGATTCACAGAACTAATCTGAGACAAAATCCTAAACTTACTACTTTTGGTATTCACAGAAGGCATTTAGTAGTAGTAAAGTTAGGATTTTGTCTTAAGATAGACTTAAGACAGACTTAAGACAGATTTAAGACAAAATCCTAACTTTACTACTACTAAATGCCTTCTGTGAATACCAAAAGTAGTAAGTTTAGGATTTTGTCTCAGATTACTTCTGTGAATCGGGCCCTATGTTCTTGCAGTATCTTTCCTTTCCACACTCACCGCGCGAAATAGTGGAGCAGTGATGGCCTTCACCACACTTTTTCATCACTTTTTATTCTGCTGTCTTGTAGGTATAAGTTAAATATATAGACAGTTAAGGCAAGAGAAACATTTTTTGGAATACCCTCATAATTATCGCTATGAGAATGTCCACCTCATTTTCATTCAGTTTTACTTACCATTATACAGAAACTACCCTGGAAACACCCTCTGTTACACATCCACATGAAACATCCAGGGTTTAATTTACGCATGCTTTGCATACGTAGCACACATGCAGATTACACCTTTGCATATGTTTTCCCGGGCATTTCTGATTTTGTGTATCACCTATAAGTTGTTATGACTTTTTCCATGAGGACTCCACTCTTACTTGTGAAAAAATCTGTGTGAATAACGGCCATATTGCACAATGAATGCAGATGTAATGTTGTGTAATTCTCATTTTTCAGGTAATCCACCATGTAATTGTTCAGCTGGTAAAGACAGAACGATTAGATATGGCTTCAGGATGTCTCACCAGCTCGACTGATTAAAAAATACATAACGTCTTAAAGGTATGTGTCAAGAACTCGAAAGATAAGACCTGAAAGATGAAAAGTTCAGGCTGTCATAGTTTGTGAAAACCCGGACAAATCCTTAAACTGTCTTGTTGACTGTTATCATAAAATCAGTAAAACGTACCGCTGGACTTGATTTTTCTCCAACGCGGGCCAAGAATAATAATCCCTTTTCTTTTTATTTTAGCGTCATCATGTCAAAAAGCTTTTAAAGCTTGAAAAAGGCACGTGAACCTTTACTCTTAAAATGGGGCAAGAATTTAAATTGACGCCACAAGTGATGGGCTGGGTGTTGGTTGCAGTTGGTGACTGCTAAAGAGGTAAGATTATTTTTTCGTCACACAAACATACCAAAGTTCACGAAGATCAGTAAGCGTACTCCAGAGTATTACATGCTGTAACGCCTGCAGTAGCACGTTTTGATGGGAATTTTTTAAGGCGGTTAAAATACATGGAATGGATAACATGATAAGCTTGTCATTTAGGACCCCCCAAAAAGTTGTTTAATCCAATAGCAAGTCTGCAGTGTGGTTTAAAATTGAACTTATTTTGCTTAGAGGAGAGAATAGCTAAGGGCCTGATTTGGAGTTTGGCGAATGGGTTACTTCATCACAAACATTAGGGAAATTCCGTCCATCTTATTACAAGTGCCACAGCACGGAAGGCCTTGGTAATAAGGAAGACTGGATATCAGTTGCACCTGTGATGGAGTAACCTGTCCGCTAAACTCTAAATCAGGCCCTAAGGACTTAGGCATTTTTTTTTACAGTATGGCGGTTGGCGCTCCAGCCCATCGTGTCAGCAGATGCTATTGGCTGCCCTACTGTGTCGGAGAGCGCCCGCCATATTTAGAGATTTCCATCAGGCAGATGGGAATCTCTGTGTCTTCAGCAGAGCTAGCATGACAATACCTCCATTACAGGCACTAACACTTTTGCAGGCGAGCACCATGTATGATTTCCCTGCTCTGCAAAAAAAAAATGTTTTTCAACAAGTGTGGGAGTTCGTGAATGCAATGCTTCAGAAATTATTTTTTTTTTTTTAAATAAGTATGCATTTTTTATGCATATCCATGCATCTGGGGAGGGCCTCTTTCCCTCTGTACTTCAACAATGCGCATCATGCCTCCCCATTCACCTACAATATATTATTCCTGCTTGCCTAATTTGTGGGTTTTCTGAAAATCCTTGGTTTCAATACAGCAGAAAAATAATTTAACACTTTCCCTAAACCGATCACTTAACCTTAAAAACTTTAACTTGATTGGCAGATTGTGTAAGGTTGATGTGCACAAATTCAACTGACAACATATATAATTAAAAAACTTACTCTATAAAGCATGCACAACTTCTTTTCTCAACTCAAAAGCTACTTAATGTATTTACACCAAACACAAAACATAGGGGGATATTTACAACAGAATGTTGGAGCACTGTGTTGCGCCAAAATTGGTAACACCACGCTCTGACATTTTTAAAATGCAGGGGTGCGCCATATTTTCAAAAATATGGCGCCCCCTGAGTTTCCCCTAGCGCTGGCGCTAAGAACGCTGCCTACCGCCAGCGTAGGCACCCTTGTGCCATGATTACTTATGTCAATCTTGAAAGGCGATTTGCTGTTTCTATGTGTGCTGCAGTAGGCAGCACACATGGAAAGAGCAAAAAACTAGGAGAAATTTATAATTTCTCCTCGTATCACCAGTCTAAGACCTGATCTTAGTTTTTGGTGCTGCCTGAGCCTTGTAAATATGGGGCAGCGTCAAAAAGCAATGAGTGTTGCGGCAGAACACCCATTGCACACCCCTTTCACGCTAAGTGAAGCGTGAAAAGGGGGCCTTATTTACAAGAACCGGCTTCATTTACTGGTATTTCCGTCGTCGTTTCAACAGGATGTTGCCTTTGTTTATGATATTTGGTAAGTTTTAATTTCCTAATAAACTTGAATATGTCAACACGCGTTTGGCTATAATTAAAACTGCTTTCCGGACAATAAGTCAATCAAAGAGATAAAAGTTGGATCTCTGCTTCATATATATATAAGGCTTCATTGCCGAAACGCGTAACGTAGAAGCGGATTAAATCTTTGCTGAACTGCATATTGAAAGCGTGTCCTGAGAGTGCATTATTTTCGCAACTGCGAAAGGAACTTTATTGATATTACGAACCGGGTGCTCTACCGGTACTTGCATCACCTTCCTAGGGTCCAAGGTCTGGATTGGAGCGTTTGTTGTGGGAATATATAAATATATATGTATATATATTGTTTTGCAAGGTCACTGACATAATAATATCGATGCCCACAATATTGAAACACGAAGATATAAATATCATTAACAAAAATATCACCTTCCTATACTTAACTAATAACAGCACAAATATCGCAAACACAAATACCATTGTTAAAAATATAAATTTTTAAATATATCGAAAACACAAATATCGGAAACAAAAATATTGTTACCTTTAAATAAACATATTTTTGTATTACGATATTTTTTATTCAATATTTTGTCCAAACACCCCAGTGCAATTGATAGAGTTGACGGCCTCATTGAAACCAAATTATAGGACTGGGGCATTCCTTACAGTCTCTTGAATTTATTGATAGAAATTGACACAGACACTTAGGTTAGAGTTTTGTTAGAAGACACCAATGAATTTACTGAAAAGACTAAACCAAATAATGGTCTAAAGGGGCGTGCACTTTGGCACTCCAGTTTTTTTCAGTCTTTGCAGCTAACAATCAGATTACAATTGATGAGGAGTGGATGTATCCACTTTCACTACTCCATTTGGGATTGCAGCATCAGTTAACAGCTACCTATTTCTTTATTGCGATCACACCAATTACAAATACATTTGAATGAAGACAAAGCTAATGATCTTCAGTGGAGGAAAACCTATGGTTGCAGACAATGGGTTTGTGCACATGTGGAATTTCAAATGGTAAAGGAATATGTTTATGTTGGGATAACATTTCAAAATCACCTAGGCTTATTAGGTCATATTAGAAATCAAACGACAAATATAAAAGGAAACCTCTTTTGAGAAGGGCTTGTTACACTTCATTACTGAAATGGGTAGCAGAAACGTGATCACACTAAGAATGGTATATATACTGCTAAAATACCAGCTATTTCTTTGTGTGGGTTAGAATGCACTACCATAAAGCAATTAGATATTTCAGGTAAACTGGCAATTTAATTATGGAAAGCATACCTGGCTTTGAGGAAAAGCTTATCTGAGCGGTCAATCATGCTTGAATTAGGTATTGTTTGGCTAATCTATGAAGGCTGAATCCTACTTTTACCACACTTCTATGCTCTTCATCACGCTGCTTAAAATACGCTATACAGCTTGATAGCTCAGGAGTTAATGTCTGGCATAAGTAGAGTATATATATTTAATTAAACAATGAATTATACTCTGCCCTTTATACCTGAATCTGTTACTTCCGCTTTGGGTGACCTCAAATGCCCCATAAGGGCCCAGTTTTGATCAACTAGGCCCTATAAGGACCATTTGTGGTCAACTAGGACATACAGGATCATTTTTGGTCAACTAAAGAAAGACACTGAGTGAGAAGGTTGGCTTCCTGGCCAAGACATGCCTCTACCTCTGGCCCCTACCTCCATCTGCATTTCATCTCCCATAGGAAAGCATATCAGGGAACTTCCCTCAAGCTGTTCCCCTTGGGGAATGCGAAATACCCCTGGAAAGCAAGCGATCATTCTTGTTTAAGCATAAGAACGGAGTGGTAATCAAAATTGCCCACCGTGGGCAGAAAGAGTCGGGAGTAATTTTGGCCCGTGGGGTAGTCGCCCCCCAATGTCAGGAGTCACTGTTTTTCCTGCAGTGGAGTATTCAGATTTCTGATCAGGGATTGTGTTCTTGCCATGACCCTGAGCAGGAATGCATTTCAAAGAGGCACTGTTTGAAAGGGTAGAATATCTCCTTTCAAACAGTACCTGTCATGGAGTTTGGATGTTAGGAAGCAGAGTTATGGTCCTAAGAGCTGCTGCTGCATGACTATGTTTCCAAGGTTCACAACGATAAATCACAGTTTCTGGACTGGTGACATGTCTACACCAGAGGTGCACTGAAATCTTCAATCCAGTGTGGAAGGACCTGGAGGCTGCAATGGAAGTGTATCCAGTGTAGCCCATTGGGGAAACCTGTGCTGCAAGGACCAGGGATTTGCCTCCCTCTCAATGCTAAGGTGAAGAGGTCAAGTCATTAGCACTCCCCCTTTAGTGCTGAGCGCGGACCTCCACATCCTTATCACTTGAAGGACATGGCCCTTTTGGGCCATGCGGGTCTTTCACAACCACCTGCTATGCCTTCCCCAAAATGAAGAGTCGATCAGACATTAGAGAAATACAAACTTACTTTATTCGATAATTTCTCTGCAGAGGAGCCCAGTCAGACCTTCACCCTAAGATGTCTGCCGAGGGGACTGACTCCCCAAGGTACGCTAATACATAATAAACCCTTCTGAAGACTTCGGCCACGCCTCTGATGGAAAATTACCGGCCTGAGCCGGGCATGAACAAAGGAGGTACACAGAGATGAGCTAGCACCTGCCAGAGGGGTGCACTATTAGTACTCCAAGGCCACTGTGCCGAGTCTCAGCACCTCCTAACGTGGGAGCAGAGCTACATGTAGAGATCGGAATGTGCAAACAGAATAACAGTGTATTAGCAAGTCGAGTTACAGCCTTGGGCAGTAGAAGAAATAATAACGAAGTACAGTGTTCTGCTGAGGCAAGCAAGTCAGAAAATAAGACCTAATACGAACACAGCCTAAGCAGTCTTCTAGTGGTTGCGAAATACAAAATGGAGTCACACTGGCTAACTAAAGCTTACATGCGGCAAGGATAACTCAGTGGGTTGCATAACGTAAATACAAATGGCATCTATTTTAGCCACACATTGCTAACCTAATATAGCATAACAGGTGCATTGTAGGAAGGGGAATTTCAAATCTAACAGACCCTCCTTTTAGCATGAGTGGCTAAAAGCTTTATTGCTATCCGGCAGGGTCTTTACAATTCTAGGTGAGGAGAGAGATATTACCTAGCCATCCATTAGCCAAGGTGGAAACAAAGCAAATGTGAACATCAAAGAAACGTTATTCAATATTCAAATATTCCTTCGTCTAGTAACATTATTGACTGAATTTCTTGCATCATCATGAGAGAGCACTTATTGTCACGTTTGGGCAGCGAAACACTAGGAGTAAGTTTGCTTACGCAATAGGTGCAGCAGGCTGGGAGACAATTTATACATAGACAACATGTGAAGATGACCCCTGCAATGGCTATCAGGACAAGAAGTATCTTCCAACCCCATGACTTCAATAGACCCCAGAGCCATCCCGAGAGAGACCATGAGCCATTGTCTTCGTGAATTTCTGAAGCAAGTCTGTGCAATTTCTGTATTGCAGAATATACGGTCGGGGCGCTGTCAGGTATGTAAATTCAACAACTGCTGCCGATGACGTGGCAAGCTCCACCCCTGTCAGCTAAGATAACGTCTAATACCATCCGGTTTTGAAGTGAGACAAGTCTCGTAGCCTGGAGTTCGACCGTAATATTGGTCAGTATACCTGCAGTGGTATTAATGACTCCCTCGACTACTCTGGCTAGACGTCGAATATTGCGGGCATTGAACATGGGACCCCAGAACCGTATGAAACCCTTCATTATGTCAGTAAACTGCTGCAAGGAAGTATCTGTCTGGTCAATATCGTCCGGATCGACAACACTCTTAACTCGAAAAACTGGGGCATCCCTACGCTGCAGGCGATGAGTTCTGTGATAGTTGGGAGGAGCTATATAAACTGGGGGAAGGAGGTAAGAAAGGTAGCATCGCCCAGACCATCCCTCAGGTAGCCACACATAACCATGACCACCACAGATGAAATAAACATTGGGTGGTGGGATCAATGGCGGACTCTTGGGCATTCGCAATATAGAAGTGGTGTTGCATCTACTGTTCCCTACCTCTATGTCTCCATTCCCTTGAACACAAAAGGGAACCGGTACATCCATCACTGCCAGGGGTATGGGCTTGTCTTCAGTGACATTGCAGGCTTGGAAAGATTGGTAATATTCAGATATATTGAACTGCGAGAATCTATCCCTGTCCACCCCCGTTCTGTTTGCCCTCCTACCTCCATTTACCGCTCTGAGGCAAGAGCTCAAGAATACTCGATCAAATCGCCCATTTCCGGGGAAAACACCATGTGGGGATCTATGCTGAGGATACACATTCATTGTCAAAGAACGGGAAAGGTTCTCCTGTGTTCCAAAGAGTCAGGCTGGGAGAATGAGCGGATCAAACTAAGTAAAGTGAACCAACCCTCACAGCTATCAACATAGGACAGAGGCATAGGCAGCAAGTTCTCACTTTGATGTGTAACCGAAGGTAACAACCCACACACCCAACATTTCGTTGTGTTATAAACAGCATGTGTTTGATGCAGCGTCTGAATAAAAACATTATCTTTATAGGACTTCCGGTGCTCCTCTTTGTGAGGTGCTAAAGTGCCAATAATATGTTCAGGAGGCGTCGGTGTAGTACTTATCCAAGCATGCACAGGATATTTCTCTTCTAGGAAGAACAGCACCCCAAATACAAATATCAGAGAGAGCAAAATTATTGCCACGAACACTATTTTAGTCTTGGGGGACCAGGAGGACCAAACGGGACCATGTGGAGTGGGACGCGGAGCTGCAAAGGGCTGCTCCTCACCAGGAATGGGACGACCAAAGGGATACATTTTCAGAAAATACTTTTAAGAATTGGAGCCACAATACAACTGGCCAGAGGGGTATTCTTCTTTCCTGTGTCCGTTATGAGCCTCACAGGCAGGCTCCTATCGTTCATCAAACGATCCCACGGAGGAGCTGCACAATCACAGCCCTTGCTGGAAAACAATTGCGGCCCTTAATGGGAAACAAATCCTTCTTCTCTCAGGATAGGGCAACCTCCCTCCAGGGCAAATACCCTCAGCGATCCTGTCCAGTGTCCAGGGCAGTGCACCAGCATTCTTCACTCTAATCTAAAGCAGGCCCCAGAGACACAGCGCCTACACCCTAAACTCAAGTCCTTCCCTAACTCCTGTGTTGCCCTGCTGGCGCACCGTCCTTCCGTCGGGGCCGCAGATTGTACCTGGTACGCCCAGGCTCCTCGTCGTTCACAAACAGGGGCAAAAACTCAGGTTCCGCTGGGGATCGGGACTCAGGTTGTTGTACCCCAGGAGCTGGAGTATCCGGGGCGGCCCTTATCTCAGGGGGAATCGCCTCGAATAAGGCCTCGTCACTCTCCCTGTCTGTCTGCGCCCCTCTCAGCCGGGCGTCAGAAAAAGGGACGAAGCGGGGAACCAGCTCCCCTTCCTGATCAGCGATCCCGTCTCGCACCCAGGCGTCGTATGGAAGCGGAAGGGGCACCCTCTTCACGTGTGAGGCATGGACCCAGTGCTTTCGGCCGTCGATCTTTACTGCAGTGCGGGTGGCCAAAAGCACCTGGGCAGGCCCCTTCCACCTCGGCTCCAAACAAGTTTTGCGCTGGAACTGCCGAATCATAACAAAATCCCCTGGCTGGATCTGGTGCCCGGGGGCCTCTGGCACTGGTTGTAGAGCGGCGTGTATCTGTTGGTGGAGAGAATGGAGATCTTTAGACAAGGCATACAAATAGTCAATCAAAAGAGGGTATTCTATCTCAGAAAAACGCTTGGGTCGCCCCAGACATTGGCAGGGCGTCCGAAAACGACCTCATAGGGTGACAGCCCTGTCCTAGAATGCGCTGTCACCCTTGTGGACAACAATGCTAAAGGCAACGCATCTGGCCATTGCAATCCTGTACTTTCGTGAATCTTTGCTAACTTCAGTTTGAGAGTACCATTGTACTTTTCAACAAGGCCTGCTCATTGGGGGTGGTTCGCTGCATGAAACTTCTGTGTGATTTGTAAGCCCTTACACACCAGATCAATGACTTTGGCATTGAAGTGGCTCCCATTGTCACTCCAGATCACACGTGGCAATCCGTACCGTGGGAAGTACTCTTTTAAAAGTGCCTTTGCCGTTGCCATGGCCGTATTCTCTTTGGTTGGGTAGGCCTCAATCCATTTACTGAATGCACAAACTACCACTAGTACATATTTCAAGTTATTCACTCGCTCCATTTCGATGAAGTCCATTTGGAGAACCTCGAAAGGGAAGTAAGGCGGTGCAAAATTACCAGAAGGTGTAAGGGTGCCCTTCCCAGGATTGTTCTTTAGGCAAATAATACAGTGCTTTACCAAATGTGCGGCAACCTTAGGGATATTCTCATTCTGCCATACTGGGTCTAGCAGTTTGCATATTCCCTTGGCACTAATGTGCGCCAGACCATGAGCCATGGAGACTACAGGGAGGACAAACGAATTTGGCAACAACCATCTCTGCTTCTCTGACAAATCAGTCCAACATCCATCCTCGTCCAAATGCCCTGTCCTCTCCTCCCACATCTCCAGTTCATCTACAGTCGCTTCTCTCTGTATTTCCTTCACACTTTCCACTGTATCCTCAAACATCCCATTGTCTGGAACCCATCTAGCAGGGCCTGCCACAAACATCTTATTCATCTTCTAGCTGTCTCCTTAGCTGTTTGGTCCGCAAAGGCATTCCCCCTTCCAACATCATCTACAACAGCCTTGTGTGCGCTGCACTTTATTATAGCCAACTTGTCCGGGAGTGTCAATGCTGACAATAACCTAAGTATTAGGGGATCGTGCTGTATCCTTTGCCCATGGGATGTCAGGAACCCTCTCTCTGCCCAGAGGCGCCCAAAATTATGTGCCACCCCGAAAGCGTACTGGCTGTCAGTGTAAACATTAACAGCCAGTCCTTCACTCAGTTCGCAGGCCCTCAGAAGGGCGACTAACTCTGCAGCTTGGGCCGACTGGTATGGAATACGGGATGTCTCAACTACAGTACGTAATGTGGTTATTGCATAGGCTGCAGTAGTAGTGCCATCCGGCAGTTTGAAACAAGAGCCATCGACATATAGTTCCCCTTGGGGGTCAGATAAGGGAACATCAGTCAGGTCAACCCGTCCCTTCGTTTCCTCCTCAGTTCGAAATAAACAATCGAGGACATCATTGTCCTTTTCTTCCGAAGGGAGGGGTAGTAACGTGGCTGGGTTCAAAGTAGCGCATCGTTTGATGGTAATATGCGGAGCAAATAATGTTAGCTCATATCCAGTGAGACGTGCACTGGTGAGGTGCTGCGTCCTTGTCTTGTTCAAAAGCGTGTCCACAGCATGAGGTACCATAACTGTGAGGTCAGTATCAAGAACGAGCCCTGCCGATTGTCTGATAGGTACCGCCGCTGCGGCCCTCAGACAGCTCGGGAGCGCTCTGGCAACATTATCCAAAATGGCAGAGAAGTAAGCGCAGGGTCTCTGCTTACCACCAAGACCCTGATTTAGGACAGAAAGTGCGCAACCGTCCGCCTCATGTACATAGAGCACAAAAGGCTTCTGGTAGTTAGGAGTACCAAGTACAGGAGCAGAGCAAAGCACAATCTTTAATTGTTCAAAAGCTTGCTGGCATGCAGGTGTCCAAGGCAAAGGCTCATGCACGTCTTTGGTAGTGAGGTAAAGAAGGGGTTTTGTTAGTAAGGAAAAATTCGGGATCCAGTGACGACAATATGAAGTTATCCCCAGAAACGCGCGTACCTCGCATTGCGTCTTAGGAACAGACATATTAGTAATAGCAGCTATGCGCTCCGGTGTTAGTCTGCGACCCTCCTTCGACAGTAGGTGACCTAAGTAGGTGACCTCCTGTTGACAATATTGAAACTTCGAAAGGGACACCTTGTGTCCATGGTGTGCCAAATGTAGCAGTAATTTTACTGTGGCGTCTTTACACCCTTTTTCAGTGTCTGAGGCCACTAGAAGATCATCAACATATTGCAGTAACACATTACCAGAGGGAAGCTCCAAAGAATCCAATTGTGTCTTCAGAGCCTGGCTATAAATACTGGGGCTTTCCGTATAGCCTTGTGGAGCACGACAGAATCTAAAGCTCCAGCCGGCTATTGCAAATCCAAACAGATAGCGGCTATCTGGATGGATTGGTATGCTAAAGAAAGCGTTTTTCAAATCTATCACTGAGAAAAATTTAGCTGTCGGGGGAATCATGGTCAGGATAGTGGTGATGTCAGGTACCACAGGATACTGGGGAACCACTATCTTATTGACTGCTCTAAGGTCAATAACAAAGCAGTACACATCAGGATGGGTGTCGGAACAGTCCAAGGGAGTCTTCTTAAGAATAGGAAGAATAGGGCTATTGCACACATTCGCTACTGTCTCTTCAACCACCCCAGACTTAATCAATTCCTGTATTATTTGCAATAAGGCCTTTCGCCTGCCTGGGATATCTTGCATTGAGGAATTCGGGAAAATCTGGCATTATCCTGTACCTGTACAGAGACTGGCGGGATCTGGAGCAACCCCACATCAGTATCACCTGCAGCCCATAACGAGCTGGGCACATCTCAGAACTCGGTAGGAAGGGGGTCAACCTTTGCGAAGCATTGTTTGGCATAGGCGACTCGCGGGCCAACAGTCATGTAAACGCCGTCCGGGGAACAATAAATCGTCGCATGCAATCTTTTTAACAGATCCAGTCCTAGTAAATTCTCCCCACAATTGGACGTCAGTAGAAAGGGTGAGTCAACTGTAAAGGGACCGATAGTCAAAGCAAGAGGCTTGGAAATGGGGCTTATAACCGTCACGCCTGAGAAGCCCACCGGAACATTAATTTGGCCAGGCAGAGCTGCCCCCGGGACCAGTGAACGGGAAACAGAGCTATTCATAGCCCCTGTATCCACTAGGAATTTCTCGGAGGTACCTTGTAAATCTGCAGTAACGTATGGTCCATGCTGATCTACAGGCACAGGAACTGGTCCCTTGATCTGCCCCTGGCTGTCCTAGCTGTGAGCCAACCCCATCCATATCATAATCGTCGTGGTAGTACTGTCTTCCCCGAGGATCGTCAAAATAATTCCCGCTCTGCCTGTTGGAATACGCGTCCTCTGACTGCATCCCCCCTCGGCCTCCTCCCCCTCATCCTCTTCCTCCAAAACCCTGATTTCTCAGAGCCCCAGCTTTCTGCAACAATTCCGGGCACTCGTTCCGCCAATGTCCCTCCTTTTTACAGTACACACATTGGTTGGGTCCCACGGGGGCACCTGAAGCACCACCCCTGTTAGATTGGGGTGGCCGTGGACCCGAACCTCGTCCTCTACCTCTTCCTCTCGCCACCTGCTGCATCAACACCCTCGTCTTTAAATCCTTCGACTTCTTCTCTACCCTGTCCTTGTCCTCATTCTATCTATGCTCATAATACTGTGCCATACTCAATATTTCTGACGGAGAGGAAGTCGTCCAGGTACTTTCTGAAGCCTGCAACCTAGTGGCAACCTCAGGGAGTAAGTTAGTGACAAACCTGTTCACGAACAAACGGACACCACCCTCCTGTGACAAATCCTGTCCACTAAAATCTAGGAACACCCCTTCAAATCTGGTAAAGAAATCCAACACACTTTCATCTTTCTTCTGACAACACGCAGTCAACTTATCCCAATCCACCTTCTTCGGGGGGATAAGGGAGTGCATGTAAGCGATAATACGCCCCGGTAAAGCCAATAACTCTGCCTTTGGCTTCTCACCGGGCTTGCGCTCCTTATCCAATGCTCGAATCTCGTCCCATGTGCCACCCAACTCCAGGGTATGGTCCTGCGTGTGGACTTGTCTCCATATATCTACCGGTACCAACAAGCCGAAAAATAACTCTATGTCAGCTAACATCATCACTGTGGAGGAGGCCGCCTCTGTCAATTCTTTATAATATGCGGTGGGGTTTTTCCTTGGATCCGGTAGCTGGCTTTTTAGGGAAAGGACCTCGCTCCTTTTCCAAGGAGTATAGATCCATTGCTCCTGAAACCTAGCATCGACTCGCGGTCTTATTACGGTATCCGTAGAGTCGCGCAATTCTGGTATTTCAGGGTGGTAATGGGATGGACTTCCCTCATGGGGTGCTGTGTCCCTAACATCGGATCCTTTTGGAGTAACCTGCCTCAGTAACCCACTAGTGTAGACACATTGCTAAAAACTTCTTTCGGGGCCATGTCTGTGACATATACTCTGTCTTGTATATCATAAATAATCTGCGGTGCAGTTCCCTGGAAACACTGCTCCCACAACGCTATCAGCGTGGCGGACATGTGCTTAAGGGCATGCTGCTGTACAAAGGGCTCATAATCCTTCATAACACTCCACACATCCTCAACACTATAAATCGGGTGCCGGGCCCATTGAGCTGCCTGATTCGCCACCATCTGTTTCTCCTCTGTACCCACAGCAGAGCGCACCAACACCTTCTCTATGCGGTCTCGCGCCGCCGCCCAGTTGGCTCCAGGAAATCCACGCGCAGGCGTTTCATGTTGCAATGGTGTTTGGGGCGTTACACCCACAGGGGAAGGGATGGATGCAGAGACAGGTACCATCATGTAGGGGTACAAAGTTGTAGGTGTAAAAGGGAGCGTAGTGGACGAGGCGGAGCCGAGAGACGGGGCAGGAGAATGAAGAGACAAGATGGGGGAAGTGACAGTGTCCGCCCCTGTGGTCGGCGGGAATACAAGGGAGGCAAGTGGGGCCGAGGTCGGAGAAGCAAGTGGGGCTAGGGCCGAGGCAGCAGTACCCGAAGCATCAGAGGGAACAGCCCCAGAGGTCGAGTACGGGGATATGGGGACTGTAGGATATATCCGCTGTGGGGCATAGGGAGGTGGGGGGCGAGAGTCCAAGAGCTCCTCAACAAGCTCATCTCCTTCCTCCCTAACAACATAACTTTTGTCTGTCTGCAGACGAAACTTCCTATCTGCAATCTCTATGCCTTTCTCTGTCTTCGCCCTTTTATAGGCTACCGCCTTCTGCGTAATCGTTTGTGTCTGCTTCCTTCGAACCTCTTTCTCTGCTCGCATGCGTCGCTGCTTTGCTTCTTTCTGCCACACTCTCAAGGAATCAAACATAGACTGCCTACTCCTTTTAGCAAACAACTTGTCCTGCAGGAAATTTATTTTCTGTTCATCAAATGAGCCAGTAAGTGGCCATTGCAGCTCAGCATTGTCCCTCGTATATTTATTCCACAATGTGCTAAACATAATAGGGCCAATACCATGCTTGACATATATGTCAAAATTTGGAGTACCCTACGGAGGTGAGGGCTGGCTCTCTTCCAATCGAGCATCAGAAGAGCAACATCGGCATCCAAAACAGCTTAACTTACTTAAACAAGGCATCTTAATATAATGCACAGGCACTGTCCCTAACGGACAAACAACCCCAACAACGATAATACAGGAAAAATAGAGTAGCAAAATCACTCAAAAACCAAACCAACTGTCTGGAAGGCACAGCCGATCCTCATTCAAACGCACATCCTACCAGCATCATCATCGGCATCAGTCCACAGACCACGCAACACCCAGACACACAAGCAAATCACTAGTCAGCCCTGAGGCCGCATCACACGGAAGACGGTCGTCTAAAGACCGTACCAAGTTCTAGAGGACAGGCCGCAGCCCCAGACCTTTTCGACTGTATGCCAATTACCAGTTGGCCTAGCAGATTGTCCGCGAACAGCCCCAGACCTTCTCAATGCGCAGACCGAATTACCAATTGGTCCGTCAGACTGCTCGCAAACCCTCTGTGCCCTCTACAAGGGCCCACAAACCCACCAAGTACAAACCAAGACGGTATTAAACCGTACCAAGACACAGCCCGTCGACTCGTGCCGTTCAAGCAAGGCAGTTCAGAAACTGCAGACAAGACAGTCCGAAGACTGCATCAGGACACAGCCCACAGGCTCGTGTCGACCAAGAATGGCGCCATTTTCCCAAGAACCAAATCACTCACCTGGTGCACACAGGTCGAGTCAAATTATTCTCCACTGCCGCCTCTTCAGACCAAACGGTCAACTCCAAAGTTTCGCCTTCCCAGGACCCCAGCCGGCGACCACTAGCCGAGGATCCGCCCGATCGGAAGGGCGGGGCAACTGCGAGAACCAAGCTCGGTCTTATGTATGTGGGGCCCCGATCTGACCGACCAGACACCACCCCGGCCCCTGCCACCGGATTACGGGTGAGGGGGCCACACTTCGTGGGGTCCCTGTTCGGGCGCCAACTGAAGGACGTGGCCCTCTAGGGCCACGCGGGTCTTTCACAACCACCTGCTATGCCTTCCCCAAAATGAAGAGTCGATCAGACAGTAGAGAAATACAAACTTACGTTATTCGATATATACTCTGCAGAGGAGCCCAGTCAGACCTTCACCCTAAGATGTCTGCCGAGGGGACTGACTCCCCAAGGTACGCTAATACATAATAAACCCTTCTGGAGACTTCGGCCACGCCTCTGATTGAAAATTACCGGCCTGAGCCGGGCATGAATAAAGGAGGTACACAGAGATGAGCTGGCACCTGCCAGAGGGGTGCACTATCAGTACTCCAAGGCCACTGTGCCGAGTCTCAGCGCCTCCTAACGTGGGAGCAGAGCTACATGTAGGGATCGGAATGTGCAAACAGAATAACAGTGTATTAGCAAGTCGAGTTACAGCCTTGGACAGTAGAAGAAATAATAACAAAGTACAGTGTTCTGCTGAGGCAAGCAAGTCAGAAAATAAGGCCTAATACGAACACAGCCTAAGCAGTCTTCTAGTGGTTGCGAAATACAAAATGGAGTCACACTGGCTAACTAAAGCTTACATGCGGCAAGGATAACTCAGTGGGTTGCATAACGTAAATACAAATGGCATCTATTTTAGCCACACATTGCTAACCTAATATAGCATAACGGGTGCATTGTAGGAAGGGGAATTTCAAATCTAACACACTAAAGGAAGTAAAGACTGTAAGAGTGCCTGTATCACATGAATGCTGATGGAAAACCATCAATCAAGCAGGGCCCACCGAAGTATAGCATATCCTGGATATAAATTAATGCTTAGCATGTTGGAGCCAACATCCTTTCTGGGACAATTCATGGGAAGCACAAAATACACAATTTCAATGTTGGTCTACAACATCAAACATCTAATGCAAAACATGTAGTTTAGCGTAGAATACTACTATACTTGTGACTCAAAGAATCTGCCATGAAACTAGAATGTTTTAATGAGAGGATCCTGTTGGTTGTCAGACACTAACCAGTGAGCCAACTATGTTGAATCGTGTTGTAAATGTACCTATAATAGTTTAATGCAACTGTTCTGTCCTCCAGTGGCTTCTCTTAACAAGGTGGCTGGGGACGATGAGAAAACAAACAACCCTACAACAGAAAGAAAGGACCAATTCAAAGGAAGACTGATTCTGTGTGAGAACACAGTGTGCATTAAGTGTAGGTTCCTTAAGAATCATTACTCTTCTATAGCTCATAGCGCTCCACATACTCATTGCCCAAACAGTACTCAACTTCACAGACTCAGTCAACAATACAATTCCAGGCAGACATTATTTCATTCTTCTACCACTACTTTAATGGTAGGGATAAGCTCAAGGCTTCCCTTCAGAGGAGATGGGGATGAGATAAAACAATAATATTATAATAGCAGAGAAATAAAATGAGGATCACTGGGCAGGTAAAGTAAATAGTCACAAGGGTTTATTAGCTGAAGACTGTAATTCTCGGAAAACCCCTAAGCACTGTGAAAATGAAAATGTTGTCCTCAGAATTAAATTGCAAGGACAAAATAAAAGGAACATTTTGACAGAATGGAACAAGAGAGTGAGAATAAAATTATTGACTGAGATAAACTTCTAAGTTAGACAGGTATAAGGAGTAATTTAGGCAGATCAATGGTGTACCTATCCTTCAATGGACCCTCACCTCTATTGGTATTTAGTCTGTGAAGAAAGCTAATTAAGGATAAGGCGGTTGGTCTTCACAATGAAGTCTATGATGCAAAGTTGAGAATTCTCATCCAGAAAAGGTTACATTAAATATAAGTGTTCCGAACTCCTCATGGAGTCAGGCCTATAATGCCCTGAATTCGGATACACTGGGTTGTCTGCTACAGGAACACATAAATGTGTTTTGGTAGTTGAACCTGGACACTAGCACTTTCTGATTTTTCCCGGATTACCAAATAAGCACTGGATGAGGGCTGAATTCCAACCCAAGAAAATCAGCCATCAGGTAACATACCTCAGGGGACAATCTATCAACTGATTAAATTTGATGATCCTCAGGGTCATTTAGTGTAGGACTTGGTCTAACTTGTACAGGACTGAATACGGAAAATACGGCATATTCCATAAGGACAAAGACTCCAATAAAGCAAATGCAACTTCTCGACTGATTTTCCTGTCAGCAGAGCTAAAACCAGTGTGTCTTGCCAAGGAAACACAATGAGATAATGGACGGAGCGCTTAAATTTTTCAGACACTCACCCCCAGTCACAGATCTGGGTTTAATCCATCACAATTCTTTAGCTCACTTTGCCACTGGATTCAAGCTAGCCCGGCTGATGAGGAGTGTTACCCCAGATCTGTGACTGGGGGTGAGTGTCTGAAAAGTTTCAGCGCTCCGTCCATCATCTCCTTGTGTTTGCCCTAAGTTGGCAGGGTATGCCAGACGTGGGTCCCTTGCTCACTTTGCCACTGGATTCAAGCTAGCCTGGCTGATGAGGGGTGTTACCCCGAACCTGGTCCCAGGTTGCTTGTTTCCGGTCCAGGGAAGACCTGGCTTGGCAGTTCGGGCTGGACTGTTCCCAGGAGGCACAGGGTCAAGACTGATTTGCATATGGCTGGGTCTAAACTGGGGTGGTGAAGTGAGATAAAGAATGATGATGGATTCAACCCAGATCTGTGACTGGGGGTGAGTGTCTGAAAAGTTTCAGCACTCCGTTCATCATCTCCTTGTGTTTGTCTTTCCAAGGAAGCCTGCTCACAATTTTCATTAGTGCGGATTCCTGAAAGCAAGCAAAGACTGCTCCTTGTATCCAGAGAATTAGTGAGGTGATCATGCACGTGCTGTCAGAGAAGGCCCGAAGATGTCTTCATTCTTCATGGATGGACCATGCAGCTTATCTATGACAGCCTTGGTAAGCCTTCCCAAAACCCTAACATCGTATATGGAAATGGGTATTCTGAATGACAATGACCCTACAGCTTGTCAGGCATTGATCCTTTCGTTAATTTACTGAAAAGGGAAGAGAGACAAGGATTTCACCTAGAGGAGCACTCTCCTTCCTAAACTTCCCCTGCCCCAGGTTGACCCAAACTTAAATATTCTCCTCTGATCTCGGAGAACGTAAATTAGAAGGATGCACAGGACTGGCACAGTCTAGTGGCCGAGAAGAGATCTGCAATACATAATCCACTAAAGATTCATCTCTAGTCTCATCTGAGAAACAGGGGGAAGGTGGCATGGAGGAGATGATGAGGAAGCGAAGAAGGGAGTCTGGTTACAAAAGCAATAAGACATTCCTTTATCTCCCCAGGCCCCACCCACACACAGGTAATCCCAATTATCTGCATAGACAAAATGGAACCTATGTAAATATATAATCACAAAGGACATTAAATGAAATTACTGTAGGTTTGACGTACAGTCTGAGACTCTTGACAGGTAACAATTACACAAAAGATGAAGGCACACATACTCTTGTGGAGTAAAGTGCTGCTCTCATTTAGGTTAAAATCGCAGAGAAAAAATGGTAAAATGAGGCAGAGTGACAAGGTCTTGTAGACTCCTTACACGTACCCTTCCCTTTCTGGTGAACTGTGGCAAGGATTCCATTCCTCAGACAGCACATCAGTGAGTATTTTCTTTTCTGATGAGATAAGACTGAAGTAACAATTCTGCAGAGGGGCATTTCATTTTCAGTGACTAACTTAATAACTGCTTGAAAACAAACACACCTCCCTTTGACCTCGCTAAGCTTGACTGAAAGTCCTCTAGTTTTTAGACAGCCTGTCAGTTCTCCGACTGTAAAACCTCATTCCTGTGTATGTCCAATCCCTGCTAGAGTGCTTCAAAGAAAAGTGCTGTGTAATTTCTGTAACGGAAAGGGTGTGGAAAAAAGGGAGGTTTAATATATTTTCTTGTTAGTGAGGAACATAAGACGTTCTTATTCGATGTTAAATTCTAGCAGGTTGCTTCTATGTAGCCCTCTGTTATTAGCTCTTAGAGAATCAGTTACATCCACAGTACAGAACTTTCTATGTGGCTCAAGCAAGCACGTGCAACAAGAGGTTGCAAGTATTTCCCTTTGCAAGCTTGGTTGCACAAAGTCTACATCTCAATCTACATTATTGCAAATATAGGCCTAAGGATTGGGTAGTGGGATGATAGACTGGAGTTATGTAAGGTCGAGACCAATGTTATACATCTTTCTACCTGCAGGATCACTCACCAGTTAATCGCGTGTTGCTGATGTTTAGTTTGAGCGGAGGATCACAAGCTCAAATCATGACAAGACCAACTTAGCACTTCAGCTTTCTGAGGTCGATAAAGTAAGTACTTTTAAAATGGTTAATAGTAACACCTGTTATTTACAGCACTTAGAAATGCCATAAAACTGCAGAATGAAAGGTTATATAGGAAACAAGTTGTTAATATCTGCCCACTATACTGAGTGGAAGTTATGTTATGTTATAACCATTTATAAAGCGCGCGGCTACTCCCAGGAGTGTCCCGGCGCTGGCAGAGGGGGGGTAGGGCGCAGGCGGGTTCCTAGATGTTAAAGAGGTGAGTTTTGAGTTTCTTCTTGAACAGTTCTAGACTGTCTATCAACCTCAAGTAGGGAGGGAGCCTATTCCAGGCCAGGGGACCAAGATATGCAAAGGATCTCCCCCCAATCGGAGACTGTTTATTCGAGGGACCCTTGCCATATGAGCCGAAGAGGAGCGAAGAGTACGGGCGGGGACTTAGGAACTGATTCTCTCTTTGAGATATGATGGCCCTGTCCCGTTCAAGCACTTGTGCACAAGGACCATGGCTTTAAATGTCACCCTTTGTTTCATCGGGAGCCAATGGAAGGGCTTTAAGTGGGGGGTCATGTGGGCTCTAGGGGGGAGAGTAAGCAAAAGTCTTGCAGCAGCATTCTGTACCACTTGAAGTCTGTTAAAGAGGAAGTCGGGGAGACCCAGGTACAAAGCATTCCCGTAGTCCAGTCTCGATGTGATTAGAGCCTGCACCACTTTTCTGCCCGCTACCTCAGAGAGGAGTGGTAAACATTTTTTCAGCATGCGAAGCACGCTGAAACATGACCCCGTCAAGGCTTGGATCTGCGGGAGGAAGGAAAGTGAGCTGTCAATTTTAATACCTAGGTTCTTGACACAGTTTTTTGGGGGTCCCGGATGTGGCCAATTGCTTGGCCAGCAGTCTGCCACCAAGTTGTGAGAGACAGCTCCAAAGGTCACAATATCCGTTTTATCCGGGTTGCATCTTAGGTGATGCAGCTCCAGCCATCGAAAGACATTGGTAAGACAGTCGGAAATCTCCTTCTCATCTAAGTCCGTGTCTTTATCACAAGTAAACAACAGCTGTGTGTCATCTGCATACGAGATGACCTTAGCTCCAAGAGTCTCTGCCAACGTTGCAAGGGGTGTCAAGTAAACGTTAAACAGCGTAGGGCTGAGAGCCGACCCCTGTGGCACTCCCACCAACAGGGGCCTGGCATGACCTGTAAAAGGTGGCAGCCAGACTTCCAGTGACCGACTGTCCAGGAAAGATGCCAGCCAGCTATAAGCTTGATGTCTGATTCCAATTTTATGTAATCGTTCCAGCAGCATGCGATGAGGTACCGTGTCAAATGCCGCTGTGAGGTCAAGCAGTATCAGCATAGCTTTGCCTCCCCTGTCGAGGGTGTTTCGGATGTGCTCCGTTACTTCCAAGAGAGCCGTCTCAGTACTAAATTGGGGCCGGAAGCCAGATTGCATAGAATGAAGAATACCGTTGGCTTCCAGATATATGGTCAGTTGACGATTAACTTCTTTCTCCAAAATTTTGGAGAAGGCAGGAAGAAGGGATATAGGCCTGTAGTTTATAGCTTGCTCAGGGTCTGCCGTTTTAGCAGCGGCAGGACTTTCTCTTTTTTCCACATAGAGGGAACAACCCCCGTAGCCACTGAAGAGTTGAAAATATGGTTTATAGAGGGATTAATCGCTGGTGCCACCATATTTAGAACCGTGATAGGGCAAGGGTCGAGAGGTGAGCCAGATTTAAGGCTTTTTAGTGCTGCTAAGGACTGAACCAGGGGGATAGGGGTGAAGGCGTCCACGGTGGCATACGTGAGTGGAGGGGGAGCTGATCTCAGCCCCTGATTCTGCAAAGAGGGCGCTGGAAACCCAAAACTTTTTTGAAGGGACATAATTTTTTCATGAAAAAATTGATCAAGCTCTATGCACCAATTCAGAGAGGGGGTGCGGGCTCTCGAGGATACCACAGGACGCAGAAAAGAATCAACGATTTTAAAAATTGCCTTTGCTTTGTTGTCCGCTTCCATAACCCTAGTATCAAAGAAACTTTTTTTTGCAAGGTGCAGTTTCACTTGATATAGCTTTAGAGCAGCTTTGTAAGCCATTTTATCATCGGTGGAGTACTCTCGTCTCCATATTCTCTCCAGCTTCTTACATTGGCCCTTACAGAGGCTAAGTTCGGTACTATACCAAGGGGCCGTCGGGCAAGATCTCGTTTGAGAGGACTTTTTTATGGGTGCTTGTGCGTTCACCGTCTCACAAATCCAGTTGTTTAGAAGGACGGTGTCGCAGTCTACATTCCCTGTCATCACTGGGGAGGAGGAAGACAAGGCCTGATTAATGGCCTCTGGTTGTAGTTTGTGATAGGCCCGATAGGTGGAAGGACCACTACTTCTTATGTGCGGCTTACTGCCCATCTGAGACCAAGTGAAATAGATAAGATAGTGATCTGTCCAAGGGAGCGGAGTAGACAGAGTAGTGACTGAGTTCAGATTAGAAAAAATCTGATCAAGGGTATGTCCAGCCAGATGGGTAGGACCAAAAACCTCTTGTTTCAGTCTCAGCGGACTCAAAATCTCCTGTAAAGCAATGGTTTATGGCCCTATGACATTGTCTATGTGAATGTTAAAATCACCCAGTACCATGAAATTAGTGTATCTCGTTGCCCACGGTGCCAGTGCGTTTTCCAGTGAGCGTGGGCACTTGCTGGCAGAGCCCGGAGGTCGGTAGACAAGGACCCCTGCTAATGACTGATTCGGCGAGAGGGTGAGGCGGAAAACTAAAGCTTCGATCTCTAAGAGGCCTGCAAGCTCAAAGCAGGCGCATTCATAATCCTTTTTTAATATGATTGCTATCCCTCCTCCTCTAGCCGAGTCGCGGTCCTTCCTAAGGATTCTATAGTTGGTAGGGATGGCTGATGCTAGTGTGGGGTTAGCTGTAGCCAATAGCCATGTCTCTGTAAGAAAGAGTACATCTAGATCCTCATCCCTAAGTAGATCAAATATAAGATCTTTGTGTTTCTGAAGCGATCTCGTATTAAGTAGAGCTGCCCTAAACTTTTTCTGAGAGGTCTTAGTGATTGCAGGGCTATAGGCCAGCCGGTTGGGGGCCGGTGGAGCAAGAGTCCAAGCGCAGTGAGGGCAGACAAAAACTTCACAAGGGGTGTACGGGGACCACCTAGTCGAGCATTTCATTTCCTTCGCTAGACTGAATATTGCTGCCCTATCATAGCATACACGCTCTGCATCAGCAGGCCACATACTGGCATAGTGGCTGGCGCTGGCCGCTTCCGGGACGCTGACGGGCACAGACGGGCTTGCCTTTGGCGCGCCTTTGGCGCACCAGCGGCGCGCCCGCTGCGCGGATGCGCGTAGCGGGTGCCCGATTTATGTGCATGAGAGCGGGAAGGGCAGGACCACTAGAGCGCGCACTCTAAGTAAAAACACAGTTTTAAGAAGATTCAAATTCAATTACTGTCCAATCAAACAAGTGCAGCAGATTACTAAAGTGCAGCGTGCAACGGGCGGGAGCAGAGCTACTTGCTTGTCTGATCCCCCAAAGCCTTAGCGCGTCCGCGCAGTGGCCCGATTTATGTGCATGAGAGCGGGAAGGGCAGGACCACTAGAGCGCGCACTCTACCAAGATGGCGCCTCCCCAGAGTCTCCTCCCAACCCGGCTGGACCGAGAGGGGAGAGTGATCGCCCTGACTCCCTCGGAACCGGTAGGTGCAATGAGTTTAAGGTGCCAGCAGTATAGAGCAATTTAAAACCAGAGCGCAGGTTAAAAAGTAAAAACACAGTTTTAAGAAGATTCAAATTCAATTACAGTCCAATCAAACAAGTGCAGCAGATTACTAAAGTGCAGCGTGCAACGGGCAGGAGCAGAGACAGTTTATTAACTTATCCAGTCATAAAAATGTATTATATAGTACATGGTATTGCACATTCTCTGTTTCATATTGCAGTAAGTTAAGGTAATGTGCAACTGAATGCTAATCAATGTGTCCAATATGGAAAAATAAAAGTCTGAGGCAGTTTTTGTATACATTTATTTTGTATTGACTTTATCAAATATACGCGTCAAACATTGTGCAATGGTACATTACGTTATCTTTTAAAAACTTGTCTATTGTGATACAGTGACTTCACCCCTGCAGCACAGTCCACAGTTTAATGTCTACTGATCTTGCGGGTGTGTCCCTGGTGTTCCCATCAACCAGATGAATTGAGTGTGAGATCGATCTGTCTAGGGCGACCCTTGCGCCTAGCCAACAGATATTGGGACTTAGTTATTATACATTGCGCTTGAGCCCACTGGGTGATTTGCATCACCTCTCTGTGACTGCTTGCTGGTTGGGGTATACAGGGTATACCATGTGATAAAAACTGACCAAACCCATACCTTTTAAACTCCCGTCTCGGGGGAATGTGATTCTCCAATTCTGCGGTAGGGGGTCTTGGGGTCCATCTCCACAGAGAGGGGAATCCATCTGCGCTCACTTGTGCCTTCCCGGCTCCCCATTGTGTAGTCTACCGGCACCCGGCTCTGCCAAGTAGGCCGAGGCACCTACCCGGGCACACACCCAGCAGTCATCGGTCTGATCATCCCTCTCTCCTAGGTCACCCCAGTGAGGTATCCCAGTCATTCAGTTAGGGCTGGTTTGTTTGCGCCCATCATCATCTTGAGGGACGCCAGTCTGGACCTCGGCATATGAGGGCTGTTCCCATTCATCCACCACCCTTCTCTGTGTGTTGGGATGTATTTCCTGTGCACCATGTGGTGGACCCTGAGCCCTGGTCTTTAGCTTGCCCATCTCTGACTCCAGGCGTGTGGATAGGGCCAGAGCCAAAAGTTCAGCAGGCCCCTGTCTGTGGGGTTGTTCAGACTGTATATGCCCGCAGGGCTACCTACCCCTCCCGGGACCTCTCCCAAAAATGGTCCCTCCTGCTGCTTCGTCCAGTGGGCCCTGGTTCCAGGCATCTCCTCCACCAGTCCTGCCCTTTATGAGCCGTTCATGTGCTGCACCCGGCGGTCTACTGCACTCCCCAGGGTCTGATCTGTCTACTGCACTCTGTCATGTCTTTCTGGCCCTCGCGCAGTTTTCCCGCTCCTTCCCAATGCCAAGCCCTCACTTACATTGAGTTCGTTGTGTGCCCCTTGCTGGGTAAAGGGATGACAACTGGCACCTCAAGATCTCACTGTGCTCTCCTGCAGGATTTCTGGTTACCTTTAGGGGGGGCCCCGCTCGATGCATCCAGTCTGCGGGCCAACTCATATATTTCCATGCAGTCTTCCAGTAGGGGGGAGGCCACTGTGCCGGGTGGGGGGCTCACTCCAATGCCGACTAACACTGGCTTCTTGCGGGGGTGCCTCCACAGCCGGTACGACCACTCTCAGCACCCGACAGGAAGCCCCCCTGCCCCGAATCACCTACTTGTGAGGGCCTGCAGAATCTCCCTTCTCAGCCCGTCCATTCCGCTCAGGTCCTCCTCCGTGGGCACCAATCAGTGGCGTAACGAAAGTTTAAGGGGCCCCCCTGCAATGTACACAGAGGGGCCCGCTCCAGATTTTATCCGGAGCGCTCAGACCAGAGTACTGTGCTGAGGGGCCCCCCTGCAGCTGGGGGTCCCCCGCACCGCGGGGGATGCGGGGGCCTGTGTTACGCCCCTGGCACCAATGCTTGTCATGTGGAGGTAAATGGTGGCCACTGCCATCCATTTCCTCTGCCTCCGATTTGATTTGCTTCAGTCATGTTTTATGTTGACCGACGTGGAGCTCTGAGTTTAAGTATCTGCCATGCTGGTCGGCTTAGCCATGCCCCCCTCTACCTGCTAGTTACAAGCAATTCTCAATTCTCAACAAAGAGTGCTCAACTCTTTGGCCAGCTTTGCAGCATTATTTGATTAAATGAGTTTTCTTTTGTGTTACTGTGCCTGGATTGTGAACTGGAAGTTATCTCTTTTTTATGACTGGACAGGCCGTTTAGTCCATAAAACATTTCCCCATTAGGCTGGAGCCTTGGAGGCTGATTTTGAAGCCCAGGGCCCTGCTGGTGCCTCTGTCACTTTCCTCAGCTTTCTCAGGTTAACTGCAGCAGGCATGTGGAGGCTTCAAGAAAGAGAGAGAGAAAGATGGGGAGGGAAGGAGAAAGAAGAAAGAAAGTGATCAGAAAGGGAGAAGAGAGAAGGAGAGAGAGAGAGAGAGAAAATGGAAGGATTGAAAGAGAAAGACTGTGGGAGTTGAAAGGAGCAGTCATGTTTAAGCATTTTTGCCAGGACTGCTTTTGGTCCCCCATTCTGGCCCTGCTCTTTTTAGGGATACAGAACTAAAAATCAGCATTTGTTATTACATGTTTTCAGTGTTTCATTCATTTAAAAATAATCACAGCTCAGATATAAATAACGAGTACTTGTGGTTGAGTGGCTCTTTATGAATTACACAATTAAAAGTATTTGGCAAAAAACATAACTTTTGAATCGTAATAAGTGTATAAAATATACAGGTTCCAAGTAGAACTAGCAAATTATGTACCACTCCAAAAACCGCATGAAGAGGGGGCAAAATCCCACCCCTGCTGTGACCTGCACACACTTTCTGTAAGCAGGACCCAGGTTTTGCTAAGGCCTCCTGGAAGGGACGAAATGCATTGGCTGAGCAGGCAATTTGTATATTAATGTCATAAAGAAGAAAGAAAAATACATGGATTGCTCGATTTTCCATACGTAATGGTATTTATTCACACTGACATGTACAGTTTGGAACAAAATATATAATTCTCTTTTACTGCCGAAGTACGAGAAAGGAAATAATAAAATAGACATGGAAGATCTTGTAAATTCCAGGGATAGAGCAAGAAAATAATTACAAAAAAATCAGTAATATTTATTATTTGTTGGGTTTTGCATTTCACTAGAGGTACCTAAATAACGAATTAGGTGTCAAATCTGCTGTAAAGGTCTTGGCAACAACATTGTAGAGAATAAAGAAATGCAAAGTATCACTTCAATAGATTATTTCACAATGCCATTTTCAATTGTATGATGTATTTGACTTGACCGATTGGGCACTTTAAAGTTTGTGGCAGGGTGTTAAAAGTTACTTTTTATATGTCCTATAAAAGGACCATCTGTTCAAGTTTCTTATTTGCTTTCTGTTTTTTTGTATCTTTTACCATTTGCACGCAACATTGCCACTAAGGCCCTGATTACCAGTGGCCAAGACACTGAGGGGCATATTCACAAGGAGCTATCGCCGAATTAACGGCACTTTATCGCAGCCAAAGTCGTGATAAATTTACCCCCCCATTCACAAGCCGGTGTAAACAGCCCACAGCACCAGTTTACCCGAGATAGCAGCCCCAAAAAACATCGCCACAGAGGACCATCCCAAATATCGCTAATGAGATGCAGAGTAGGCGTTCCCGTGACAAAAGCCGAGACAACAGCACACCTCAACATTCCCAACGACCAGCCACATCCGCGATAAAAACACAAAACAGGCGATAAGGCACGTTAGCACCAGGAAATCTACACCTGCTCTGACCTGGTGTAAAGTCGGACGGCAGCCAGCACTACTAAAGGGAGCACAGCCCAGGGCCACATCCGAAGGACAACAGATGCCATGGAGCCACCCATCATGCGGCCCGGACACCCAAGAGGGCCACAACACCCACCTCCACCACCCCAGGACCCCATCCCACACCCGGAACACCCCCCCCGGACCAACACAGACGCAGCGCAGACAAAGACAGCGGAACCCCAGGAAACGTACCAGCCGCACAGACCCAACATCTGACAATGTCACCGTCCACTACAGGCTGAAAGGGACAACCAACCTACGCATCCTGACCATCATCGCCTAACAGGCCTATGGC
Source organism: Calotriton arnoldi (assembly GCA_963921515.1). Taxonomy (NCBI): domain Eukaryota; kingdom Metazoa; phylum Chordata; class Amphibia; order Caudata; family Salamandridae; genus Calotriton; species Calotriton arnoldi. Next base: position 923,174 of record CAWUFW010006879.1, read on the forward strand.
AACAACACAGCGGACAACCAACATCCCACCCCACACAAAGCTGATGGCGTGGCTGCACCTGTTGGCCCCTGGGACCCCCCATCCAACACCTGCCAGAGTCGGAGGAGTCTCACAGCCAGCCACATCCAAGTCCCCCACACCTGTCCTGGACATCACCATCACCCTGGTACCCAAGTCCCCATACGCACAACACAATGCGTAGAATCCACTGGAGACCAAGCAAGGACCATATGCCATAGCAGGATGTACGCACGTGTTGGGGGCAATACACAGCACACATGTACTACCTGTGCCCCCTGGTGACACAGCACACAATCACCGCAACAGGAAGCACACGTCTCACACCAATGTGCAGGCAACAACAGAACACCGTGGAACACCCAACAATGTCGCCTTCAAATACACAGAGAGTGTGCATGATACCTTCATCCTCCGACAGTCCATCATCAACCAGCGTTCCCAGGATGGCAACAAGGGAAATGTACAGCCCCTTGGCAATATACAAATGAACACCCCACACACCTCAACTCCACAACCATGCAACTCACAACTCTAGCAAAGCACATGTCACAAAATCACATACAACAGGCACAACAATATGCCCACCCACCAAACACGACAGAACAACTTACAATGTCCATATGGGCAAGCCGTGAAAATGAGCCAGCAACGGCATGGCACCTCAGCCACATAATAGCCGAATGTGGGGAGAGGTGGCAACCAGGCATGTGTGAAGGATGCAGTAGAACCATGATTGGGAAAGTACACAATGCCAAGAGTGCCGGAGATGTGCTGGACACCTCGTAGTATGCAGAACACACCGATATCCATGGCGACATACACCGCTTGCGTATGCAGTGTAGTGGACAGTGGGCGCCACCATGTCACCCCAGCCAGTGGGGGACCTCGCGGAAATGTTGCCTGTTACGCCCCCCCCTAAGCGTCAGCGGAGTATGATGGCCCGGCGTACGCCACGCCAGCGTAGGGGTGTGAATAAAAACCACGTAGGCCTGGGCGTGGTCCTCTTCCGGAAAGACCCACATCTCTGCCAGGGCGGCGCCTCCCACCTCGCCACGAGGCCGACGCCATCCTCGTGAGCGGAGTTGCATGAGATGCCGTGCGCCTGCCGGACCCCGGCACGCTGGACCACGAACCCGTCAGGCCAGCCCCTGCGCAGCCAGGCCACACTGATCACCTTCCGACACCGGCGTCTGTCAAGGAGGGCCCACCACGTGCCGGCGCAAGCCACAAGCCCGAGGCCCGAGACCTTGGAAGCCACCTCAGACCATCATGGCCTCCACGACACCGGCCCGCTTTATTCCTTTTTTGTTGGCGTACTCCACTGCCGCCCCCGGCCTACTCTTCGGACCAGTAGGTCCCACATGTGGAACTGTGTCTTGAGTCATGAATGGCAGTGACCCCATATCCGGGCCAGCGGCCACAGCACCAGACCCCCCCGATCAGTGAGGCATAGTTCCATATGGGCATCTTGCGACACGTGGTGCCACTAACCCTGTTCAACGCCAGCCTGCTACACGTGGTGCCACTAACCCTGTTCAACGTTAGCCGGCTACACGTGGTGCCACTGAACCTGAACTACGCAGGCCGGTGGGGCCATCCAACCTATGCCGGCGACACTCGGTGAATGGGCCATGCTGACCGCTGCCTCAGGCCTACACCACGGTCAGGTAGGTCACACATTTGGAACTGAGTCTTGATTACACCATGGCAGTGACCGGATGTCTACTGCAGGGGTGATATCACTAAACTCCCTGCTATCAGTGAAGCAAACGAATGCATCACAAGCACACGACACGTGTCTGTGGGCCCATGCTGACCGCTGCCTCTGGCCTACACTGCGGTCCAGTATGTCACAGAGTCTTGATTTGGCAATGTTGGAGTTCACATCTGTGTACTGGCATCATCGCAGACTGCATCCCCTCACAGCACCGGTGCCACTAAGTTTGTTCCCCAACATTCATGGACACTCACTGGTCGTACATTGGTGGCGTTTGAGTCTGTGGACTAGGGGCTAGTTTTCATCCTCATGTAGCTGATCCCGAATTGTTGGTGCAAACGAGGGTTGCGCTTTCCACTCCTCCATTTGCTGCTTCCAGATGACATCAGACCTTCCGCATCATGCCCTGGTGGACACCTTCCACTGTCCCCCGGAACCCTCCGCAACATACACCTCGGACATTGATGGGGACCCGCTCAGGTCGCATAGCCCATCTGACTGCACCGCATGTCACCGTCCCGTGGCTGGGTGCCTGTGCCGGCCGCAGTGCATCCGGGGCCACTGACTCTGTGCTGCTCAGGCCTGGGACCCCTCCTTCTGGGACATTGAATGGCCTCTGTAGCGATGGTCTTGGGGTCATCAACGCCATGTGTCTGTGGCCCTGCACTGTCCGCCTCCTCCGGCCTCAACTGCGGGCCACCAGGGCCCACGCAAAGCATCGAGTCTTGACCGGCCCGGATGTCGCATCCCCGCAGGAGGCACACGCCACCACCGCAAGGACCACCTCCAACCGCCATCTGCCAGAGTCGAAAGGGTGGTCCTGACAGACCTACGGAGTTGCTCAGACCTGTCGTGGATGCCATCATCGGCCTGCTACCCTGCTCAGCACTCCAGGTGCCAGTGACTTAGTGCACCGCAAGCCATTGTCCGTTACTGATTGAGTTTTGTGCTGTTGTGAGGTTGCGCAGCAATGTCACCTCAGGCAGTGTGGGAGACCTGGGTCGTTGATGAGGAAGTTGATGCAGGTGTAACACACCCCACTGCATCTGCATCAGGACTAACACGAAGGGACACAATCCTAGCAATTTCTTCACATGAGCGCGCTCTTCTCTAGTGCCCCTACCTCAGTGCACTGCAACTCACGGAACCTCCTGACTGAATATTGGGTGACCTCTGTCCTTACTCCGGATCCCTCCATGTTGCTCTGCATTTGACTCTGTTATGCTGGTGTTTTCTGTTTCTATTACACTGGTGTCCACTGTTCAGGTTGTTGGCAGCACCAAGCACTCCGTGCGGGCTTGCTTATACTCACCCCACACACACCCAGCACAGGCGTCACTGTACATGTGGCCCTGCCAATAAAGGGGCCGGGCGCACGTGCCAGGAGCCAGTTCAACATGATGTGTGCATGTGTCTCTGTGGGGGTGTGGGTCTCCTTTGTGGGGTGTAGGTGGTCCCTGAAGGCTATTGGTCACCCACGTATGTGTTCTGGTTCGCATTCCTTGGTTTTGGCAACACCCTCACCTGTTGGGCCACCTCCTTTTGGCGTTCTGCCACCTGGCATTGGGGTGCCATGTGTGGGTGGGTGAAGTGTTGTGAGGCAGCTGTGATTGCGGGTGCTACATGCTGTGTGGTCTGTTGCAGGGGCTGGGTTCTCCTCTGAGTAGCTTGTCTGCCCTGGTCCTGGTGGTGTGTTGTGTGGGATGTCCATGGGCTGTTGTAGGGCGTCGGTGTCGGGGGTGTGGTGTTCGTCTCGGGCATCACTGATGGGTTGTCTGTTCTGACCTGCTGGAGGTGTTGTTTGTCCCTCTGCATTGTGAAGGGGAGGTGCATGTTGGCATTGTGTTGGCGCCTTGTTCTTGTCGGCATGCAGACTGTGTGACAATGTACGTTGTGACTGTTTGGGTGGTGGTGGCTATTTGTGTTGGGACAGTGTACATTTGGCATACATGGCTGATGTGGGGTTGTAGGGGTAGATGTGCATCTCATAGGTTCCCTGCTCTGTCCGATGTGATTGTTCTGGTTCTGCGCCTGGGTGGGCCCAGTTGTGTCCCCTGTTCTGCAGTGTGGATGTTGCACTTTGTGCCACATTGTCATGGTATGTGCTGTTATTGCTATGTGTGTGTGCTGCAGTGTGCCACGGGGATGGGGGACATGTCCCTGGGTAATTGTGGGTGTGCAGTGTGTTACACCTCATTGTGCATGTGTGGCATTGTGCCCATCACCCCCCGTCCCCCCAGTCCCTGTTGGATCCTCACCCTGTTGTTGTTGTGTTGGGTCCTGTCGAGCTGTGTCCGTACTCCCGCCTCCTTGCACCGTCTCCACACTGATGACTGTGGCCTGGGTTTCCTCCAGCTCCTCCTGTAGCGCTGGACTGCCACCTCCTGTCGCCGTTGCTGCCTTCCTGTTGGCAGCGGGTTTGTACCTGGTTTAGGTTGTCACGTCCTGCCAGCGCCTCTTGGCCTCCTGGGCACTCCGACTGCGTTCCAGGTGGTCGGCTTGTGGGTCAGTTGCTGGTAGTGTTCTGTCGCCTCCGTGGCCTTGGTCTTGTTTCCCTGCTGTCTGCACCCCGTCTTCCTCTCCCTTTTCTCCTTGGCCTTCCCCGAGCCAGTTGTTCCTTGCTGGTGGTCTGTGGGGGTTGTGGGGTTCGCGTTGACCTCTGCGCTGGGTCAGGGTGCATCCATGTTGCTTCGTGCTTTGGCTTGTTTCTGGTGTGTTGTGTCTGTGGTTTTTATGGTGCAATTTCCCGCCAGACGCGTGGGATTTGCATGCCTGCGGCTGGTTTTTGCAACTTTTTGTACCGCGATTTGCCTCATCGCATGATTTCTCGCGTTCGCGTTTTGCATTATTTTGGCGTGGCGTTGATTTTCACGCTGACATTTGATGCGTTATCTGGTGACTATCGCATGGTACCGCCTTGTTGTGAATTCCACGTTGACACGGGGTTATTTTCCCGCGATGGGCTGCGATAATGAAAGTTGCGTTACGCTACTCTTGCTGTAGTTATCACACGTTCTTGTGAATATACCCCTGAGATGTTCCTTATTTTCAGATGCTGTAATTATCGCATATTCCTTTTGGTAAATAACATGTACAGTTTGGTGCTAACAACACCAAATTCCAAATGCTATGTAGTGATGTACTGTTTCCCTCTTGTTACATTCTGCAGGTAGCCCTGCTGAAATTTAATGAAGGGTAAATTACTGGGTGCGATGAATGCCACTCAACTCTTAAATCCAACCCACTCATAATTAGGGATCATGCCACCGACTTACTGACTGGCAGCATTTGAATAGCGCCCACCACCTGACTGCGTTCCTTGGCGCTGGCCATTACAGAGCCCTTCTGGCTGAAGTATAACTTGTATGAAAGTTCTGGCACTAGACCACTCCTCTCCTGCCCACACAGTCCTGGTTTCCTAACTGTGATGATTGTAATGGATTATTGCCACATAGCTGTGCTGGTCAGCATTTCTTCTGAAGTCACAAGCACTCCTGACTGCAACTGTAACTCATTGTATTTATATTGCGCTTTCTACCCCAGACGAGGCGTCAAAGCGCTGCTCGGCGAGTAGCATGCTACTCCAGAACCCAAAAGGATTAGTGGTGGATTAGTATAGGGAAATATAAATTAATTTGAGCAGAGGACATGTGAGTCTGTTAGATGGATTGCATAGGATAATGGAGGGATAGAAGAGGAAAGAGTCTGGAAAGGCGGTTGGCGTGAATCTACCACACAGAAGCTCTTGTCATTCATGATTGTTATGTGAACCCTGCCACGCTCCAGCGTTCAGGCGTGCTTTTTTACCAACAGTCAAAGGTTTTGGCAGGGCAGTACTCTTTATTTACTGCGACACTTTGAAAAAATGATTTCCCGCTGCCTGCATCCATTGTATTTTCGACAGTCAGTAACACATGTGCCCTGTCTGACCTTGACAGGCCTGACTCTGTTTCTTATACAAATGGGAATGTGGGAAGTCTGACCTTATGATTTGAGCTGGATAAAAAGCGGCATCATCATTAACCTCAGGCTAGATCTAAGACCCTGGTCTGTCACTGACAAAGTGCCTGCATGCTGTTAAACTAGAGCAAAAAAGTTTTTTTTACTGCCATCTTGCCCATGTTTTCCCTTTTCAATTTCTTAAGTCTATAACATTCTCTGGTCTTAGCAAATGAGTAGGACATTGATGGCTGGGATGTCTGTGTGGACGCATCTGCGTGTTTGTGATTTTTGTGTAGGTGTGGGCGGTGTACCCCATGACTGGAAGGGCAGTGATGTACTCAAAGCCCCGCCCCACTCTCCATAACTCACACCCTCCAAGGCCCCCCTCTTCTTCATTTCACAAAATACAATTATTTTCGAGTCTGGCAGGTCCTAAAAATGTGAAATATAATGAAAGTATATATTTCAAAGATGAATATCGTCCTTAAAGTACATGGGTTTGAATCAGCTGTTCATGTTCTTTCTGTACGCAGGACACCCTTGCAAATGTACATTTTAAGTGTGGGGAAAATAGTTTTCCCTGTGGAAAAACCCTGTCCCCCAACCACCAGCATATTTAGGGATAATCCAACTCTCTTTATACCATTGAAAGGGATTAAGGCCTGCCCATGACAGGAGTAAAAATCCAACCATTTGCAGGGTCGTAAAGGGAATGAGAAAAGGATTTACGCCAGTCCATGGGTACAGTAAAAATCTTTCCATTTGGAGGGTGGATGGTGAAATGAGACGAGTTTGTGAATGACCCCAAAAGCACATTTGTGAGTATTGCCAAACATCCAAGCCTTGGAATGCCCATTTTCTGATCCCTTGAGTCGGATTGTATGGGTACAGAGGACTTTTCACATATGGATAAGATCTCTGCACATAGAAATGGGCTAATGCCTGCCTGGAATCCCTTTGTAAATTGCTAGAAGGAGTAAAAAAAAAGGCAAGTTGAGTTATAAACTTACAGTATAAGAATGAGTAGTGATCATAGCACCATGGAACCACCCCACCCTCTCTCTCTCTTTCTCTCTCTGCCTCTATCTCTCTCTAGGTATATCTCAATGCAATCATTAAAAGTTATTGCTCTTACCTGTCGGTAATAAAGCTTGTTAATAATCCACCCAGCAATAATGGACTAAGCCACAAGTGAAAACCCATAACGAGGGGATGAGAAATAAACAGCTGTTACTGCCCACAGGCATTGGTAATAAGACTATTAGCCACTCCCTCCCAGTGGACCACCCGCTTCCTCATACAAATAACAAAAAGCAGGAGCAGAGTCAGGCTGTCCACCAGCTGATAGCTGAACCCCGGTTTGTAACACACAATACAGCAAGGAAATACATTAAAAAAGAACACTGGTTAAAGGGATAAAAGCCACTTTGAAAAAGCCAGTGATGTCCGAAGTAAACGTCCCCTACAGCCTCGCACAAACTCTACACACAAATACCAACAAAGGAGTATGGCGGAGCAGTGGAAGAAAAAGGCCTAGCTACGCCTAACTAGGGAAAATGGAGAAAAAAAACCAGGAAAAGGACACGAGACCTTGTGTTCCAAAATAGGGTAAATTACTAAAGCGCACCTGTGTTCGGGAAGGACAGGGAGCTTGCAACCACAGAAATCTTCCCAGGCCGCCTTCCAATACTAGTTTCTGCCAGCAAAGGTAACATTTTGATTGGCTATCCAACTCTCAGCATTCCACAATGTGTGCTAATATACCATACATTAAAATCACAAACGAATTAAGGTCATATAATGCCCTTCAGCGATTCTGGAGACATAAATAATAACAAGGCAACCCCACAACTTGCGTTACAAATGTCATCAAAACCTTAAATAGGCATTATTGCTGCATTGTGCATAATGTTAGCCATATTTTTTTTGTTTTCATTTGTTTTACATCTCTCTATAGTTCCTCTCGACCATGGAGGAGTCAGTGCGCTTTACAGTAAAACAACCTGTGACGTTAGGTCTCAGGCTATATAGAAACAAACTGCAGTGGTGGTCTAAGAGTTAAAAAATCAAACAAGCATTGGATATATTCATAACAGCATAGTGTTTGGTCCTGATGGAAGGTATACGAGGTGGAGGTTGATCAAAGTAGGAAATTATATTGTAGCCTGTGGGGGGGGGGGTAAAAGGGATAAATGGGGAAGACTAGAGGAGACATGGCAGAGAAGAGGCAAGGGGAAACTGTGCATAAGGAATGGTAGAAGGCAAGGAAAGAAGAGGGAGAAAGTGGGTAAAAAGTGTGTAGAGAGTAGGGAAGGTCTAGGAGATGATGAGTTCCTGATAGAAGTGAGAGTTGAATAGAAAAGTTTTCATTTTTTTGCAAAATCTGAGACAGTCTTCTTTACACCCCATTTCAGCCGGGTTGGCGTTCCAGGGAGGTTGGGCTGCTCCTGGCAAAGATGGGAGATGAAAGCTTGTTTATATTTTTATTTCTGAGGTCTAAGTCTTTCATTCTGAGGCACATATCCCCTCCCTGACATCGGGGATTAGTTTCCATTACAGATTAAAACATAAAGAAAAACATACTATAATGTCCCTGTTTGGATTCCATAATTCACAAGAATTATGGATTTCTACGAATTATAAAAAAATAATTCACAAGTATTAAATCGTTCATGTAAAGTACGGGCTTGTAAATGCCGCAATAAACCCAAGACCGTGTAATTGTACCATGTTATACAGTTCATTAACGGGAACAATGTTATTCTTAAAACCTATAGATTTTGAACCAGCTTCTGTTTGTGCTAATAAAACGTATGGGGCTGCATTAATGTTGTTTTAGCAGTGGCCGATGGGTACCTAATCTTGGAGATGTTTAAGTTGATTCCTATCCCAGTTCTACCTGGAGTTCCTCAATCTTTTCTCCTGCGGGTACTGCACCGAGCATCTGTAGTTCATCATGTGTAGTACACCTTTCACATTAGCCTGGTTATGTTAACATAAGCTTTTAATCGCTTTTCAAACAGAACCACAATGGGGGTCTTTAGACCTAATTCGTAGGGTTAAAAAGGGCACAGACGGTGTTTGGGCTTCTTCAGCACTAGGTCCTTTTAGGAGATTGTTCTCACTTCATTTCCCCCAGTTACTTACCAATATTAACTGGTAGTAACTCCCCAAGAGTGTGTCAGAAAAGTGTGAGAAAAGTGTGAAATATTTACTCAACCCATCTATACCTTTATTTAGACGGGCGGTATTTTATGTGCTTCAAATGCATCCTGTTCCAAGTTGTTTCCCTTAGAAATGGTGCATAACATGCGTAAAAGGTTTTACATGCACTGAATTACGTTTGTTTTGCCATTTGTCTCCTGTTTCCATCTAAACCTCCTCAGGTTTGAGCTACTGAAATCTGTCATAGGAAAAACAGCAACTGTGCGATAATTATCACACAATTCGGTTGCCTGTACTAACTCCTACTAGCCCAGATATCAGTAATCAGTACAAAATGAAAAACAAAAGAATCTTGGAGCATGCATTTTTTTTTTAGTTGCAGTTTTATATAGCGCGAACTCGCCCCAAGGTATTGGAGCGCTTTACATGAGCACCAGTTACATTACACAAGGACATATTCATTTTTTTCGTAGGCACGGGGAGTTAAAGTGATTTGCCCAGAATCAAAGGATATGAAACCGAAGCCAAACACTGGGGCCTGGTTCCCCAGCTCCAAACAAGTCACCTGATTTGGCCATTTCTTTAATAACATCTTGTGCACCCAAGCTGGCATCCATTTTACCACCTCTACTCAAATGTAATTTAAGTGTGCTTGTATGAGAGTTTAAATTCTATGTTAACAGCTAGTGAATTATAGGTTATTGCAGAATAATGATATATTAAAGAGTTAAACTATTGATTGGATTGATTTACAGGAGGCTGCTGGATATAACAGATATTTAAGTGAGGGGGCATTTAAAAAGATAACGGGGCATATTAGCAAGACTGGCGATAAAATTATCGTCGTTTTAGCGGCAGTAAACTGCCGCTAAAACGGCGATAATGGGCTTGCTAATATGCGTTATAGAATTCAATAGAAGCCCAGGTTAGATGTCCTGCACATCTAACCTGGGCTTCTATTGAATTCTATAACGCATATTAGCAAGCTAATTATCGCCGTTTTATTATCGCCGGTCTTGCTAATATGCCCCAACATTTTTGTATTTTTCCTGGACATTGTAATCTTCGTTAGAGGAAAATACCCCTGTTAATCCTGCTCGAATGTAATTTTAAAAGTGTTTTCCCTACAGGCTCTGATCTGGAAAACCTTTTGAAATTATGATAGATCCCTGTAGGACATGATTAGTTTTTTTCATGCCTCTGTTTTTGTCCTTGGTAGACATAGGTCCTGGTATCCACCCAGACCGATGAAGCTCCAGTCTGACATGAAGAATGATAAATAGTCAGTGCTCTGAAATCTAATACCCAAAATTGATTGCATTGTCAGAGTGAATCCATTACCCTCACAACGACTGCCATATTTCAATCATTTATTTTAAAATAAAAGGCTTTCTCAAGTAATATATACGTCCGACCTGAGTGCTCGATTTCTGAAAATCCGGCACGTGTTAAGGCTCCTGCTAAGGCATTCATTATCCATTTCTCGTGGAATTAAAATCAACTCTTCAGAGATTAGGCAAGGTAGCACGTTTCAGTCTATGGGATTTCAGCAGAATGTGTCTATGCGCACAGAAGCACGTGCGCGCATGCGCACACATCCACCCATGCATACACGCACACAGTTACACACATTACACTACCACACAAACATATCTATCTATCTATCTATCTATCTATCTATCTATCTATCTATCTATCTATCTATCTATCTATCTATATCTATACATATATATTAGCAATAGGTCTTCCTCAAAATATCTGACACCTATTAAATTGAGAGAATTATTCTATGTATGTGCATATCTTATATAATTTGAAGCACAATAACTGTGATTTGATGTTGAGCTTGTTTACTAATATGGGGAATTTGGCACGCCAGAACAACAATTAAATGCATGAGACTAAGGGCCAGATGTACGACCATTCCATTTTGTGAGTCGCAAAACTTTGCAAATTGAGACTGGCAAAATGTAATGTACAACAGTGTCTGAGACACTGTTTGCGATTCTCAAATGGGTCGCAAGGGACCTGCCTCATTAATATTCAATTTGCGACCCATTGGGAATGGCCGGCACTCACAGGGATGGAGGTCTGCTGGGGTCAGCAGACCACCATGCTTGTGACTGCTTTTTTAATAAAGCATTTTTTTTTTTTTGCAGCCCGTTTTCCTTAAAGGAAAACGGGATGCGTTTCGAAAAGAAAAATGAAATGCTTCAGTTTAATTTTCTAAGAGCAGACAGTTGTCCGCGAGACCACTGCCTGCTCTTAAAAAATATTTGCACCCACATTCGCAAAGGGGGAGGGGGTCCCTTGGGCACCCCTTCCCATTTGCGACTGGTCTACCACCAACTTTCCATTGCCGGTAAAATGCAAATGTTTTGTGACCACATTTTGGTCGCAAAACATTCGTACATGGCACTGCGAGTTGCTATTAGGAAGGGCCGCCCTTGGCACGGCCCTTCCTAATAGTGAGTCGCAAACCCTATTTTATATATATAATAGTTTACCGACTCGCAAAATAGGGTTTGTACATGCCACAGACCTATTTAGCGGTCGCAAATGGGCGAATTTCCCATTTGCGACTGCTAAAAAGGGTTGTACATCTGGCCCTAAAACCCGTCAGAAAGAATCTTAGGATGTGCGCAAAATGTGTGGCCCTTGGTCAGTGATGTTCTTAGTGCACCCATGATAACATTTGACAGGGAGCAAGAAGTGTCCCAAAAATCATCTGGAGAAGCCTCTCCTTTGTGCGGGTGGGGGTATTCTCACCATTTCCACCATTCATGGTGAGGTCTCTACCCCTTTTAAAACGCAGGTTGGGGTTCCAGTGTTCATCCAATAACAGCACAGCAGAAGCAGAGCGGTCAGTGTCTGCTCTATGTAGTGGGAATATAACTCCCCCACGAAAGAGGTTGTTGTCTCTAACTTCTATCAAGGGGCCGGTTTAGCTGCCCACAACTAAATGGTGGATGAACCTCCAATCTATGTTTCCTTACACCACTGCCTTCTAAGCATACGTTTACTCCCAATGTCAGCAGCCATCATTTATAAAGGAATACATTCTTTGTGCATCAATACAACAACCAAGTTAATGAAAGAAAAGTTGTAATCTGTGTATAGAGATTGACTTGTTAGAGTCCATACTGTGGTGCCAAGAAGGTAGATGATTACTAAGAGAACTATACAATGCTACCACTTCACTGTGAATCTTTAAAGCAGAGTAGCTACAAATGACATGACAAGGTTTAGTTCTACCTAGTATTTCTGTTGGAAACTGCTGGCTTTGATCACAGAAAATATGTTTCTTCTTTGTGGTTACTAATTGGGCCTGCTTTATTTTTCCTTTTCTTGGCTATTTTTAATTTTACCCATGTGGCTTAACTCTGTAACAATCTATGCAAAACAGAATACTAGTGCTGGCATTTCCATTTAGACATATTCTACAACACAATTTTCGTTCAATTTTTTCCCTCTTACATCCTTTGGATTATGTCGGATTTAATTATTTTTTTAAATGTTCCCACAATGTTCTTTCGGTCTGTTGGCACATCTAACTCGCTTTGCAGAGCAGTCTGACAATCATTTCCTCTGCCTGTCAGATTCTTCAGATATATTATATGATACACTCCCTATCTCTTGTCTAAATACCACTTGTTATAACATGATTGCTATTAGTCTAGTAGAGTAGTGCAGGCCAGACAATCAGCCTTGAAAAACAGCATACAAATTGGAAACGAAAACCTTTAATTCAGTCTTCGGACCGCGTTTAGAGTTTGGCAGACAGGATACTCCATCAAAACGTGGTGCACATCCCATACACCGTATAATTTACAAGTGCCATAGGCTATGATGCAATTGTAATATGGGGAAAGGACATCTGCAATGACTGTGAAGGAGTATGCTGCCCACCAAACTCTAAACAAGGCTCTTAGTTATGTTCACCTTGCTTCACTATATGAAACAATATTTTGGTTGTTTCCATCTATATTTATTTTTTGACATTTGTATAGAAACAAAGCTTTGGACTGCATGTGAAGGCCTTCAGGTCCATGTGATTTGCATATTTGCCATCAGTCTGCAAAACAGTTGTCTGCTCCTACTACTACTTTGCTTATTTATGTATTTATTTTTTTCATTTTTAGTGTATGGACGGAGAACACCACAAATATGCCATGAAGCAGAACAACGAAAAGAATGACCATTTGAACAAAGTACACCCTTAGGGGCAAGGTCAAATAATCCCTAGTTCCAGTGCAATGCTTCCTTATTTATGCTCTCCAATCAATTTGTCAAGATAATACAGTCAAAGGAACCTGCAACTGTCTTGATAATATTTGGAGTGCAGACTGTGGACCATCTTGGTCAATCTTTTCTGCCTCTCCTCCTTCAATATCCTGGTTATGAGGCTGTCAAAACCGGATAAAATATCCACAAGAGCTAGGTTATGATTCTTCTTGTCAACCACTGGACAATGAGGTCAACCACAAACTTCTTAAAGTAAAGCAGACGCCTTGCAATATACTCTCAGTCCTGACAGCAACAAGAGTTACAAAGGCGAAGGCATTGCGAAGTAGTGCCAAAAAGAGTCAGAAATAAAAAGCCGTTTGATGCAACTACTCGTGGTAGGATCAGTTTGTAAAACAGAGCTTTACAGTGCCAAAGCAGGGCTACATTTAGGGAATAGGAAGCTGTAGGATCCAGGAATGGAGCTTGAGACCTCATAGTACACTGAAGATGGATCAGAGGACCTCACTGTCATGGAACCTGGAGTAAACTGTGTACACAAGTCAACAGTTCAGAGAAGTGAGCGGGAAGAGTGGTAACACAATGAGGCACAACTCAAGGACTACTCATGTGTACATCATGCCCGAAATGTACCACTTTCAGTGCTGTACTTGAGGAATGTTCCAGTCTCATCCAATCCAAAATAGTGTTATGTTCACTTACCTAAATATTTTATATATCTCAACAAATGTTCACGTTGTTTGGCAAGTACACATTTTTTAGCATAACTACACTGTCATTCAAATGTCTTGACAACTTGTCACCTTCCATGCGGTGGATGATGGCACAGGAGGGGAAATGCAGAGATGCTTCATCTCTCTCCTTAGTGGCACGCTGTTCCAGTTTCCATCCCCTTAAATGTAACCACGTTTAATATATTACAGATCATTGCAACCTCACTCTTTCATATAATTCCTCTATGAATTAAACTTGTGTCAAGCAACCTATCACGTCCTGTTTTCTATTTGCAATCTTGTATTTCTAAATAAAACAAAAGTAAACAGGACTGTATGAATTCCCAACTCCTAACATAGAATGACTGGAGGTTTCTACACAAGGTGGATTAGAGCAGGAAGTAAAGGAGGTGAAAAAAAGCATACTCCAAATATTGATAAAGCTCTCTGTCAGAGCTCTTAAAGCCAATGCACTTTGGCATCATCATTTAAGGAATCGCCAGAAATGCAAAAAACTATTGAGCATCGTGTATGACCAAGAAATACATCACAAATATACAATAACATGTCAGGGCAAAAGGCATATCTTTAGCCCTGAATAAGAACAGAACAAAAAAGAGATAACTCAGTACCCATCAAATACTGAATACTCAGGTATGTGACAATTTTTATACATATCCAGCAGCGGCTCCTCCGCTAAGGTGGAGGAACGTCCCCCCCACTGCTCTGTGAGCAGTGTAAAAAGGAAAACTAAAACTATAATAACTAACGCTATTATTGTTTTAGTTTTCCTTCCTGCCCGGGAGTGGGGGGGCCAGGCTGGCCAGTGTAGGAGGCAAGGGGAGGAGTGTAAAGCACACTCTAAAGTGGGCATGACAGTTTGGCCAGCCCAAGAGGGCCGGTCAAGCGGTCATGCGCACTTTGCAAATTCCACACCAGGCTGCATTACACAGCCTGGTGAGGAACATGCAAAGCCTCCAACACGCCAATCCAGGGCGCTCAGACCAATGACAACGCTACTTAAGGCAGTGTTGTGATTGGACAGGGGATTCTGGGAGGCTGGGAGCTTCCTGTTGCGGCACGGAGGAGACGGAGCAGAGACGGCAGCACCCGGCGGCACCCAGGTAAGTCAGGTTAATTTAATTTTTTCGTATTCCCCCTCTGCTCTCCCCCATCCCCCCATCGCTCCACCACCCGTGCTTAGTAGCGGCCACTACTGTACATATCCCACTGCCCTCCTCCACAATACCCTCAGCTCTTGGGCTACTTGTAACCTAGTTTGATCTACCAATGCGTCATTCCTAGAACTTTAAGAGAAAACTCCATGCATATAAAATTTATTTAAAAGTCAGAAAAAGGAACATTATGGAAGACATGCGACCAGTAAGTTCAAGATAAATAGTACTTGCATGAGTTAATGCAAGCTATTGAAAAGTTCTATACACAGTAAAAACATAATATTCTCCACGGGTTAGTTGCACCAATTTAGGGTTGCCCACACCCAATTGCTGTATTAAACCACATTGTTCATGAGACATAGTGCAGACAGTTAATAAAAGGGAAAGTTCAATAAAGCAACGGCTTTAAGCACAGAAAATCAAAACAAAGTTAATCACTGAGACTGTATCTAGGGAAAAAAAGTTCTTTTCAAGCTTGCATCAAAATGTTTTGAACAATTTTTTGAAGAGAGAAAGGACACAATGTACAGAAAATTCCCATGTTTATAATTCACAGTTTTGAAACACAATCAGTGCCCAATTTTTCTCTGTCAATCTCACAGATCCTTTTCCGACCCCTTCTCTTTTGTTTGATATTTTTTTATTAATGAAACAATAACAAACATAATCTCCTAGCAATCCTGAAAATAAAATAATTTTGCTGCAGAACAGCTCATGCTCAGCAATCTCCCTCTTGGAATGCTCTTAGACTTAAGTCGTCTTCCTTCATTAGTACTCCATCTTCTATACTCCCCTGTTCTGGTTCTAATCTCCTTCTTCGACTTCATCCTGAATCCCTCCTTCACATCTACTGTTTCTCTCAGAAAAATAAAGTATCAATGCAAACCAAATACCGTTAAACACTATTTCCTTTTTTGGATATGACTTGTTTTTACTTATTTCATTTGTATTACTCAGTACGAAAAAGAGGGGAGGGGTAATGTTAGCATCAATGTCTTTAGCAAAACCTAGATTCTCCTATCACTAAAGCTTAGAGAGTCATCATTTTATGGCAGGACCAGGAACTAGCATTATGTATAACTCTTTATTGGTACCTCACAGCATCAAATTGCAGTATCATTAAAATATTTGTTATTTTGAGTACAAAATAAGGAGTTGCACATACAAATATTAAAAATAAGATAGCATATGTGTCGTATGTGTCAGTGTGCATACCTTATAAACAACCACAATCAAAGATACTTAGGGCCTCATTATGATGTCGGTCGGAAACCAAACTGCCCGACTCCTTGTTGGATTGAGTTCTGACTGGTTCGAGGTCGATGGTTCCGCCCGACTGATTATGATGCTTCGAACCCCGTTCGGAAGGACTCCCATTGACTTCAATGGGAGCCTGTGTTCCGACCGACAACACAGGCTCCTATGGGGAACATGGGTGTCTGCGGAAAACCTTGCACCCTGTGGCGGGCACCCCATGGTGCCTGCCACACTGTGCATGGTTTTACAGAGGGGTCCCTTGGGTAACCCCTCGACCCCAAACCGGAGGACTCAGGATGAAGGGGGGCCTGCTAGGTGACCGCAAAGTCAGTTTCCGACAGCCTTTTTGTGTGGGACAGACCGAGTCCGAAAGGCTGTTGGAATCCGAGATCGTAATCGGTCTGTCGGGAACGCTGTCTGTTGAGCTTTACGAATCGACTCTGACTGACTCGGACTTTCCTAATGCCGGTCAAAACCAATTCAGAATTCTCCTTCCGACCGCGAGCATTGTAATTGGTCGGTCGGAATTGTTTCCAACCGAGTCGGGCAGATAGGTTCCAACACGGTCTAGGGGAATCCGACTGTTGGTCAGAGGCTTTCTGATTGACATCGTCATGAGGCCCTTAGTTGTAACTGTATTTTGTCATTCAGCATAGTTCAATCACATTGAAAAATAGATACAGGGAAGTTAAAATTGATCTCCAATTGTCATGAAAAGCCAAAATACCAGAACCCTTCATCCATTCTGCTACTAAATCTATATCTGTAGTACACTGCCCCTGCTGCATTGTTCTTTATAAAAATGTGAATTGGATTTTAGCTCGTGGTATGGTACTGATTTTTACTTCACTATACAGTGCTGAGAACAAACAGGACATCACACATATGAATAATGAAAAACAGCCTTCACCACGACGGCCAAACCACGAGCTGCAGTTACAACGCGGCTGTTACAATGAATGTGCCTTTACCCCGCAGTCCATTACCATGCATGTTGTTACAACGACATGCCTTAGGGAAAGAGGCTTTGAACTTTAAAATCCAATGCTTGCTCTACTGTTGTGCAGACTGGAGTTGGAAAAGTAAATTATACCGCTCCCAAGTCCAGCGCTTTCCCCAAGGCATGTCATTGCAACGATATGCATGGTAATGGAATGCATTGTAAAGACGGATTCATTGTAAAGACTGCTGAGTAATGGCATGCATGGTAAAGGCATGCGTTTTTCCGACATACAGCCATAAACAATAAATAAATAACTCTGTAATTGATCTCACCACTATTTACAAATAATTTTTCTAATAGAATAAAAATTGCAGTAACATATTGTTCAGTTTACTTGCTACCACTTTCCCAACTTGTAAAATATCCAAGCCAGTAATGGTGAATATGGCTTTATGGAGCAGACAATAGTTTATCCGGCCTTTACGCGACACTCCTTTCCTACAAATGCCTGTTGATACAATGAGACAGCTGTTTACAACACATTGAAAACACTAACACATCACATAATTCACAACTTGAAATAGTTTAAATAAATATGACCAACTCATATTTTTTCGGGACCACTTCAACTTCTGGAGTTGTTGCAGAACAGATGAGAACATTTTCACCTACATTACTCAGCTTGTTACACAGGAAAATGAAGTGTAATAAAGCTGTTCTGTCCAGCACAATGCCTCCCAGTGAGGGCACATTTTTTGAGGTAGATGCTCTATTTCTTTATTAGAACACTGTGATCTTCACATCTAGGTGTTATGAAGATATGACATAGTGATGTTAGGATAATTAGGGTTGTCTCAGCTTCTGGCTATGATTCACCTTGATAAATATTGAATATGAATATTAACCACCTGGGAACCAGTGAAAAATCATCATTTTAATATAGCATGGCATGGCCAAGATTGCGGACCCATCAAATGAAACATTTTGATAAATTTGTCAGAACTCCAGACTTAATCCTGCATGAGTACTTTGGGAAAGTATTTGTTATGGGGGACAATTGTGATGTAATACTGGTGTCACACATAAAAGGTTATTGCATCAGGATATTTAACTTGGCGAATTTAGTAAAACAAGAAGCAAGACCAAAAAGGCATAAACCCACATTGATGGAAGAAGCCAGAGGCCGTAAGGTGCTTGGCCACTCTTCAGAATCATGTAGGATTCTACAAGAACAAAGAAACAACAGGGATAAAAACTGTCGAATGTCAATTATAAGCTATAAATTGTAAAATGCTTAAAGAAAACATAGAAGGCATCAAATTATGTGAAAGGTATGATGAATAGAGATAACAAATGAAGAGACATGAACATCTAAATGCCCTATTATAATTTCCTTCTGCTTGCTTTGAGAAAACCTATGATTTCCCTGCAACTATGGGTTGAACTTTCCTATTCTATTGAAAACAATTGCCACATATTTTATGAATGTTTACAATTCTTCAAAGACCTGGTCAACTTTGTGGTTCTCTGGCTTAAGATAGAATATCCGAGAGATTGAGGTGCAGGACCAGTCCAACCCCATAAAAATGCCCTTCAGTGTGGAGCTAGGGCACAGGGTCTTTGTTGGCTTGTATGACACAGTATCAAAAACAACAAAATTGTCCTACAGTTCTATTGTAACCAAAGTATTGAGTTCAAAATCATATTGTCAATCATTTCGCCCAATATCATTACTTAATAATGATTATAAGATATTTTCTGGAGTTCTTGTCGCACGTTTGAATAAGGTAATGGGGCTGCTGATTCACCAAGATCAAAAAGGCTTTCTACCTGGGAGGTTCATGAATGAGCTTAATCTTTCCCTGATAGGCTCCATAGATTTAGCTATAACACATAATGTTCCTCTCGCAATTGTCACACTAGATGCTGCAAAAGCATTTGATCGCGTCAATTGGAAGTATTTAAAGACCACATTAGAACATTTTGGTTTTGGTGGAAATCTGATAGACACTATTTTTAAAATCTATGGAGCTCCAACAGCAAAGATTCTAGTTAATGACTGCCTGTCTTCTCCTGTGCGAATTGAGAGAGGTACAAGACAGGGATGTCCTTTGTCTCCTGTATTATTTGATCTGTACATAGAGCCCTTTGCTCAAAGTCTGAGGCTAAATGAAGAGATTAAAACCTTTAAAGTTGGGGCATATTCTAGGAAGATTTCGCTTTATGCTGACGACCTTATGGTTTATACTTCGGACGTAGTATCAACTTTACCTCATCTCATGGCGGAAGTAAGGGAATTTGGTAAACTGGCGGGATATGCGGCAAATGAAGAAAAAACAGAAGTAATGATATGGAATCATAACAGTGGAGAAATAAAATGCGTGGAGGAAATGAGATATCTAGGGATTAAAATAATTAAGGACCTTGGGAAGATAGCGGCAGTTAATCTGGAAAGAGTAGGAAAGGAGATAGACGCATTATTAAAAAGATGGCAGAACCTCCCACTCACGATATACGGTCGGGTTAACTTGGTGAAAATATCCATCCTGCCAAAACTCACCTTTCTCTTTGACAATATCCCGCTGCATTTCGAAAAGAAAACACTCCTGAAGCTGCAGGGGAAGATTTCTTCCTTCATATGGGCAAGTAGAGGAATACGCTCTCATGGAAAAAGCTGAGACGGAAAGTGGGGGTGGGAGGTTTGGGTCTTCCTGACTTTCAGATATACTGTTGGGCGTTTCAACTTAAAAACAGCAGAATGCTTTTACAAAGACCTGATGACTCTCTAATAGGGGTTATGTTTAAATCTATGCTGGTGGGCCTCCCTGAAGAGGGTTTCTCTTATAAATACGGGGTTCCAAAATATTTCAAAAAAATAAGATTAAAATGTCTCCAGTCAGCTGCAAGAACATGGTATGAGATAAGATCGGTCCTAGGGGTACCTTATTACAGCAGACTGACTCCTATATGGGATTCTCCAGGTACTCCGGAATGTCTATTAGATAGCTTAGCAAAACCACTGAATAAGTTAGAGGTTAGGCAGTGGGGTCAACTGATAGATGATGGACAAACGTTAACTTGGAGCTACTGGTCTGCCAAGACAAATGGGGCAATATCCAGGTTTAAAATTTACCAGATCAACTCCTGGCTCAAGAGTCAGGCAGGACTGGAAAGAGTTTCAAAACAAATGGAGATGGAACTCCAGATTGCAACGGCAAGGAAAAAAGAGGTGGCACTATGGTACCAATTCCTTCTGGACGCAGATCTGGCAGAAATGAAACCACCACATAGTGTATGGGATGGATGCTTGCCGAACACGGAGCTGGCAGATTTATGGCAAGTATTTGGTGGTTAAACTTGCTGCTTTAAAGAAAAACCACTTCTTTACTTTGTATAGAATCTACTGGACCCCAAAAAAGGCTGGGAAAGATAAAAGGAGGCACAGATCTGAGGTGCAAGCGATGTGGTAGCGGAGATGCTGACGACGTGCATATGTTTGCTAACTGCTCTAAATTGGGAGGATTCTGGTCAGCAGTGGGTAAGACCATTTTGCGCTCCGTGGGTGTCAACATAGAGGTAAGTCCTGAGTTAATCATGTTTGGGACATCCCAGGAGATTAAAGATAAGTACGATCTGCAAGTAAATTGCCACTATCTGATTTTCTACTTAATACTATTGGCAAGAAGAGAAATCTGTAAACTTTGGGTCCTTCCGGAGGCTCCGTCCTTGATGAGTTGGAAGAACTGTTTTTTAAGGAAACTGATAAAAGTAGTCTTGGGTTTTGGAACCTGTTAAAATTTGAAGACCGCCTTGTCCAATGATTATACCCCTCTCATTTCAGTAACTGGGAGGGCAGTGCAAGGATCGAAACAACCCAGTAATTCTGATTGATCTTTACCCGATTTTTTGGCACTCACGAAGGGCGCATCAACTAGTGCTAATCGGTGGTGACATGAGGACAAAAAAAAAAAAAAAAAAGCATTGTATATCTTTAATTCCTATGTAAAATACCAAAATGACTACAATCAAAATATTGTCAACAAGAATATCATCACAACAATTATATTGTACCCAAGACATCAACCACATAAATATCAAACATATTTAATTCCAGTGTAAACCACCAAAATATAAAAAACCAAAATAACATCAGCAAAAATATTATTATACCACTGTAAAAAATTTCCAACTACATAACAAAATATTTTCTATATTTAAGAAACCTTACCTAAAATGCATTTAAATTATTAAAAAAACATTGACATCTCACTAATCATACAAAAGAACTGTTTGCAAAACTATAGATCATTAAACAATTAAATTAGTTAACTAAATCAACACTAACAAACTAAAAATGTAAAAATAATAACGAGCAAAATCTATAAATTGAGAACAGAAAATGTCCCCTAATTTCAAAAGGTACATTTTGAAGGAGAGGACACATTTTACTGCTTTAACAATTAAACAACAGAGGCATCATTTACATAGAAAGGTAAAGGCCTTATTTAGAGTTTGGCAGATGGGATACTCCATCAAAAAGTGGCATCAAAATTAGGGGTGGGCAATAAATTCAGCTCGCAGAGTTTTGGCAACTCTGTATTATACACGTAACGTGGAGTTCCGGCCAAATTCCACCAACTGCCGCATGACAATGTTTTTTCTCATTCAAGGCTCGCCAACGCTAAGTTGGCAAGCGCGAGTGAGAATTGGCGTCCCCTAGCGCTATTTTCGGGCACTAGGAGGGCACCCGGCGATATTTTCCCAATGTGGGCGGTCACGGGCGGGCGTGACCGTTCGCAGTGATAAAGCTGCCACTCGAGTAGAAAATCCACTCGAGTGGCATCAAAACCAACTAGAGGTACAGGGCCCTCTGGTGTCACACATCGTGCTGTATGTGCTGATTTTTCATCTCCCATAACTAAAAATCTGCGAAAGCAGCGTGACGTGACAATTTCCTCCTGTTCGCTGCTGAATCTCGCAAAGTTTTCATGTAACCCAACAGAATTCACCTGCTCCTAATCAAAATGTGTCATAGGTAGACAAAGCCAGTAAGCTGTTACATTATCTCTGCTCCAATATCATGTACCATGGCCCATCCCATATCTTCTTGACTCGACCGGCTGAAAAATTACCGGGGAGGCACCCATCGCCCACCAATTTTACAATACTATTCGGGAGCATACGCTCATAGCGATACTCGACCAGAGGCATGGATTTATAGTTTTACCACTGATTTACCCCTCCAGACACTCTCTGACTCCGAGAGGCAATCACTGGAGGTAGACCTCTCGAGCGGAGAGCTCACTGTAGCCTTGAGCCGGCTCCAATCTGATAAAACACCAGGACCTAATGATTTTCTTAGTGAATGCTTTAAATCGTTCATGCACAGATTAAGCACACCCCTAGAGGATGTCCTCAAACCAGCTACCAAAAATGGCAGACTGCCCCCTGTGGTGATCCCTAAGCCAGGAAAACCCCTAGATGCATGCTCCTCTTATCATTCCATCTCCCTTCCTAATGCAGAAATCAAGGTTATGGCCAAGACGCTAGCTGATCGCTTAATCAAAGTTGTCCTCTCACTGATTCACGCAGATCAAGTAGGCTTCATGCCCAAATGAGCTACTCGCCATAACATTAGGTAAATAATGCCAAAGTCCTGGCAGACAAGCTAAACCGACCTGCAGCAGTTTCGACTGTCCCTCTTGTTCTCCATTGCCATAGAACCCTTGGCAGAATGGCTCTGAATTGATGCACAAATGATGGGGTTTGATTGGTGATCAGGACTCTTGGATACAATTGCCTTTTTGGCAGGTGACACATTGATCTTTTTAACAGACTGGAACCTTCAGGACCCCGGGCACTCCAGATACTTTGAATATTTGGGGACACCTCTGGCCTATCAGTCAACCTGAACAAATCCTTGATCTTCACTATCCCTACTCATTCTCAAAATTTACAATGGGTGTCTGATATAACAGTAGCCTCACATATTTTTCGATACTTAGGAGTATACATCACACCTGACACAATGCTTGCTTGGACAATGAACATTAAGCCACTGTTAGGTTAGTGGTTGACATTAAGACCTGGACCATGCTTCCACTTTCTCTCATGGGAGATCAGCCATCTTTAAAATGGTATCACTTCCCAGATTCCTGTACCAGCTACAGAATTACCCCCATGCACTACCTAAATCTTTCTTTCAAAAAATCCACTCTATACTCCAGAGCTCCTTATGGAATCAGGGTGCACCTCCCCTAACCCTTACCTAATGCTTTAAGTCCACATACGATGGGAGCATATCAGCAGCTGACATAGAAACATACTATAGGGCCTTTCAACTGACAGTCATTAAAGAATGGTGGTACGATAGACATGGTGATCCAGCTTATGCCTCTCAGAAGGGGGCCCTCCAAGGCACATCGATACAGCACTTACTATATGGAGAGAAAATCCTACCAGCGCTCCCCCCGATTACGATTGTAGTTCTCCAGACGTGAAGGCTGCCTTAAAAGTCATAGGCTGAGACAAGAGACTCACAGATCAGACAACATTATGGGAAGGAACTATACTTAAACAAGCAAGCAGCAGCTCTGAAAGACTTTCATAAATGGGACATAATTGGGATCTCCACATTAGGAGACTTGATGGATGGCACAACACTTAAAACAATTAGACTTCCCAAGACAAGTATGCCATACATCGTAGCCAATCCTGATGATATTTGCAATTACTATGCCCTCACACCGTACGTTGCAGAGCTTTATGATGTCCCTGAATTCAACTCCTTAGAGGGCAAGCTGCTCCCGGAGGAACTAGGTGATCATAAAATATCCCAGATCTTTCGTTTCCTGGTACATAACACACCAGACACTTTTGCAGCACTAGGAACTGCATGGGAATGAGATCCAGGTAAATTATGTACACAGGACTTACCCCACATGACATAGACTTAAACAGATGGGAGCAATTACCTCATCCATTTGCCTGTGATGTAAGATGCATGATGTAAGATGCATTAGGGGGACTTCCTGCATACCACATGGTGTTGCACAAAATTAAGCTCATTCTGGGAATGAGTCTTATCCAGTTTGGATCACATATTGGGTCAACCAACACCACAAGACCCTAAACTGACCCTCCTCCATATCACCACTGATTTTGATATGATTGGCGCTGCTCTGGTTGGCTTTCTTGCTGCACTAGGCCTTTCGTTAGGGTCAATACTTCTAGTAGTCAACTCTACTGGCTGGGGCCCTTCGGTACTGACAATAGTTGACTCTCTCAGACCCCCCTTAGGCCAATCAACTGCTGTCTCAACTGCTTGCTGATCCCCAACAGCTTGACTAACCTGCTCCCTCCATCTCACTGTAACCACCAGCACAGCAGGGACAGGTGATGTTATATCATCAAGGGAACATGGGACACTGTAAGTGTGGGTAGCATGTACCCAGTTTGCGAGACCTCCGCACTTCACAGTAGTGTTGGTAACCAGGATCACCTGGTAAGGTCCTTTCCAATGGGGTTCCAGGCATGACTTTCACACGAGCTTCTTCACCATTACCCAGTCACCAGGACTGAGGTCATGGCACTGCTCCTGTAGAGTCTCAAGGGCATCCTCTCCAACCTGGTGAGACACCGAACGTACCACATCAGCCAAACCTTTACAATAATCCAAAATCAGATCATCTGTAATGTTGACAAGAGCGTTTGCAGGAACAGCTGGCTATCTCATCACTTGGCCGAAAATGACTTCATGGGGCGACAATCCTGTTCTCCTGTCTGGTGTCTGGTGTACTTCTCAGACTCAACACAAGAGGAAATGCATCGGGCCACTTCAAAGACATTGAAGCACACACCTTCGCCTTTGGATGATAACTTCAG
Source organism: Calotriton arnoldi (assembly GCA_963921515.1). Classification (NCBI taxonomy): domain Eukaryota; kingdom Metazoa; phylum Chordata; class Amphibia; order Caudata; family Salamandridae; genus Calotriton; species Calotriton arnoldi. The sequence continues at coordinate 948,239 of CAWUFW010006879.1, forward strand.
CTGAGCTTCTGCTCAACTTGTAATGCTGCACATAACATTTTCAGGACCTCATTATTAAAATAAGTTCCTTGGTCTTACTCAAGGGTAGTCAGAAATCCGAACTGTGGAATCAACTCTCTCAACAACAATTTAGCTACTGTAAGGCTGTCATTTCTGCATGTTGGATAAGCTTCCAACCATTTTGAGAAAATGCAAACAATGACCAAAACATATCTTAAACTACTGCAAAGGGGCATTTCTATAAAATCCATTTGAAGGGAAGGTTGAAGGGACCTGCTGATTTCCCTACATGGCTCATTGTAAAAGGTTTTCTTTCCAGCATTTGGTTGTTGGCACACCATGCATCCATGGCAGAGAGTCTCAGTAATTGATCTGAATTTGGGGTTAAACCACACTTGTTGAGAGGCCCATCACTGTATCTCTTCCCACATGTGCAGGACCATGCTAATGTCTAGCCATCAATGGCAACAAACTATCAGGTATACAGGTCTTCCACCAGATCTCTTGACTGGGGATGAGCATTTGAAAAGTTTCAGCACTCCGTCCATCATCTTGTTGTATTTGCTATGTTCACCCTAAGTGGCCAAGGGTATGCTCACACTTGGAACCCTTGCTCGCTGTGCCACTGGATTCAGGCTAGCCTGGCTGATAAGGGGTGATACCCTGAAACCGGTCCCGGATGCTTGTGTCCGGTCCAGGGAGGACCTGGCCTGCAGTTCGGGCTGGACTGTTCCCATGGGGAGCAGGGTCAAGACTGTTTTGCATATGGCTGGGTCCAAACTGGGGTGGCATGGTGAGCAAAAGAACAATGGATTCAACCAGATCTCTTGAGTTGGGGTGAGTGTTTGAAAAGTTTCAATACTCCATCCATCATCTTGTTGTGTTTGCTATGTTCACCCTAAGTGGCCATGGGTATGCCCAGATGTGGGTCCCTCGCTCACTGTGCCACTGAATTCAGGCTAGCCTGGCTGATGAGGGGTGATACCCCAAAATCGGTCCCAGGATGCTTGTTTCCGGTCCAGATAGAACCTGGCCAGGCAAGTTGGACTGGACTGTTCCCATGGAGATCAGGGTCAAGACTGATTTGCATATAGCTGGGTCTAAAGTGGGGTGGCATGGTGAGCAAAAGAACAATGGATTTAACCCAGATCTCTTGACTGGGGGTGAGAGTTTGAAAAGTTTCAGCACTCCAACCATCATCTTGTTGTGTTTGCTATGTTCACCCTAAGTGGCCAAGGGTATGCTCAGACTTGGAACCTTTGCTCGCTGTGCCACAGGATTCAGGCTAGCCTGGCTGATGATGGGAGATACCCCAAAAGCGGTCTCAGGATGCTTGTTACCAGTCCAGAGAGAACCTGGACTGACAGTTCGGACTGGGTTGTTCCCATGGGGAGCAGGGTCAAGACTGATTTCCATATAGCTGGGTCCAAACTGGGGTGGCATGGTGAGCAAAAGAAAATGGATTTAAACCAGATCTCTTGACAGGGGGTGAAAGTTAAAAAAGTTTCAGCACTCTGTCCATCACCTTGTTGTGTTTGCTTTGTTTGCCCTAAGTAGCCAAGGGTATGCCCAAATGTGGATCCCTTGCTTGCTTTGCCCCTGGATTCAGGCTAGCCTGGCTGATGAGGGGTGATACCCTGGAACCAGGCCCAGGATGCTTGTTTCTGGTCCAGGGAGGACCTTGCCTGCAGTTCAGGCTGGACTGTTCGCATGGCGAGCAAAGTCAAGACTGAATTTCATACGGCTGGATCCAAATTGGGGGCCATATGGTGAGCAAAAGAATGAGGGATTTAAATCAGACCACTTGACTGGGGGTGAGTGTTTGAAAAGTTTCAGCACTCCGTCCATCATCTTGTGTTTGCTTGATTCGCCCTAAGTGGCCAAGGGTATGCTCAGACATGGGTCCCTTGCTCGCTGTGTCATTGGATTCAGGCTAGCCTGGTTGATGAGGTGGTGATACCCGAAACCGATCCCGTGATGCTTGTTTCCGGTCCAGAGAGGACCTGGCTTGGCAGTTCAGGCTGGACTGTTCCCATGAGGCACAGGGTCAAGACTGATTTGCATATGGCTGGGTCTAAACTGGGGTGGAATGGGGAGCAAAAGAACAATGGATTTAACCCAGATCTATTGACTGGGGGAGAATGTTTGATTTGCTCTGTATTCCGTCCATCATCAGGATGTCTTTTGCTTTCTCGCCCTAAGTGCGCCGGGTATGCCCAGATGTGGGTCCCGGGCTCACTGTGCCACTGGATTCAAACTAGCCTGGCTGATGAGGGGTGATGCCCTGAAACCGGGACCATGATGCTTGTTTCCGGTCCAGGGAGGACCTGGCTTTGCAGTTCGGTCTGGACTGTTCCCATGAGGCACAAGGTCAAGATTGATTTGCATATGGCTGGGTCTAAACTGGGGTGGCATGGTGAGCAAAAGAACAATGGATTTAACCCAGATCTATTGACTGGGGGAGAATGTTTGATGTGCTCTGCATTGCGTCCATCATCTATGTGTCTTTTGCTTTCTCACCCTAAGTGCGCCGGGTATGCCCAGACGTGGATCCCGGGCTCACTGTGCCACTGGATTCAAGCTAGCCTGGCTGATGAGGGGTGATGCCCCGTAACCAGTCCCAGGATGCTTGTTTCCGATCCAGGGAGGACCTGGCTTGGCAGTTCGGTCTGGACTGTTCCTATGAGGCACAGGGTCAAGACTGATTTGCACATGGATGACTCTAAACTGGGGTGGCATGGTGGACAAAAGAACGATGTATTTAACCCAGATCTATTGACGGGGGTAGAATGTTTGATTTGCTCTGCATTCTGTCCATCATCTGTGTGTCTTTTGCTTTCTTGCCCTAAGTGCGCCGGGTATGCCCAGACATGGGTCCCGGGCTCACTGTGCCACTGGATGCAAGCTAGCCTGGCTGATGAGGGGTGATGCCTCAAAACCGGTCCCAGGATGCTTGTTTCTGGTTCTGGGAGGATTGGCTTGGCAGTTCGGTCTGGACTGTTCCCAAGAGGCACAGGGTCAAGACTGATTTGCATATGGCTCGGTTCAAACTGGGGTGGCATGGTGAGCAAAGAACAATAGATTTAACCTAGATCTCCTGACTGGGGGTGTTTGAAAAGTTTCAGCACTCCGTCCATCATTTTCTTGTGTTTGCCATGTTCGCCCTAAGTGGCCATGGGTATGCCCAGACGTGAGTCCCTTGCTCGCTGTGCCACTGGATTAAGGCTAGCCTGGCTGAAGAGGGGGGTGATACCTCGAAACCGGTCCTGGGATCCTTGTTTCCGGTCCAGGGAGGACCTGGCCTGGCAGATCAGGCTGTACAGGTTCCCATGGGGTGCAGGGTCGAGACTGATTTGCATATGGCTAGGTCCAAACTGGGGTGGCATGGTGAGCAAAGGAACAAGGAATTTAACCCCGATCTCTTCACTGAGGGTGAGTGTTTGAAATGTTTCAGCACTCCGCCCATCATCTAGTTTTTTTGCAGCGGAAGCAATGAACTGGTATTTCTGCAGCACTGGAAACATACGAGTAACTGTTTTATTCATGTTCTATACTTCACCTCAGAGGTGATGGTCCTCTGATAAATCTTTCGTCATCGTAGTGAGGGGTGAAAAATCAGGATGTCCCACTGTCGGCCACCCAATAAGGACCATTGATTGGAAGCCAACTCACAAATAGGTGATCAGGTTAAAATATATTACACTTAGAACCATACTATAAAAATAGATTATTGCAATTGGAAGACCCAACCTCCTAAAGAAGTTTAGTCTGACAAGAATCATACAAACTAAGACCTCTGCTGTGGCTACACAGAAAAAGACAAAAGAACCTGATGTTCTGGAAATAATCTCTGACTCTCTCTGTTATGCCTTTAAAAATTAATCAGATAATTGTAGGCACAGTTTCTGTGGAAAGAACATCAATCACACTAAAAGACTCAGGCGAATTTAGATAATTTGGTTGTTGTATTACAGATCTAAAATCAATGCATATAAGTACCATTTTAAGAAGCTCAGCCATGATTCTCACAGCTCGAAATATAAAATCACACATCTAGCTAAAGCACATCTATTGCTAAATGCAGGCACCCATAAGAGGATGGTTCCAATCTTTAGAGATTCCTACCACCAACAAAGGCCGGAGGATGGTTTCACAAGGGTTCTCTTAGCATGGGCAAGGGGATCAAGTTAAAGTCCACTAGGGGAAAGTCCATGTGCAAGGGGAATGGAGCATAAATCAGGAAAGTTAAGTCTGGTATCTCACCAAAGTGTTCCAAATCGTACAACAAGCAAGTTCATCAGCAAGGGCAAAAAGGCAAAGGGCATAATTGAGAAAGTCCAACAGGCAGTCAAGAGACAAACAGAGTGAAAAGTCAATAGGCAGGCCTCCCTCCTCCTAGGAAAGTTACTTTTTATAGTTCCATATTGTCCACTATGACATCAATATTCACCCCACGATGGTCTGATCATTATGTGATCATTCTTCCATTCTCCAGGTACAAATTGATACTCCAGCATACTTTCCCATGCTAATTATCAGAAACGGCTGCCCATTCTGTCCTCTCATAGGTTTGTTGACAAAGATATACAAAGAAGTGCTGTAAGATGATCTCTTGTCACTTAAAAAATGTCTCATGAATAAGAACAAAAAAATCAACATTTGAGGAAACTTATTAAAGTCCATTGCACAAGGCTATGAAATAATGCAGGCTAAAGAGAAAATCAATTCAAATGCTTTTTAAAGTTAACATTTCTTTTTTATTAGAATAACTCCTAATTAAGTTCAAGCATCAATCAATCAATCAAACATTTGTAGAGCGCGCTACTCACCCGTGAGGGTCTCAAGGCGCTAAGGGGAGGGGGGGGAGCAGCTACTGGTCAAACAGCCAGGTCTTGAGACGTCTCCTGAAGGTCAGCAGGTCCTGGGTCTGACGCAGGTGGACGGGGAGGGTGTTCCATGTCTTGGCGGCGAGGTGGGAGAATGATCTTCCGCCGGTGGTCGTTCGGCGGATGCGTGGGACGGTGGCGAGTGCGAGGTCAGCGGAGCGAAGCTGGCGGTTCGGGGTGTAGAAGGACAGTCGTTCGTTGAGGTATGCTTGTCCGGCGTTGTGGAGTGCTTTGTGAGCGTGGGTGAGGAGCTTGAAGGTGATCCTCTTGTTGACCGGGAGCCAATGCAGATCTCTCAGGTGGGTGGTGATGTGGCTGTGGCGAGGGAGTCCGAGGATGAGGCGTGCGGAGGCGTTTTGTATGCGTTGGAGTCTCTTCTGGAGTGTGGCTGTGGTTCCTGCATAGAGGGCGTTGCCGTAGTCCAGCCTGCTGCTGACGAGTGCTTGGGTGACCGTTCTTCTGGTTTCGATGGGGATCCATCTGTAGATCTTGCGGAGCATGCAGAGGGTGTTGAAGCAGGAGGAGGAAACCGTGTTGACTTGCTGGGTCATAGAGAGCGTTGAGTCCAGGATGACTGGATAATAAACTGCATAATGAAATAAAACATATCATATATGAGCATTTTATGAAGTTGTCAGTGATTGTTACACAGAAATATTGAACTCTAATTGTGGTCTACTACCACAATTTCAAAAAGTAGCAGTGTGTAAACTTTTTCTAAAAATCATTAAAATAAATGTGTTTCTATGAATAAATGATCTATAAAATGTTAGACACTTACACTGTACATTTCAATCATTTAACATATTGCATGCATAAATTGCCCCACTTCTGAGTTTCATAGTTTCATCATTTATTTTCATGACATGTTTGTTAACATATCAAGTAATCAGTTACTAAACATTTCAAATTCACTATGTGATTAATCTTACTGTTTCTACCTAGTCAAACACACTTTTACAGTGCTGGTACTTCAACTTTTCTCCGTTTCAGTGTTGTTATTTCTAGATGTATGCAAAGTGCACATTTGTGTTTTTGTTGTCAAGATTGGTTTATGTGTTGTGTAAAGCATAATCAGCTTTTACTCTGCATCAGTGGCAAAGCAAGATATTGCACACCACCGGAAGGGGAAGGCTCCACTTACGCTAACCGAGTAGAAAAGGGGTATGAACTGGTGCATGATCAGGGAACAACCAGTCTACGAAGCCAGAGGGTGCCCTCAGAAGCTCTCAAAAATAAAGGGAGCATGGGCACACTATAGAGGCAACACTATCACAAAGAGACACTCTAACATTACAAAACTAGACATCGAAATCCAAACATACACGCAATTGGGGCTGCAATCTAGGAATGATTCCCAAATTTGTATGTAATGCCTGGAAGGGAGGTTGTGGGGGGCCGGAAGAGCAGCGCTTATAGTGTTGTTAACGTGTTGTACCTTTGATATTTCACTCAAAAATCAATAAAATGTGCAATCAAAAAACTGTGTCATAGGCTATAATACATTTTGGAGGACAGGGCAGCCATCATGTTTGTGACAGGGTATACCTTCTGCGAAACTCTAAATAAAGCTTTAAGTATAATTTAAAAAATGCTAAGAAAAAATCTACAAACTAACCAAATAACTATATTTCAAATTGCGGCAGCGCCTTATCCTTAAGGCGCCTATGCGTCATTTTGTTTCTGCTCCTCTTTGTCAGTTGCACTGGTTACCAGTCATTAGCCATATCAAATTCAAGGCATTAGTCATCGCCTACAGAGGTCTGGAGCAGAAATGTCCAGTGTATCTGAGAAGAAGAGTTAAGGCCTATTGTCAGGGCAGATCCCTGAGATTCAACTCATGGAAGCTCTTTCACACCCTTAGGGTTCGTAGGGCCAAGCGGGTTTGGATCATTTGCCTTCCTAACACCGAAATTCTGGAACTCGCTTCTGACTGCTCGCTGTTTTTCACCATCGGAAATGGTCTTTAGGAAACGTTTGAAGACTTATCTGTTTAATGACTAGGCTGTTGCCCAAAGTTGGTTGGCTGTTTTTTGGGTGGTCCTGCTGCTAGCACCGGGATGCTCCTTTGGTAGCAGGCGTGCCCTTTATAAATGCCAATTGTATTGTGTTGTATTGCATTACTTATTAGTATATCTCTAGTCATAGAAACATTGGAGGAAGGGCAATGGTACAGGAAGCAAATGTGTTTTTCTAAGTACAGTTCTATAGAAAATGTGGACCCCATAAATGTAATTGAACAAAACCCTATTTTTAACCCAAACCTCAAAACAAACCAGAAACCCAAAAGTATTCAGGAAATCCAAAATAAAACCAAAACTACCATTGATAGAACTAACATAACTCACACATCAACTGAATTACCCATACCAAATTAAAGCTAAACCCAAAGATATGCCAGCCAACCCAAATACCCACTATAAGTCCCAATGGAAGCCAAAACCTCCTACTTGATTCCTAAAATACACTTGAGCCCCAACATAGATAACCAACCAAACAGTATAACCTACAACCTAAAAAACCTATACTGAAAAGTGTGACTAAATATAGAAAAGTATTTTTAGAAACCCATTCATGATTATAGAGACAAACTATTTTGTTTCTAAGTCTTACTACAGAACTACCCTTTGAAGATTATAAACTCATATTTTTGCAAATCCCTGTTATTCAATCTGAGGAATGGTTAGGATGCTCAGAACTTCAAAGACTCAGGGCCTGATTTAGATCATGGTGGTCCAACAGCCAGCCCGCCATAGTGGCTGGTTCCAGTGCTCCATCGGGTTGACGGAGTCCTGCCTGCCGTATTTAGATGTATACTTAATACACAGAACACCGCCGTGGCAGCGGTCTTCTGTGCTGACGACCCATGCTCCATCGCCATCCTGACAGCAGGGTCTTGCCGAGCCAATTTGGATGTTTCCGTTGGGCTGGTGGTGTTCTGTCGGCAGAGTGGAGACGGGGGCCGATGGCAGTGGTGGGGAGACAGGTAAGGGACATTTTATTTTTTACGTATAACACATATATGTTGTGTATATGTCCATATGTGTATGTAGGTAATATGTAGTGATCCCATATTGTACATTCTGCACTGCACCCTGCTAACATACACACACCATGCACTGTATACCTGCACACACCACATTCACTTACCTTCGAGTCTATCAAAACAGGGTGCCGGTCTGTTGCAGTCAAGCTGCACCAGGACAGAGGGGACCTGGACATAAGGTGAAGAGGAGGAAACCGCAGCCTGTACCCTGACAAAAGGTGAGTTTTGACTCCTTTTCATCCCTTCCAGCTGACTCAAAGTAGAAGGGATTCCCGTCAGAATTCCCTTCGAAACAAGCCAGAACCAAATACTGACGGCGGGAATCCTAGCTGGAGTCCGGCAGCCGCCTGCTGAGGCCCCCCTCGCCAAAAGGGCAGGGAGAAAAGTCCTGGAAGAGTCGGCGGGACCGCGGCGGTCTTCTCACCCATTGCACTCCAGCATCTAAATCGGACGGGTGGACCACCAGGTAGGTGGGCGGGTAGACCGGAAAAAAAGCCCACTATCATGGTCCCGCCAAGATCTAAATCAGGCCCTTAGACAAATATGTTTTACTTTGATCTACATTTTGTATTAATGTAGCGATATAGGTTGGGGAAGTGACTGCTTGCTATCCAGCTGAACATTATTAATCTAATTTGTGTTTGTTACACTGCAGTTTATGAAACAACTTCATTGAGTGTATTTTCAAAATCAGGTAGTGTGTTCTATTAAGAAGCAAAGTAGTTATTTACAGTGAGAGATTTGGGAAAATTGTCATTACTTTAGACATCTATTTCATATATAATATTTAATTATTAGGGACACCCATAATTCCATCAAATAGTAGAGAGTCGGAAACACAGAGATATTCTGCAAATATATCAAACATGATAGATGATATTAGATGCTGTAACAAAGGCAATAATAAATTAATGAACTTTACTTTTCTTTTTTTTTTTAAATCTCTGCACTTCTCCAGTTTAACGCAGTGCCCAGATGAATGTCAAATTAGTATTTTGGTATCTGGGGTCTGTGTTTTATTTCATTTGCCATTTCACATTCCCTGGGTCTACTGTATTTTCTTGCTTCTGGTTGACTGTGGACTTAGAGAAGTATAGAATCATTCATCACTCATGTTGGATCCAGTTAAAAGGTAAGTTATTTCAGACACTTGGATAATGTTTATAAAGGTGCATGGGTTCCCCATGAGGTTCAGGGGTCTTATTATTTCTTGGGCTCATGTTTATCACATTGATTACTTTTTGTAAAGAGAAGGTGAGTAATGCTTTGGAATGAACAAATACAGGGTTCATATCAGAACTGAATCTATATAAGATGGAAAAGTGATCCACATATTGGCCAAAATATTTATCTTTAGAGTCTTATTATCTATCATTTATAGGAATGACAATTCATTAACAGCTTTACAAAAATCTGAGAATTTCTGAATGTAGAAGCCTCAATCAGTTTGGCCCAGGTTCTTCTTTATACTTCTTTATACTCTTTGTAGCAGTCACGCGGGGGGTCGTGATTGCGGGAGGGAGGGGAAAAAAATAAAATAAAAATCACTTACCTTGCCGCCGCCCAGTCCCGCGTCACTGCTCTCCTGCTTCCGATTTCAGGAACAGGAAGCAGGCAGTCAGGCTCCCTCCCCTAAGCCAATCACAACGCTGCAATTGCAGCGTTGTGATTGGTCTGAGCGCCGTGACACGGCGGTCAGCCAGGGGCTGGAGGAGTCGGCATGTTCTCCATGCAGGCTGGGAGGGGCCGACCAAACAGTCACTGCGCACTTTTAGGAGTGGGCAAACCACTCCTCCATTGCCCTGCTCGCAGAGCAGAGCAGCCCCGCCCGTGCCGCCCGCCCACCCACCCGCGAAGCATCCAAACTGAAAGTTATTATCATATTATGTTTTTGCTTCTGCACTGCTTGAAGGCAGTGGGGCGACACTCCTCCGCCATAGCGGACCCTGCCTGCCTTGCATTACTTTTTTGTTTTTTTTACAAAGCCACCCAAGGCGCTGCAAATTAGCCCGTACATGGCTTTGTATGTCTCTATTAACATTTTGCGTCATGGCTACACCAAAAATGTGGCGCAGCCACGAAGCAAAATGTTAGTAAATTTGCTCCTCACTCTCTCACAGACATCGAGAAATCTTCTACTCCTATGCACAGTTTATGGATCTGCGCTCGTCTCACAACAACCCCCTCTCACTGTCAACATATTTTAGTAGGTTGTGTTTCAAGACAGTGTAGCTGCTTTAACTGGCATAAAATTGGTATTTCTTTACATTGGTATAACAGTTTCACTTCTAGCACGGCTGAGGCCTACCTGATTTAGTGTAATCTCTCTTCAACCATCCATTCACCTACTGGTTCATTCAACCATCCATCCATAAATGGAATGAAATGAAAAATAAATTTATAGAGTGTACTAATACCCGAGGGTGTCTAGGCGCTGATTCATACACTCACTTATTCAAACATTCATCTATCCATGTACTCTCCTATTAATCAACGACTCCGTTGCTCATTCATCCAACCGTGCATTCACTCATCTCTCCAAGGGTAAACACATTCTCCTAATCATCCACTCAAACACAAACCTCAAGGAAGAAACAATTTCATTAAGCAAATAGCAAGGCCCACTGGCTTTGCCGATGCTTGTTTTCTTTCGTTAGTTTTGCGAAAGACTTTTTAAGTACTGAAATATTTATAGATGATGGGACGCTGGTAACCGTATGTCAAGTACTTCATTGTATATTTTCATACAAAGACAAACATTTATATTACAAAACTGAAATGGTAGATTCGTTAGCCTATTGTTTTGTTATTTTGGAAACTGATAAGAATTTAGCTTGACAGGCCTCTAGGCTGTGTGGAGAAATGAGTAATTGGAGCTTAGGCGAAGACATTTAAAATTAAAATTTAAGAAGCCGTGCACATTATATTTAAGCAACATGTAACATTTCTTAGTGTTGTTTACAATACAAACAAAGTGACCAGGCTGGGTGTGACATTCTTTACATTTTTACACCAGTTAACCCCAGAAAGCCTAATCCCTGGGTAATAGTGTTTTAATATAAGTGGTCAGTACTTGGGTAGATGTTTAACTGACAGCTTGACAGACGGGGCTCTAACACTTTAATCCTGGCTGCAGGCTGACCGTCTACCAAGTGGGCTTTACTTTAAACATGAGCTGAGTGAGTGTATATCAAAGCAGTCGGAGGAAATGGAGGCTCCTGCACGGAATACTGCCCTGGACCTTTCCAAGTGTGAAATGTCAGAGGGGTTATTGCTTCCCAAGAAGAAACCCCCCCCCACTAATGTTAGAACCTATTTTGGATTTCTCGTTTCCATCTCTCCAACGTTTGGATGAAGTAAATGGGTCTGATTGTGAACTCCTCGACATATGAGGCAAAATGGATGTGCCAGTCACAAACTCAAAGCACTTCTGACCTTGAAGATAGTAAATGACATAGCAGGTATTGCTCATAACCCGTTCATATGCACCCTTGCTTGTAGCAAAGGCCCGTAAATCCTACGAGGACCAATACATAGTATTATTGACTGACTCAGGAGTCAATAATGCTTTAATATGTAAGATGACATTTTGTGCAGCTGTTGTTCTCACTGATTCCCAAATGCAATTCTGAAGCATTTGCACATTCTATCAAATGAACATCTGCTTTAGTGACCAACTTCCGGGCTTTAGACTCAGTTCACATGGGTTGTAATCACAACAATCCTATTTTACCAAATATATATTTATCCTCAACAAATCATATTTAGCTCTGGTCCTTAGCTACTGAAATTAGTCTTGCCTTAAACAATGGTGCAACAAACAACAAGACCTACTTGTAAAACATATGGGTCCTGATTATGAGAGGGGACATTTTTCCGACCCCTGCACAAACCCCTGTTGAATGTGAATTGCTTGTTATATCAGGCAACATGGCTGTGCCATTAACAAATTCAAAATATTGGAGATAGCAAATGACTCACTAGTTATTGTTCCTTACCATTCTTATGCACCCTTGCCTGTAGGCAGGGGCCCATGCGTCATATTAGTATCAATAAGTAACATTACTGCCCAGCGTCAAGTCAAAAATGCTTCAATATGCAAGATGACAAGATCTACAGCAGTTGTTTTCACAAATGCCCGAATACACCGCTGTAGCCGGACCACATTCTACAAAACGGATATTTGCTTTAGTGACCAAATTCCTGACTTTAAGACACAGCACATATGGGGCCTGATTCACAAACTGCACTTTTTGAGTAAGTATACACTTTTGAGTAACTTTACCATTTTTACATTATTCACAAACTGCACTTTTAACTTTTGCAATTAAATAATAAATATTTACTACATATTATAATAGGTTTTTACATGAAATTATATTTATTTATATTTTTAACTATTTTAAATAATTTAATTTAACATTAGCTCCTGTGCGGTTTATTTTAAGTCCTTATCTCCATTATTTTCTACGGGAGGGTGTTACAGTACCAGTGATTTGCCATCTATAGTGCTGGACTTACTACAAAAGTGTAAATTACCACAAAAGTGCAGTTTGTGAATACTGAAAAGTAGTAAACATACTCAAAAGTGTAAACTTACTCAAAAGTGTAAGTTACCTTTGTGAATCACATGCATTGGTTCTACTCACCAAATGTATTATGATCCGAGACAAATTATTTTTAGGTTTGATGATTATGTACCGAAATAGGCCTTGATTAAAACAATGCTAAAACCAGTAATGCTGTATGTAATACAGATGGGCCCTCTTTATGGGTGGGCTAGAGTTTTTCGACCTCTAAGCAAGCCCCTGTTTGACCAGGCATCAGAATTCTGAGTTTACTGCACCTGGTAAATACCAGTTACGATAATACCTGCAACTTTCGTTAAATTTTGGTTGGTCAAACCTGCTAGAATTTAAAAGTGTAAAAGAATATGATATTTAAAATAACATGATGATTTTGGAGCAGTAAACATTAAAATCTCTGTGATATACCCCCAAAACTCAGAATAGGTGCAATTTATCGCACCCAATAAATTCCAAAACCCAGGGAGTCGAATTTTCCCAGGTGCGTGGAATAGCACGTCAGGGGCACTTATAATCAGGACCATAGATGTGGTATAGATTATAATGTTTTGCTCTGCTTGTATCTACCCTCGCTAAAAAGCAAATAACTCAAGACAGATCAGTGAGAAGCAATATGCTTCATGTTGTAAAATGTGTATCATAGGAAACAACACCACAAGAAGTTAGATTTAATTATTTCTAATAATTTTCATTCATTTTCAGTGTTTCCTCTGCTATTACACTGATAGAGGTTACACTGAAAATAAGTGTCAACTTTAGAAAACAATGAAAAACATCAGTGTATTGCTCCAAATTATACTCTGCCCCGATTTACTATGATTTTGCTTTTGGGTTGCGTGACTTGAGGCACAGCACCAGTGCAAAATCATTTTTGCCATTTACTAAGCCATGGAAATCTACTTTGTGTGGTTTGCAGTGCAAATCACTGCCTGGCCTTTCTTTCTCTGCATCGGTGGGTGTTACATGGGTAGAGCATGGGTGTTCCCATGCATTCACCCATGTGTTTTGACGTAAACCCAGATTTGCAAAGACTTGTAAACCTGGGCTGTATCAAAATGGTGCGCCTACCAGACAGAGGATTCTGCAGCACACATGGAAAGAGAAAGAAACCTCTAAAGATTGTTTTTGTGCAGGAAGGTGTCCCAAGCATTCTTGCCTGCAACTTAGGTACCCTTTCACTACAGTGCATTGGTGCTAGGCAGCACACAGTGCGCCAGAACAGGGAGAGAGCAGAATTGCTCTTTCACTTTTGCGCAAACCGGTGCAGCAAGTTCCCTTGTTGTGCCGCATTGCGTGAAAAAATAGTAAACATGCCCCCTAATTTGTATATTTGAAAGTATTTAGCACATTAAGGCCCTGATTTCGATGTTGGTCGGAGTTGCCTCCGACCAACACCATTTCAATGACGGAACTGCCCGACTATAGGTCGGCGGTTCCGCACACCTGATTACAATGCAACCGCACATGGTGCAGTCGCAAAGTCGCATTTCTCTATGGGAGCTTTTGCTGCAGGCGGATACCACCCGCAGCACAGGCTCCCATTGAGAAATGGGAGTTCGTGAAAACCCCTGCACCGTGCCTGCCACACGGTGCAAGGATTTTCAAGGGGGCACCATAGGTGCCCTCCAGGCCCCTATCAGAGGGCCAGTGGGGAAGGGTGCCCCAACGTCGCTTTCCAACAGCCTTTCCATGTCGGGAAGGCCGATATGGAAAGGCTGTTGGAAACCGACATTGTAATCCCAACTGCGGAGCCCAGCTTGGCTCCGCCGTCATTGAAGGGATTACTATTCCGCTCCCATTGCGACGGGCGCTGTGAGCCCATCAGAAGAGGAGTGGAATCTCCTTGAGGTTTTCCCTCCGACTGCTGTAATCAAAATATGGCGGTCGGAGGGAAAGCTCTGGATGTCAAGTGGAGAGCCTCCAACTGTTGGTCCGAGGCTCTCCGCCGGACATCCAAATCGGATCTTTAATTGTTGATATCTTTTAGTTAGAGGTTTAGCACATGTGATTTACAAACAATAGAGATTATTCACTGTCCAAACACATCAGCACTGATTTTTGAAATCCAAGACACCTGGTGAGCTGTCTTAGATTTTGGTGATATATTTATGTGCTAAGTATATACATGTTAGTTGGGTCATGATCATGTTTGAACCATGACTTCCTCTATATTGGAAACCTGCCAATCACATGATACGGAATAAGTGGGAAAATGTTAATGTTTCAAGGCCGAAGATATGTCATTTACGCAGTCCGTTGCCTCTTTAAGTGTAGCAGCATGCTTGCAAAGATTAAAGATCTTCAGATCGTCAAATCAAGCTCCAAATCTTCCTAACGTTAAAAAAATAAAATAAATACTCAGTCATAACCTATCAAAAGTATTAGTCTTACACACATGCACACACATATACATTACTGGGTAGTTAGTTAGGATCGTGTTTATATAGGAAAAGCCTTTTTTGTGTTGCAAATAACTTTAGACCCGTTTGACGAATCTCCACAAAACTTACTAAAAAAGTGCTACTTTATGACTAGTTTATGCATGGAAATTGTCAAGGTGATCTGTCCTGTGGGGGCCGTGAAAAGGGGAGGAGTCCCAAAATGCTTTTTGGCTGAAAGCTAGATCTTGGTCCAGCACGAGTGCTTTTTGTGTTTTAGTGTTAATCCACTAAGTAGTTTTGGAGAAATTAAGGTTAAAAAAATGTGTATATCACACCGCGGAGGATCCGTGGAACAGACAGATCTCAAGCTGAGATCTGTTTGGCTGCCACCACATCAACTAGGAAGTGGTGGCAGCCTTCTTAGGACTTGGGATGGAGTCCTGAGTCTGAAGAAAAACATAAGAAAAGACAAAGGGGCAGGATAGGGATACCCTGAAGGACCCGCAAAATCACAGCAAAAGTAAATTTAAAAAAAAAGCGGACTCGATGCTTGTTTAAAAAAACAACCCTGGGGAGGGCCAGGGTCCGAGGGTGATGCATGTATTTATTTTGGAAAGGGATTTGTGGTCCCCTCCTCCCATAGTCTCTGAGAGGCCCCAGGGATCCCATTCCTTGGGGCCTAGGCAAAAAAATGGAGGGGGTGCGCATCCCCACTCCCAGAGCATAATTAGGCCCCATTGGTCCCCATCCCCAGGTGCCAAAATGCATTAAAAGGGGAGGGGGATGCACATCCCCTCACTGAGCCTAAAAAGGCCCTGGGGACCCCTCCCGAACCTTCAAAGGCCCCAGGGAATCCATCCCCTGGGGCCGATTAGTTAAAATAACCAGGAGGGGGTCGTGCGGCACCCCTCCACGAGCCATGATAGGTCCCAGAGAACCCATCCCCGGGACCGAAACTAAGGTTAAACAGAGGGGGCCGCACGCCTCCCCCTCCCTGAACCCTAAAAGGTCCCTGGGACCCCATGCCCTGGGGTGGGGTCAGTTACTGTGTGCCGGGGAGTCCACCCCCAGGGCACAATGGTTTCCCGGCCCGCACTAGCGCAGGCAGAAAAACATGTGCTCGCTCTTGCCTGGCGGGATCATTTTTAAATCTCCCACCAAATAAGAGCAAACATGCAAGTCTGCTCCCAGCTGGCGGAAGATTTAAATATTTTCCAGCCGGCTGGGATCAGATTTCTGTTCTGTTACCCTACCAGCACTCCTGCATATTACTCCCACCCGGAGGGAGCAAGCATAGATAGCTGCTCCTTCTGGGTGGGAGCAATGCCGGCTCACAGATTCAGCTGGGGCTGTTGGGGCCCTGGTGCTCCCCTGCAACCCCCGACTTGTTGTTTGTGGGTGCCCCGGGTAGACACTGGCAAAAACAACAATTGATGGACAGAATGCAGAACAATGTCATACATTCACCCCAGTACAGAGATCTGGGCCTGAATCCATGGTTTTGTTGCTCACCATGCCATTCCAGTTTGGACCCAGCCATATGCAAATCAGTCTTGACCCTGCGCCCAATGGGAACAGTCCAGCCCGAACTGCCAGGTCAGGTCCTCCCTGGACTGGAAACAAGCATCCTAGGACCGGTTTCGGGCTTTCAGCCCTCATCAGCCAGGATAGCTTGACTCCAGTGGCATGGAGAGCACGGGACCCACGTCTGGGCATACCCGTCCCACTCGGGGTGACAAATGCAAAAACAACAATTGATGGACAGAATGCAGAACAATGTCATACATTCACCCCAGTACAGAGATCTGGGCCTAAATCCATGTTTTTTTTGCTCACCATGCCATTCCAGTTTGGACCCAGCCATATGCAAATCAGTCTTGACCCTGCGCTCAATGGGAACAGTCCAGCCCGAACTGCCAGGTCAGGTCCTGCCTGGACTGGAAACAAGCATCCTAGGACCGGTTTCCGGTTTTCAGCCCTCATCAGCCAGGATAGCTTGACTCCAGTGGCATGGAGAGCACGGGGCCCACGTCTGGGCATACCCGTCCCACTCGGGGTGACAAATGCAAAAACAACAATTGATGGACAGAATGCAGAACAATGTCATACATTCACCCCAGTACAGAGATCTGGGCCTAAATCCATCGTTTTTTGCTCACCGTGCCATTCCAGTTTGGACCCAGCCATATGCAAATCAGTCTTGACCCTGCGCCCAATGGGAACAGTCCAGCCCGAACTGCCAGGTCAGGTCCTCCCTGGACTGGAAACAAGCATCCTAGGACCGGTTTCGGGCTTTCAGCCCTCATCAGCCAGGATAGCTTGACTCCAGTGGCATGGAGAGCACGGGACCCACGTCTGGGCATACCCGTCCCACTCGGGGTGACAAATGCAAAAACAACAATTGATGGACAGAATGCAGAACAATGTCATACATTCACCCCAGTACAGAGATCTGGGCCTAAATCCATGTTTTTTTTGCTCACCATGCCATTCCAGTTTGGACCCAGCCATATGCAAATCAGTCTTGACCCTGCGCCCAATGGGAACAGTCCAGCCCGAACTGCCAGGCCAGGTCCTCCCTGGACTGGAAACAAGCATCCTGTGGGGGCTGGAATCAGGGCCTGACGGCATGCCGTAAGGTAACTATAACTAGCGCCCTCGCCATGCACTGCTAATTACTGCACATATTACATCACTCATGAAATCTTCTGGACATCATTGATAATATCACTGCAATAATTACAATTCAATTATTGATGAGAAAACTGTGCATGGCTGGGGCACGAGCTGTAGTTACTTTATGGCACGAGTTATAGTTACTTAAGAAAACTATGACTATAACTGGAGAATTTCTGTGTTTTTTTAGTCTAAACCGTTACGTTATATATAAATACATAGTATGCCTATTTAAAATAAATATCTAAAGTAATAGAAAAAATGAGGAATGCAAGAAGAGGATCTAGCAGTTTTTTCCACAAACACAGGAATATTAGTAAAACCTGCACATGAGATGATAGAAATTATAACTGTTGTTGGATGGGGAGGCCCTCTCTTTGCTGGCACAGCATTCAGGGACACAACATGAATCTACAGACACACTTAGCATAGCTGTTCTAGCCCTGGTCTATACCAAGTGTGTGTCGGGGTAGGTGTTCCTTTGCAGAGGACACTATACCCTTCCTAACTTTTAGATACGAACAAACATTGTACAAACGTAAAAAGATACACGGCAAGAAACTAAACAGCAGTCTTGTATAGCATTTACTTCCACTCTATACTTCATAGCTCTTGTATAGATTGTATCAGTGAGTATTGATGTCGGTCAGTTTAGCCTGAGGTGGTGGTATTAGGTGTCCCTTTTATGGGTGATTGTAGAGTGTTGGAGTCAGCTCCTGCAGTGGCGGTTGTTCAGGCTCTGGGAGTTGAATGGACATCCTGTCATCATCCTGTTATCGTCAGGTAGGTTGAAGTGAGATATCGTTCTCACTTGAGGCTTGATGCTGCTCTCTCCCTGCAGTAGCTGGAGTTAGTTTCTTGAACTGTGATATGCTGAAAGTGATCATCAGGCCTCCTAGAGTGATGATTATTATGGTCCCTTTTGCTTCCATGTCATGGATCAAATTGAGAGTTGAACGTGCTGCTTCTCTGTTGCTTCTTTAGCAGTACTGGGTCATATGGGTTGACTTGTCTCTGTTTTGCTTACCACTCACATCTTCGTAATTTTCTTCTGCCGTTCCAGGGTATCTTTGTCGGGTTCAAACGGGGCTACTCAAGACAGATGACTTGTGATATTATCAGCTATTATCCTCCCGAACATAAGGGCTGCTGGTGAATTCTTCGTTGATAAATGCAGTGTATTCCTGTAGTAGCATTGGAACTTGTAGATCGTCCATCCCACACGTCCTCCCCCCCAATTCTGCAATGCAAAGTCCTTTGTTTAGGGTTCAAATGAAACTTTGTTCTTCTCCGTTGGCTTGCGGCCACTTGGTGTGATCTTGTGGTGTTTTATGTTAAGGGCTGCAAAGTCAGCTATTTATTGGCCTTGAAACAGTGGTCCGCTGCCTGTCCTGACTTTTTGCAGTAACCCATGCGATTCAAACATTTTCTCCAGTTTTAGGATGAACTCTTCATCGACATTGTTGTTGCCATTTGTACTTTGGGGTATGTGCTGTAGTCGTCAGCCATGGCTAATAGGTGCTGATTGTTCAGTAGTGTTGCAAAGTCAGTGCTCAGGTGGACCCATAGCTGGACCAGAAGGTCTCTGATTGGATGGGCACCTTTGGGTCATGCTGGCCTACCGCATGGCAGGCACTTGTGGATGGTTTGCTTTAACACCACATCTAGATTTGGAACCCCAACTTTTTCTCTTAGTCTCATCTTGGTTCTCACAATGACCTGGTGTATTTGTCTAGTATACAGTTTTCATTAGCTGAGGCACCAAATGTGCTGGAATGTCAAATTTGGTCACCTTTCAGCAGCTAGAAACAGTTCATTACAGACATTGTAGAAAGCTTTGATTTATAACTTTGTCCTCAGAGGTGAGGTCCCCTTCAAGTTCGATTGTTGGAAGAGAAGTACTAACAGCTTATGGTCAGGGCAGACATAGAATTGATTTCCGAACTCATTAATGTGGAAGTGTTAACAGCCACACAGCACTGCTGTGGCTTCCCATTCAATTTGAGAGCAGCGTTGTTCTGTTCTTGTTAAAGCTTGCTAGTGTAGTGGACTGCTGTTCATTGGTCATTCTCTTGAAACTGTTCTGTAGTAACAGTGTTTCTAGCCCAGCTGGGAGGTGTTAGCGCCTAATAGGAATGGCTAAATGGTATTTTAAGACTAAACACCCCATCTTACAGATTTACTTGAATCCAGATGGCGCTTGACAGGTCATATGGACCTTTACCACCGTGTTGCGAATGGAGCTGGGACAAAACACAAGTCATGCATATATCATCAACTGTCAGATTCTTAATGTTCAGTCAATGATGAAAGGTTGAAGAGTTATTTATCTTAAAGGTTTAGTATAGTTTGGTATCTTTATTCAGGTTAATCCAGTTTACAGAAATATCAAATCAAAGGTTGATTAGTGACAGCATAAATCAATACAGAGTGTTCCATAAAGGAAATCCTCATTAAATTCGCTAAAGGACCTAACCTACCCTATGCAGAGTAACCCATGAAGAGTTCCTGCTGCAAGATGGATGGGGGTGGAACTCCTATATGAGTAAATTCGGGTATTGGTGGGTGTTAAGGCTAGTACGTGACTCCGTTTCTTGAAGTCATTCCTCGACATGATGGATACAGTTGGCTGGTGTCAGTGAGGGTTGTAACTCGTCGTCCATGGATGATTAGCTCACAGTGAGGCTGCAACATTGTTTTTCAGCTGCTGCATTATAATCTGCTGATATCAGGTGAATGAGCTTGTGATCTGAAGTTGCAGTATCAACTGAATCTTCAAACGCTTCTGAAGTGGTCGTGGCTCACACCTGCCATACCCATCATTGTGGTTTGAGTGATGTTTTTTCCTATGTGGGTGGTTTCACTGGTGTCCGTGTAGCCCAGCATACTACGACAAAATGGTTCGCTTTACCACAGGCAACACATGTTTTTCCCCTTGCTGGGCAATAAGTGTCTGTGTGCTTCTGGTTTCCACAGTACTTATGCTGCCCTGTGGAGCTGTTGTTCAGGTTCTTCTGTACACTGTGGGTACTTCTGCACCCGTTTATTTTGGTTAAGTCTTGATGGGTTTGGTAGCTAGAGATGACTCTATATAGGCAGTCTGGGAATTGGCTAGTTCAAGGGATCGCCAGTGTAGCTTGTCCATCACTGGAATTCTGGCAGTTAGTAAAATGTCCTTCCTAAGGTGTGAAGGGTAGCATCTTTGAATTATTTGAGTTCTGATTTCTTTATCGATGTTGGCAAATTTGCATGTTCCTGCAAGGCTGCGTAGCAGGCATAGAATACATCTTTGGACTCCTTCGGGTTTTATTTTGCTTGGTGTAGTAAGAATCACTCAAAATTTGGGGTTGCTTTGCACTGAATTGGCTGTTAAGTGCTTCCAGAGCTGCATTTTAACCTGTGCAAGGACCATTTTGGGTTGTATGAAGAGCATCTTATGTACTTCTTCACCAACCAAATGCAGAAGGATGGACCTTTTCAGTGCGAGGTCAGTCTTTGTAGTGACAGTGATATACTGCCACCCACCTTGCAGTAACTGATGCTGAGAGCATGCTGAATAGCTGGATTGACCTGGCAGCATTATGAAGCATGATTGCTCTCTGTTAGCTCTTAGTGAGTGTGATGTGGTAGTTGGGTGTGGGGGCATAAGCTCTATTCAGCCAGTGGGGTTTGCAGCCACCAGAGTCCCTTCAGCGCAGGGCTTGGCTCAAGGTCTAACCCCTCCTGCTCTTGGTTTTTTTTCATAGTGCAAAATGTTGACTCTATCTGGGCGCCAGTGGCACGGGTAGTATTTTGTTGTAAGAAAACGTATTTGGGCTACTGGGGAGCATTATTTGTATGATTCCCAGGTCCTCTATGCGTTTATGAAGATTGTCCTTTCATGTGCCTGTTGACATCAGCTTCCTCTATCCAGTTGGCCAATTTGGACAGCCGGGCGCTCAGTCACATTTTACAGGTTCCTGAGCTGCAGATCCTTTTCGCCACGGGGTGTTTACTAGCACCTCCCTCCTACACTGTGTGTGTTCCATGCACACCAATCATCCCTGGGGTGGCATGGCAATGGTTGCTCCCACATTTGGACTGCTGGCACACATACTCAGGGCCCTTGTCGGAAGGTTGTTTTAGGGTACGGCAGACCCATGCCTATGGTGGAGCAGCACACAGGGACACAACGTGCATTTACAGATACACTCGGCACTGGTGGTCTAGCCCCGACTGCTTGTGCAGACGGGGCACCTTTATTTATTCACCTCGCTACGTCACACCTGGTCTGTACAAAGTGTGCGACGGGGCGGGTGTACCTCAGCAAAGGACTTCACGCCAAACCTCTCCAGATAGATTGTACTTCAGTCCCATTCATTCTGAAGACTATTTTTGAAGTATAATTCCTCCATACTATTAAAAGTTCAGAGAAGTGAAACACCTTATTATATCCTTCATTTATGCCATAACCCATGAAGTCACAAAGTGACAACAAGCAACATAAATGCTGTAAGAAATCCAATCTACATAAATTGAGTACCCAATTATGTTTATTTTCAACACTTGAGCAGGGACTGTGCTCTGGCTAGAGGCCTGCCGAGAAGGATTGAAACCCCATAAGATTGGTTATAAATGATTTATCTTTCCCTCTAATTCATCCGTATGTTAACAGGATGGCTTGACTATTGACAGAACAACAGATATTAGCAGGACATTGTGAAAAATTAACAAGCATCACTTTATAAATTGACTGCTTCTGTACAGCGATGACCATGTCTGTTTATATATTTTTCTGTGTTATGAAATATGACATCTGAAAAGTTAGGCTACGGTACTTTCTTGCCCCTCCCATCCTAAATAATATTACCATTCATGTCTTATTCTTATTCAATGTCATCAGAAGTTTTAGTTTGAAAGCAATATACATTTAGGAAACTAGCCTTAAAATATGAAGACTTAATTAAGCCTTATATCCTGCTGCCGAGGGCTATAATACTGTTAGAACATTTCATCCACTGAGAGTAGACTGTTCTCAATTAAAAGGGAAGAAACAGGAAGACAAATATTGGAATGTTGAAGCAGAAGGTCTATGTCAGCCATTATTGGCCCGAAGACACTTTATTGTTTTCAGTAGCGCTCCAAAATTCCAAAGGTCTAATTTTAATAGGTGAGAGCTACATTGAGGGCACTAAAGGTCTATAATGGCTGGTACAGACTTTCTGCTAAAACATTACACTGTTTGTCTTTCTGTTTCTCCTTTATTTTAGACCATTCTGCACCCAGTGGGAGGAATGTTCTAATAGTCATGTAGCCCTTCTACCTCCGGCTATGACATTTATTCAATGCACTCACTCTTAACTCAGGTTTGGGGCCTTTACCACTTGTTACTGCCTTCATCAGCAGGCTATACTGCTTAATTAATAACTGAAAATATAGTTTTTGGTAGGGGGGGCGAAACCATTTTATAGTTCACACTGCCAATGCTTAGAATATTTAATTGACCCAGCAAGTGTCTGTAGAGAAATGTAATTACAAGTTGATCCTGCAGAGGAACACATATGCTTCCTGAACACAATATCCTTAACACAAGAGTATGAAGTATATAGGGTAGAGGATCCAGTCCTACTCTTGGTCAGCTGGTAGGACTGCAAGGAGGTGTGCGGAATTCTTCTAGTAACTTCCTTCTCCTTCCAGGGATCCTGCCCATATCAAAGGAAACTAAGCCAAGAGATTCCTGCCTGCTGTTCCCCATGGAAGTGGGTAGACCCTTTGAAGTATGAGAAAGGTATATGCTTCCTGAACACAATAGCCTTTACAACAGAAGGGTGGAGCTAATAAGGTACAGTATCTAGTGCAGACCTTGACCAACCGATAGGTCTTGTAAATGAGGTATACTCAACCCATTGGCACAGGAGTCAGGAGGGTCCTACCTGTTGTGTTCCAGGGAGGTGTGAAGAGCCTTTGACGTATCAGAGGTGGAGCCAGAGGTTTCACTGTCAAGGAGTGACTTCATCAATTTCAGAAGTGAAAAGAAATAGCCAGTGAGAGTTTCTTGACCGACCTGAATGTCCTCTCTTATTATTAAAAAGGTATCTGGATCAGATTATCAACAACCAAGAGTTTGTTACGACATTCCTCAAAGAGGATTCTCACTTACCATTTTTCTTCCCTAGATGTACTGACTTTATTTTGTACAAGCCTTGGTGAAGAAAAAGCTTCCTATTCCCTCGCTTAAGAAAAATAAGAGCATTGTCCTCACCTTTTGCCTAAGTCCCTGATGGATCATGTTTTAATGCTAAAGTTAAAAAAGCTAGTATCATGGCCTGATTTTCAGAGTCAGTGGAGTCCGCATTCTACTGTAGTGGCCTTCATTCTGCTGTTTGAAGGCAAATTACCTTAAGCACTTCCGAGCTTCATGGAGCTTAGAAAGGACTTGTAGTACATTCTGTGCAGACCCCAATGAAGCTATGCACTGGTGGTTAAACCAGTACTGACAATGCCACCAAATGTTTCTAGGTAGTATTGCCACTACTATCCAGTTACCACTGAGCTGAAATGTTACTGTTGTTAAAGCTCTTATTTTTCTGTGAGAACACATAGGGGTGGCTTGTTTCCAACAGCAGAGTCATCATCTGAGGCACTACCATGAGTAACATCATCAGTTCCGCCACCTGTAAATGAGGTGGGGAAACCAAAGGATGGTTAACGTAACATCAGTTCCAATACACTGCAAAATGAAGCACTAATGGCCTTACTTAGAGTTTGGCAGAGGGATACTCCATCACAATTGTGGCAGATGTTTTGTCCGCCATATTATAAGTGCATTATAGACTTTGGCACTTCTAATCACTGGACGGGATATCTGTCACATTTTAATGGAGTATCCTGTCCGCCAAACTCAAAATAAAGCCAGATAAATCTAAAAGTACGTTTTGTGACCGGTTCTAATATCCTAAATCTATTTGGCTGTTTTCATTCCAGCTCTCTGGCTGAACTCTAGGTCAAGCAGAAAAACCTAAGAGGGGACAAATTCATTTTCTGAAATTTGAATATTAGCCACACAATAGCATATGCCCTAGTGATTTCCTAATATGCAGTTAGCCCTGTTGACCACTACTGAAAACTCTTTGACTTATTTTTAATCTTTTGACCCTTGCATACTTTTAATAATTGTGGATTGATTTTGTATTTTTGAATAAACTGAAAGCATTAAGAAAGAGATAAGTCATGAAAAACGTCTCTTGACCACAGTCAATCTAACAATAGCCAATCTGACAATGAGGTTATTGGCAATTTCAGCTTGGCAAAACCCGGACCCCATATCCTTGAAGAACTCTTAGTGCTTGCTTTAGAGTTTGGTGGACATAAGTTAAACCATCGATATGGTGGAGTGCTTTACTCCCACCATACTGAAAGTCTTCTGCCCACCACATTTAGAGATGTCCGCTGGCCCAGCCAACATCTCTTAACATTGGCAGGAAGCTCCATCATCACGTTTCCTATTAATGTATTGAAAGTTTGACGGATGGCTTCATGATGGTACTGTCCATCAAACTTTGAACATGTTTTGGTATTTTCAAAAACAAAATCCTAAAGCTGGATTTTATTTTTGAAAATGCAAAACCGAATGGCCCCGACACCATGGGAGTAGTCTCCCATGGTGTGGTGGTCATTTTGTTGTTCTCACTGGGCCTCACCTCCAGGTTTTATCCAGAGGTGATTGACAGTGGAAATTGCCATTCGATCCGCACCCATATCCTTAAAGAAGACTTAGGGCCTGATTTAGAGTTTGGTGGATGCCCATCATATTTTTAGGGTCCTCCGCCCACCAAATTTAGAGCTTTCAGTCGCTCGGTGGACATCTCTTAACAACGGCAGGAACCACCATCGCGGCGATTCCTGTCAATGTATTAAAAGTTTGACTGACATCTCCATCAACATGGAAGTACCATCCATCAAATTTTTTAACATGTTTTGTACTTACAAAACCAAAATCCCAAAATGGGAGTTTGTTTTTGAAAATAAAGAAAATAATGAACCCCACATGACTGGAGTTGTCTCCCATGACAGTGGGCTCATTTTGCAGTTTTCACTGCCCCTTCCTGCCGGGTGCTACCCGGTGGTGAGCCAGTTGTTACCCGTGGTGACAGGCAGTGAGTGGCTAAACCTCTGATGGCCTTCACTCTGTCGTGCTGTCGCAGGAGTAATCAACTATAAAGACAGACTAATCTCAGTAGCTGAAATACTTAAAGTCTGCCCGCGTGTAAATCAGGTGAGTGTCCCTCCAGTTTCGCAGAGAGAATACTCTGTCGCCATTGTGAAGGAGTACCCTCACCGCCAAACTCTAATTTAGTCCCTTAGAGAAGCACTTCATAGAGTAGTGTTAGTATGCTGGTTTATGAGACTGAAACGTAGGGCCCCATGAATTAAATTCAGATATGTGTAGATTTGTGAATGAACACCTCCTTCATTGTAGTCTAGGGCACTACAGTAGTAAGATTAGATTGTAGAAGCTTTTTCATAGTTCAAATGTCTGCACCTTAGTTGCTATACCACCAGCTGCAGCCCGTGCAGGTAAGAGCGGTGGGCCGGTGGGGCCGGGTGGGGGGGGATTTCGACATATGATGACGAGGGAAAATTAATTATTTATTTAATTTTCAATCAATCAATCAATCACAGAATTTGTAAAGCGCGCTACTTACCCGCGAGGGTCTCAAGGCGCTGGGGAGAAAAAAAGGGGGGGTTCTGCTGCTACTGGTCGAACAACCAGGTCTTGAGTAGCCTCCTGAAGGTCAGCAGGTCTTGGGTCTGTCGTAGGCTTAGTGGAAGGGTGTTCCAGGTCTTGGCGGCGAGGTGGGAGAAGGATGTGCCGCCGGTGGTAGTTCTTCGAATGCGAGGGACGGTGGCGAGGGAGAGGTCGGCGGAGCGGAGTTGGCGGTTGGGGACGTAGAAGAGGAGTCGTCTGTTGAGGTAGGCTGGGCCAGTCTTGTGGAGTGCCTTGTGTGCGTGGATGAGGAGTTTGAAGGAGATTCTCCTGTCGACGGGGAGCCAGTGCAGGTTCCTCAGGTGGGGGGTGATGTGGCTGTGGCGTGGTACATCGAGGATCAGGCGTGCGGAGGCGTTCTGTATGCGTTGCAGTCGCTTGATGAGCTTGGCCGGGGCTCCTGCGTAGAGGGCGTTCCCATAGTCAAGTCTGCTACTGACGAGGGCCTGGGTGACTGTTCTTCTTGTGTCTGTCGGGATCCACCTGTAGATCTTGCGAAGCATGCGGAGGGTGTTGAAGCAGGAGGATGAGACTGCGTTGACTTGCCTGGCCATGGAGAGCGTTGAGTCGAGGATGACTCCCAGGTTGCGTGCGTGGTCGGTGGGTGTCGGGGCTGCTCCCAGCGTCGTTGGCCACCAGGAGTCGTCCCAGGCTGAGGGGTTGGAGCCGAGGATGAGGACCTCTGTCTTCTCCGTGTTCAGTTTTAGTCGGCTGATCTTCATCCAATCGGCGACGGCCTTCATTCCTTCATGGAGGTTGGATTTGGCGGCGAGGGGGTCCTTGGTGAGGGAGAGGATCAGTTGAGTGTCGTCGGCGTAGGAGATTATGTTGAGGTCGTGCTGTCTGGTGATGCGTGCGAGCGGGGCCATGTAGATGATTTTCCCTCGTCATCTTCCGTCGAAACCCCCCCCACCGCTCTTACCTGCACGGGCCGCGGCTGTCTACCACATCTCCAGCAAGTGGCCATCCACTGGAACTATTAAGTGCACTTCACTGTCTTCGTCATTCAGTGCACAAGTTGAGAATCTTCTGGAGATTGACAAAGGTTTTAGCACCACTAAAACCAAACAATTGCACTGATATTACAGGAGGCAGGCTGGCATGGACCAGAAAGTGAAAACAAAGATTTACCTTGGATATTAGGATAACCAGAACCAAATTATTCACACATTATACTCTCACCCAAAGCACAGATATGAAGACAAGAAGGTGGAATCACAAAAAATAGTTACGACAAAAACAATACTGAATTATAGATATGGTCTCTACTACTTACATCTTTCTTCCGGTATGCAAGTGTATTTTGATAAAACGATTATGTGATCATTCTTTTATTATGAAATTCCAATTCTTTACACTTTACCAATCTTCCTGAGTTACCTTCCTTCTTTATATTTACGAGCACATCTTTTATGATCTTAAACATGAAACATGAGGATAGTGTGATGGATTTTTAGATGATGTAAACTCGCAAAATGACATGAGGAGCAGGTGCAGGTGTGGAATTGGTAGAAATTATCTAAGGCAGAGCTTTAAAGTAAATTATAATCCACACACGCATTTAAATTCACAATATTTTGACAATTAACTGAAAACCTCTGAAATTCAATTGATGTAGTGCATGTCGGGACTTGTAACAATTTTGTGATATAAAGAAATAGCATCAATTAAACTGATTGACAAACTCTTTATTGTATTTTTCATGGAGGCCACTGCTCATTTCCGCTATTCTAACCGAAATAATCCATATTTCTTCTCCAGTGTATTTATATTGGTGTACTGTCACCTGACGAGGTTCAAAATGGTGGTTACTTCTCTTCCGCTACAAATGTTGTCCAGTTCTTGGACGTAACTTCCTCTTCTGTCTTCCCAAGAAAAAAAGTAAAAGTATATTTTATTTTGTAGTTTATATTGCTTTTATTAAAGAAAACATGAATGGACATCATCACTACCATTCCACAGAATTACCTTTTAGAACAAACACAGTTTGTAAGCTAGAAATCCCACATAAGACGTTTTCAAAGCAATTATTAATAATGGAAGACTAAAAATAATGAAAACACAGAAATTATTAAATCACTAGACTCAAAAGGATGCAAATGTAGCAGAGGAAGAAGCAGAGATAGGGGTCACATCGAATCTTCTTCATTTCACATAAAAAAAACTAAGAGGGACGGTACCCAGGCCCTACTCAAGCATCCCATACAACCCCCACCGCGTCCCTCCATTTTAGGAAGGAAAGCATTTTAACTTGTTCATTCATTCATAAACTTTATTCGGTTGAGGAAAAGACTCAACCATAAAAGTGCATATAAAAACATATACAAATGTAAAAATACAAACGATAACCCCCAGTCCCTTATCGAATCTCCAGATTATTTAGTACATAATACACAATAAAATATACAACCCCAATTCTATAACAACGATATTGTGTGAAAAGGTACAACCAAAAACACCCCATAAAAATGATGTATACAAATAATCTAAATATTCCATGCAAAGCAAATAATTTAAATACATTTAAAAGGGTCAGGTAGATCAACGAACAATAAGAATGTATGGTACTCAATCCATTAGCTATTGTAATATGCTTTCCTAATTTTCATAGCATTCAGTATAAAAAGTGCAACATTGTTACATACATAGGGGTCACCTTATTTTATTTTTTATTTATTTATTTGAAAAGTTTTATAAAGCGCGAACAAGACCCAACCGGGTATCAGAGCGCTGTACAAAGAGGAAAGCTGACGTATACGTACAGAGACAATATAAATACACTTACAAAAAAGGAAATATGAGAGGAACCGGAAGCAAAAAGTAAATGAGGGTGCTAGGGGAAGAGTAGGTAGCAAGTGAACAAACAGGTAACAGCCCACCTAGATGAGGCCAAGCAGTTTCATCATCGACTTACTTCAAAGACAAACGAAATAAGTTTAAACCCCCAGTAGAAAAGATTGTCAAGCAGTTTCATCATCGACTTACTTCAAGGACAAACGAAATGAGTTTAAACCCCCAGTAGAAATGATTGTCAAGCACAAGATTCAAACATAAAGTGAAAGTAAATTGTTAAGCATACAATAAAACACCCAAGCACACCCCATAAGGCAACATGAGAGGAACCTGAGGCATAAAATAAATGAGGACGCTAGGGGAAGAGTAGGTAGAAAATGAACAAACAGTAAACAGCCCACCCAGATGAGGCCGAACAGTTTCATCATCGCCTTACTTTAAAGACAGCTGAGATACGTTTTAAACCCCAAGTGAGAATGATTGTCAAGCACGAGTTACAAACATAAAGTGAAAGTAAATTGTCAAGCATACATTTCAACACAACAAAGTAAAAATGCTTGTCGAGAATGCAAGGTAATTGACTAGCAAATGATATGGAGGCTATTGTTGATGCAGTTCTTCCAATAGTAGCCATTTGACCCGTTTTTTGAATGAGGCAGTCGAAGGGTTGGTTCTGATCTCTGTTGGTAGGGCATTCCAAATTCTTGGAGCCAGCCCTGAGAAGGTACGATTGTAGGTTCTTTTTTTATTGAATTTCGGTGGTTTCAGTAGTAGGGTATTGGAGCTTCTTAGGTTTCTTCTGGATCCGGAGAGCTCAAGTTGTTTTGCCAGGTAAACGGGGCTATTGAAATGTATAGCTTTATGTGTCAGGCAGGCTATCTTGAAGCGGATCCTAGCTTCAATGGGGAGCCAGTTAAGCTGGATTAAGTCAGGTGTGATATGATCATGCTTTCTTGAACCTGTGATTAGTCTGGCAGAGGCGTTCAGAGTCGCTCTTAGCGGCGCTAACCTAGATTTAGGAAGACCAGCTAGGGTCACCAAGCCATATTCTACTCGTGATATAACTAAGGATTGGACTGCTGATTGCATGTCTTCGGGAGGTAGGAACGGTTTGATTTTCCTAAGAGTGTTGAGCTGATGGTTAGCACTCTTAATAATTGCACTGATGTGACCTTGCATGTTTAGAAATGTGTCTAGGGTGACCCCTAAAGAGCAGGCGGAGTCCACCAAATGCGGGGTGCAGTTGAGTGCTGAGATTATTTTGATCCAGTTTTGCGTGGGAGCCTCATGATTGCGTGGGGAAATCAAGAGAAATTCAGTTTTGAGAGAGTTAAGTAATAAGTGGTTATGTGTTAGCCATTGTTGAGTTTTTTGAAGCGCTCCGTTAAGAGTTTTAATGTCATCTGGAGAGGAGATCTTCAAATACAGTTGAGTGTCATCCGCGTACATGTGGTACTGAATGTTTGAGTCACTTAGAATGGCAGTTAGAGGTTCCATGCATAGGTTGAAGAGCGTGGGCGAAAGTGCAGAACCTTGAGGCACCCCAATAGAGACTGAAGTGCTGGCCGCCAAAGATTGGTTGACTTTGATTCTTTGTGTTCAGTTATGCAGGAAAGAGGAGAACCAATTTAGGACAGGGCCCGATAGCCCCATCCTGTATTGAAGAAGGTTAATCAGGTTATCATGTTTGATAGTGTCAAAAGCAGAGGACAAGTCCAGAAGGATTAGAAGACATGGTGTATCTTGGTCCAGAGCTCTCAATGCGTCATCAACAATGTGAGTTAGCGCTGTTTCTGTGCTATGACCTGATCTAAAGCCTGATTGATGTTGGTCTAGGAGATAACATTTCTCAATGTGGTCGCAAAGCTGTGTGTGAACACATTTCTCGAGCAATTTCGCTAGGGACATGATGTTGGTGATCGGCCGGAAGTTACTGGGATCTGTAAGGTCTGCATTGGGCTTCTTGGGGATGGGTGTGACTTGCCCCATTTTAAGGCAGTCGGGAATCCTCCCCTGTAAGAGAGATTGTTGGATGATCCTGGACCAGAGAGGCAGAACTGCCAAGTTGAGGTCTTTGAGCAGCTTGGTGGGGAGTGGGTCCTTGAAATGGTTGGAAGGTTTCAGAGAAGCCAGGGAATGTGACAGCTCCTCCAAGTCTGGAGGTCGGAAGGTATTCCAGCAGGCATTGTTTTTGGGTGTGTACAGGCATTGATTTTGGGTGTGTATTGCCGTGTAATCAGGCAAACCCTCGGAACTCATAGACAACAAATTCTCAGCGGCCCGTTGCAGTTCCCGCTCAATACTTCTAGACTTTTCAGCGAAGTACTCTGAGAAGTCCTCCTCACTGGGTCCAGTGATTTTGATTGCTGGAATAGGATTAGCCTGTTGTTTGATGATATCAAACAGTTTCCTGGGACGGTTTTTAGCGCTGTCAAGCTGATCTCTGAAATGATCTGATTTAGCGATGCGAATGAGTTTGTTGTAAGAGCTTCTCATCTTTCTTAACTGTTCGAGGCTAGAAGTGGAGGGGGCATTTCTCCAACGTCTCTCAGAGAGCCTCAGCTTGCGACGTTCGTCATTAAGGGTACCACTGAACCAAGGTTTGGATTGTTTGCAGGGAATCCTTTTAAGTAGCTTTGGGGCTGCAGAGTCGAGAATATTAGACATAGTGTTGAAGTAATGATCCATCAACTCTTCCAAATTATTCATGGTTGTTGGAGGTTCAAGTAGATTCTTGCTCAAGATGGAAAGGTTAGAGATGTTGATATCTCTCAGGTTACGAGACAATTGCTTGTTTTTGAGTGGTTGCCCTTGTCTAAGCAATACCTTCTCCTGAATGCGAAAGGAGATTTGGAGATGATCCGACCAATCACATGGTACTATGTCATCTAGCTGAATAATGTGCTCTCTAGCTATGATGAGGTCAAGGGTAGCGCCCATGCAGTGGGTAGGACCATTGCAGGCCTGTATATAGTTGAGGTCAGAGAGGAAAGACTTAAGAGACCAGACTACTGGATCATTAGAGTCATTCCAGTGAAGGTTGAAGTCACCGAGGAAGATGTGATTAGGATGGAGGGCTGAGCTGGCAGAGATGGATTCCATTAATTGTTCTACGAAGAGTAAGTTGTTGTCCCCAGGAGGATGGTAGATCGAGTGAAGCACACAGGCAATCTTGCCTTTGTTCCAAATTTCAGCGACAAGTAGCTCACAGGAGGACATCGAGTCCTTATGAGTCTGCTTCAAAACGAGGCTGGACCGATGGATGCAGGCAATCCCCCCAGCTTTAATAGCCCTATCACATCTGACAATGTCATAGCCAGGAGGAATTAAAATGTCAAGTATTGGGGAGGAAGAGTCATTGAACCATGTTTCCGTAAGAATCAGGAGGTCTAATTCTTGTGATAAGATGAGTTCGGAGATATCTGCTGCGTGCTTCACTGCTGATCTGCAGTTGAGAAGCATCGATTTGATATGGGAATCTGTAGTTGCTTCCACTAGGTGCGAAGTGACTACCTGAAGTAAGTTATCCTTATTCAAGGATCTCAAGTTAACACTCGGTTCTCTATCAGGATCAGACGAGATAGTGGGTATGGAGCTAGGCGAGATTGCATAGTCCTCATAAGATAGTGAGAGTGCGAGCGTGTCAATGTCAGACCACTGCGTCTGTAAACTACAGGGTCTGGAGTGGAGGTAGGGAGGAGGGGGAGCGGGCCCTCGAGGGTAGTTCGGACAGGTAACAGAGGACCTTTCCATTCCACCATTTAAATTAGTTGCAGGGTGCGAGGGCAGATCCGATCCCGCGGGCGGATATGGTGTGAGGAACTTTTCATTCTTTATTGAGCATTGTAGGAGGATCTGGAGGTTGTCATTTACAGTGAGGAGGTCCCACTTCAGTTCGGCCAATTGTTCCTCAATCCACCGAAGACTGACATCATCAGGTGACCGTCCAGTATAAGGTGCAGGGAGATGCCCCTTCTCCATACAGCTTTTGCAAGGGGAGATGGACCCCTGCTTAAGCTCAGTTATGGGCTCCAAAGGAGTAGTGTGAATGGTAAGGATGGCGTCAGGGATCATAAGCGGCGGTTGAGGGGTACACCCTTGAGTATGTCCAAGGGGCGGTCCACAGGTAGTATCATGAGCCCTGGGCGGAGAGCAACAGGAAGCAGTAGGTTTAGGGGAGTTAAGAGGAGAGGGTGGCCCAAAGGTAGCGTCCTGAGCAATGGGAAGAGAGTTAGAGGAGGAAAGCAAAGGAAAGGGAGTCCCATAGGTAGCATTAGGATTAGGAGTAGGGATAGATTGGACGTGAGGGGAGGGGTCGTTGTTGCTTCTAGTCAAGAGGTTAGGTCGCGGTGTAGTGGGTTTTGGGACCAAGGGAGGTGAGTGTACTATGTTTAGGGGGAAGTCCGTGTCCAAGGGACTGGCAGTAGGATTGGAAGTGGGGGTGGTTTGTGCCTGAGGTGGTGGGATGGGGGGGTTGAGTGTGCCGCGGTTTGAGGGGGGTCAGTGTCCAAGGGATCATTGGTGCCGTTGGCTGTAGAGAGGGTGTGGGCAGGAGGGGTAAGTGTCTCGGGATCAGCCTTGTGGTGATTCCTGGTTGTGCGTTTGCTGGTCCTGGTGGTATCGGTTGCCGTCATTGTAGTGGGTGTTTGCCGGTGGAGTGTGATGATAGGGGTAGTGAGATTATAGTTGGTGATGGTGGATGTCCATGAGTTGTATCGTGGGTCATCTGGTGAGGGAGATTGGGTCGGTTCAGGGTTTATTGTCAGGGTGAGGGGCGGTAAGGAAGATTGGGTTTGAAGGCACTGATGAGTTGTAGAGGAGAGTAGCGTTGGGAAGTGCCGATCAAAAGTGGTGAGGTGCGGGTTCGAGGCCTGAATGAGAATGTTTCCTGTTTTGAAGATGGAAATTGTCAGTTCTCCTTCAAAGGTAGGGGAGACAGTTGTGGAGATTTTTTCGCCATAGGGAATATTAACCGACTTGGTGACTCGAAAATGAAGAAGGAAGGTGTTTTTCCACTTAGTTGGGCGGTTTGTGTAAAAGATGAAGGTAGTTTTCGTCTCGCCATTAGTAGCAGTGTGGTAGTTGTCAAAAATAAGTGTTTCTGGGTGCTGTTTTAGGGTTCTATGCTTTAAGTTCTTTTTAGCATTACTGGTCAGGTTTTCTGGGTAATTAATGGACCATGAGTTTGGTCCGTGGCGAGCGAGTTTAGAGTTCCTGGTGGTATATGACAGAGGCATAGTTAATGACTGAGAGATTCTGGATCTAAAGAATCGGTTGGAGGAGAAGTTAGTTGTGCATTTGCATCTTGATGTGGTGTATGGCTGAACTAAATAGTGAGGGAAATGTCAAAAACTGGATTAGGTTTTTCTAGTATCGCTGTTGGTATCAAAAGGCAATGTCATTCCACAGACCAGTATCATTGATCCGCTAAGAAAGTACGCTTTCGTGTCCTATTTAGGTTCCCTGATGGAAACACTCAGAGCACTCATCCTCATCAAACAAACAGGCAGGGTAGATCCAAGGACCTGTAGCAGAAGCCATCAAGCACAAGTAATCCTGCAGTTCTACTTGTGGCCCTAGGATGGAGCTCTTAAGCTCACTCAAGAGATCCAAGTCTCCTAGCTAGGGTGAGGTAGGCAGCGATAAATAAGAAGTGATTACGAGGAAGATAACATGTCTTTTGGGGGGGGGGAGAGTGGTCTTCACACAATGTCTGAGCACCAAGAAGTTGAGAGCCACAACACAAAAGCATGATCCAGCCGGGAGAAGGCCGTCCCACATTAGACTGAATAGACATAACGAGCACATCCCCCACATCCCCCAACTCAATGGTAGACCCCAGACACGATCCACGAAAAGGGTTCACTAAGCTCCCAGGAAGGGCAGCCCTAGAAAGAGATGCCACTAAAATAGTGGTACATGTCCCAGCTTAGCATGAGATGTCACTGAAATATTGGTACCCAATCATGTTCCACGTAAAAGGGTTCATTTAGCTCCCAGGAAGGCCACCCCTTAGAAAGAGATGCCACTAAAATAATGGTATATGTCCCAGCTTAGAATGAGATGCCCCTGAAATATTGGTACACGTCACAGCACTGCATATTACTTTGCCCTATCCAAGATGGCCGCCATAGAATGATAAAAGACCATTCCTCTTTCTATTTCCATGGACCCTTTTGTGATGTGTCGTACCTCTTCTATTGGTAGAGGAAACACCAAAAGTGAAACAGTCACCGGGAAAATCAAAATGGGTGCCAGCCCACAGTTAAAATACAACATTAAAGTTCCAAAGATGGAGACCCCGCAAAGGTAGATAGGAGCGAACCTCCGTGACAAGAAACAGCCATATGAGACTTTTTCCAAACGAAGGAGCGGTTCAGAGGAAGCGCGTCTCCCGAGACGGGCGTACCTCGAGCAAAGCCAGCAGCCCCAGAGCATGCAGACCAGAAAAAAAGCCAGCAGCCCCAGCACGAGCAGACCACGGTCTCAACTCGCCAGCAATTCAATGCGAGGAGATGTGAACAGCAGCAACTGTGGCAATTGATTTACGGGCGGTGGCGAGACTCCAGCACCTCCGAGCCCGGAGCACCCAGGCAGCTCCAGAACGAGAAGGCTCCTCACCCGCAGCTGTAATCCCCGAGGAGGGAGCCGCAACCTCCCAGCGCGGAGACACAGTCCAGAGGGCAGCAGCACACAAGGCGTCCGAAACAGCGGATGCACTGACGGACTGCAGCCCGCCACAGCAGCTCCCGGGAATGGACGATGAAACGACCTTGACGCTCTCCCTGCGCCAAAGCCACAAAGAGAGTCTCCGGTGCAACCCTGGGTGCGGACGCGCACGGTCGCTCCCGGGACTCGTCTTGATAGCTAGGTAGCGCAAAAAAGGACACACAGGGGCCCAGGGCGACGCGTGTCCCGCAACAGGGGGGGACTCACCCGGCCTTTGTTCCTGGTGATCAACGGACAGAACTCAGCCGCCAAAGTCGCGGACGATTCCAGAAACCATTCCTGGGCAGCCAAGGAGCAACGCTCGGTGGGGACTCCAGCTCATCGGCCGAGGCGAGGCGAGGCATCAGACGGGCTCATAAAGCAGCCAGCTCCACTGTCCCATGGTCGACGGACCCAAGTAAGGTGTGAGGGATCTGTGATCGAAGGACGGTGCGGTGGGTCCGGTATTACAAAGTGATGATGATGGTGGGCACTCGGGCGATGGATGGTCGGGGTATCCAGGGATATAGACCGATTTGGTGATCCCTAACCCAGGAGCTCACCGGAGGAGCTCCTGTCCGGTGGCCATCTTGTTTCAAGATGGCCACCGGACAGTGACAATTATTTGGTGACACCTAGTGTCACCAAATAATTCATTGCAGCTTTGTGGGTTCTAATATTCTGAACGACAAACGTAGGTTTCAAGTAGCGGAGCCTCAAATTCTGGTACAATTTGCAGAACAATAAAAAGTGCAGAGTGCTTTGTTTGCTATGACCATGACAAGGGCAGGGGGTTGCATCAGAGGGGCAGAACCTCATGTGAAGAAAGGCAACTATGTGATGCCCAATACCACATCTCAGACTTGTCAGCACAAAACGGTGCTGCATAATGGTTACATATACCAAGTAATGGTTATACCCCTCCTTCTTATCCAGGGACTTGTAGAATATTACAGATGATTTTTTCCCATCTTGTAGCTCACATTTATCCAGCCTTCTTTGGAGAAATATATTTTTAATCCTATTCTTGGTAAGTGATGTAAATTGAGTAATGTCGGACCAGATAGACAAATTAAACAGCTTACCAAGAATAGAGTTAATATAGGATAGCCAAGGTATATTTAGGGCTTTATCCAGGGCTAGACAGTCAAGGGTAATGGTTCTAGTAAAGCTAGTTTCTTCCTTGGCCGAAAGCGATATCCATAATAACAGGGGTCTCACCAAAAGGAGATCTTCTAGAAACTGCAAGTCAACCTCATTATGGACTATGGTATTTGCTGTACAGTGTGGCAAACATAAAAGCTGTTTTAAAAATGTATTTTCCTCTATTTGCAGGGCATAACTGTTAGCATGGCCCCAGAGTCCAGCCCCATACGTAGCAGTAGTCACACCCTTAGCTTTATATATAGCTACCATTTCCTTAATTGGTTGGCTACCCAATTTAGAGGCAAACTTAAAAATCCCCTGAGAAACCCTGCTCATTTTCGCTCTGGTGTTTAATGCGTGCTGTGTCCATGAGCAATTGCCCGCAAATACAATCCCCAGATAGCAAAAAGAGTTCAATGAAACTATTGAGTTATTATCAATAAAAACGGTTCTGCAGGGTTTCTGTATTTGCCCACAGACCATGGTAAAAGTTTTGGATTTATTAATAACAATTTTCTTGGAGGCCATATATTTACTAAGTGCATTCGTCAGTCTCTGCAGGCCTACCGGTGTTCTAGCTAAAAGTACTGCGTCGTCTGCATAAAACAGTACTGGTATTGGATATCCTGCAGCCTTAGGGGCATCGGCCTGCAGAGACTGTAGATGGCTATCCACCCCGTGAAAATAATGGAGGTGCCAGTACACAGCCCTGGCGAATACCACGCCCTACTTTAAATTTTGGCGTGCATTCTCCTTGAGGGCTGAATCGTACTTGGCTAAATAGCTTCTCATAAAGGCATGAAAGAAATCCCACAATTGGTCTGGGTGCACCTAAGGAGATCAGCAATGTCCATAATAAGTTATGGTCAACAAGGTCAAAAGCGCTACTCTGGTCTGCAAAACATAAGTATAAAGTGCCCATCTTGGCCATTGTATATTTTCCAATTAGGAGCTCAAGATTAATGCATTGCTCAACAGTCCCCAGCTGCTTCCTGAACCCATACTGTGCCGGGGTCAGAATCAATTGTCTATATGCCCATTCCTCGTACCTTGACAGTAATACTCTAATCATTACCTTCATTGAGGAGTCTAAAAGTGAAATTGGGCGATACTTTTTAGGGTCTGCTTTATCCCCCTTTTTGTATATAGGTATAATGATCAATGTCTCCCAGGAGGCTGGAATACTATTCGTCGATGCAACATTAAAAACCCTAGTCAAGATAGGGCCCCAGAGGTTGCACTAGTTTGAATGGCCAGCTTGACTTCCTCAAGGGTCATTTCTAACTTTGCATATCCCCATTCCCCTTCCGACCTCCATGTATGCCTTGCTGCATCTTCGGTGTTCTCTCTAAAGGCATCAGAGAAATGTGCCACCCAGCTATCACAGGGAACAAAATAACTAAACTCAGGAATGTCATCGTTTTTTAGAAACGGTGCATTCACTGTATCCCAGAATAGCTTATTGTTCTTGTT
Source organism: Calotriton arnoldi (assembly GCA_963921515.1). Lineage (NCBI taxonomy): Eukaryota > Metazoa > Chordata > Amphibia > Caudata > Salamandridae > Calotriton > Calotriton arnoldi. Next base: position 986,680 of record CAWUFW010006879.1, read on the forward strand.
CTCTGCCGCAAGGGTGAGGTTATCCCATGCTTTACTCTGGAGTATTTTTCTCCTTGTGCCCAAAGCCTGTTTGTATTGGATACGCAGGGTCTTAATGGCTGAGGTATCCCGTGGGGTACTACTCAAGGCATGTTTGAGAGACTGAAGTGCTTTAGTGCAGGCGGTATCAAACCATCCTCTTTTGTTGTTCCCTGCTCTGAAAGGATAACGTGTCAGGAGTAGTCTAATGGAGCTAGTAATATGGTTAAAAAAATTTACTAACAGATGAGGTACAATAGACTCCTGGAAGCAATAATCAATTTCCCTATGGTTTTTTTCAACTATTTTTTGTAACATAATGGAGGGGTCAACACCTTCCCATTTAATTCTTACCCCATTTGGCCTACTTGTGGTACTGTTATTTACTATGGAGAATGGTTCGAGTCTCCTGCCCCAAAAATAAAATTACAATGAAATCAGATTATGACCACTTAAGGTCGCCATTACTGTGATGGGTATGCCGCACATGTCATTTGCTGACGCAGATATTAATATATGGTCAATAATAGAGGTCGAATTCCTACCAATAAATGTTGGGACTGATTCTCCATTAATATCACAATCGCCCCTCAAAAGCTGTAGATGGTATTTGACAATAATGAAATTCAAGGTGTCACCATACTCGTTGTGGCAAAATGGTCATTTCCCATCCCATCCTGATTAATGCAGCCACATTACTGTGTATCTGATAGAACACATGCCTGAATATTAAAATCTCCTACCCATAATATAATATAACTTGTATATATAGAGCTTAAAAAGGGTTCCAAACAATGATCAAGTGCCGTTGCCACACTACTACGTGTTAAGTCGAAAACATTATTATAATAATTTATTATAGCCAAATCTTTCTCCCCCTTTTTCTTCAGCCACAGTAATTGGAAGTGAGGATCTGGGTTTAAAATCTTTTTGACATTTACTGGGATTTTGTTTGAAATAAGGGTCAAAAGCCCCCCTTTTGCCCGCCCAGCTTGTGATGCTGTTGCTTCTAAAAAGTATGAGGAAAACCCTTTGACGTGTTCTGGTCTCGTGCACCATGTTTCTTGCATGCATATATCATATTCAGATATAAAATTATTCCAGTCGGGGTTCCCTATTTTATTCATAAGCCCGTACACATTCCATGTGGCGAACCTAAATTTTCCACCCACAGGTCCATTAGTTGAATTCATGGTTGTGGCTTCAGTTGCTGCTATATTTGGGGATGGGGCAATCATCACAGTTAGTATTGTCAGGCTTAGATATCCCCCCAGTATACTTGATGGCCAGTCCAAGGCCGCAATTAATACTGTTAAGAGACAGATTACGCTCCTGTGCCTTAGATATATCCTCTCTACAGGACATCATAGTATCGTCTACACTATGTTCTTTGCAACTGAGTCAATCGTTGTCTTCCGTGGTACTCAGTGATTGGTATCTATTTGACACAGGTAAATCATAGGAAAGAGAATAGGGTAACCTTATTGCCTGTACATTTTGAAGATTAGCACGTGGGTGATTATGACTTTTTAAATGCCAGTAGAAAAACACCAATGGTAATTCAGCCACATTTCGACCAACCGGGGGTAATAGTGCTGCCTTTGAGTGAATATCACCGGCTATACTAGGATTTTGAAAATTAACAATAATGCAGTCCCCCTCAAAACGTTTCGTTTGTGGACCAATCCACCTCACTCTTCGTGTGATGAAGATTTGTTCTGCAAATTAGGTTGTAAAAAATAGGAACGTCTCTGGAGATCGGCCTACGATCCCGGAGAGAGGGAAAAATATAAACTAAGTCTCAATAACTACAAAGAAATGATAGCTAGGGAAAAAACTAAACATTTCACCTAAAAAATTGAAAGCACAAAAAACACCTCTAAGGAACTCTTCAATACAGTTCTGTTCCTTACCTCTCTACATACCCCTGAGGTTGTGCCAACTCAGTCATTATGTGACAAGATTGCTTCGCATTTTTTGTATAAAGTCAAAAGTATCTTTAATGATGCGGGCAAATACAGGGTTAAGGATGATGAGCCCACCCTGTCCAAGGGACCAACCTCACATATGTCTCCAGGTGACCTGAGTTTTAATAAGTTTGCCGACCTTGACAACGGGCAAGTTTAAGACCTTATTGCCAAGACCAAATCAGGTTCGCCGATGGACCCCTGCCCAGTGGTAGGGGTAAAACTGGCGCAAGAGATCATAGCTGACAATATGTCAAAATTTTTTAATCTAGTCTTTAAGACAGGGTGCTTTTAGCACGCTGTGGAAAATTGCATCCATTTTGCTGATTCTAAAGAAACCACATTTAGATCCAGGCGACACTAATAATTTCCAACCTAGTTCGCGGCTTCCTTTTCCCGACAAACTTCTTGAAAGGGCAATGAATATGCAGCTTACTGATTATATTACTGAGCACAGGTGGCTAGATGATACACAACATGGTTTTAGAGCATGCCACAGCACAGAGTCTGCCTTGATTAAATCGGTAGAAGAAATTCGGGAAGCAGTGGATAACGGAGGGAGGGCCACCCTCATCCTATTAGATTTGTCGGCAGCCTTTGATACCGTCCACAATACCATCCTGGTGGAAAGGTTAGCGGCAATTGGAGTGCAGGGAATGGCTCTCAGATTGCTTAAATCATTCTTGGAAGAGAGGATGCAATTTGTAGCCTTGGATCCGTTTAGGTCTGATCCCTTTCAGCTCCCGTGTGGAGTACCGCAGGGTTCCTCTATTAGTCCAACACTTTTTAATATCTATATTGCTGCCCTGGCCCCAGTTATATAGCCTTTTGGCTTTGCTTTAACATCATATGCAGATGACACTCAGATTGTTGTGGCGGTTACTAAGCAACCTCACTCCATTGGCAAGCAAATTCATGACTGCTGTAAGATCGTGGTTGAGCTATAATTGCTTAAAGCTGAAATCCGATAAGACGGAGGTGGTGCTTTTTGGCAATGACCCCTCATTCTGGTCTCCGAGTTGGTGGCCAGTGGACTTGGGTGGCTTGCCGATGCCAGTTGAAAAAGCAAAAAATCTAGGTGTCATCATTAATAGTAAGCTTTCTTCTGCCAATCAGATCAATGCTCTGACATCCTCTACGTTTTTTATTTTAAGAAAAATCTAAAATATTTTAGCATTTATTCCTGCAAACTCCCAAAAGATGGTCATATCAGCCTTGGTACTGGCCAAATTAGATTACTGGACCGGATTATACCTGAATCTTCAGCTACAACACTTAAAAAAAACTACAGGCATTTCAAAACACAGCAGCAAGAGTTCTCTCATGTACCCCCAAACAAGTTTCGGTGAGGAAGGTCATCAAGCAGCTGCATTGGTTGCCAGTAAAATAGGGGATAACATTTAAGTTAAGGCTCTGTGTTTTGCGTATATAGCTCTGCAAAATCAGGTACCGTCATATCTCGCTCAGAAATTCAGATGGTACACTCCTAATAGACCACTTAGAACTTCAAATTCCAAAACATTGGTGGTACCAAGATTTAAGAGAATGAATTGGGGTGGAAGAAGTTTCTACTCAGGAACTGTAGCAATCTGGAATAAGCTCCGGTTATCGATTCGCTCAGCCACCTCTCTGCAAATATTTAGAGGGCTGAAGAAAACGTGGCTTTTCAGCAACTCAGATCTCTGCTAAGACATCTGTCTTCTGGACCGGTCAGACTAAGCTAGTGCCAGGACACACAAGGGTAACAGTGCAATTTTTAAATCCATTACATTAACATTAACATTCTGCATTAGCTGGTGAAAACAGGCATTTATTGCTAAGCCAGTGAACCACTTTATTCTTTAAACCCTCAGTGGACTCTCTAATATCGGTTTTCAATGGAGGATCATTTACCAAAACAGCCACGTACGGGCAGCATGCTGGGGGAAGGTTAATAGATGCTAGCTCTTGGGAGTGATTGTAAGAGTGATTATGTCTATTGGTTGTATCGTTATCTATTCAGGCTACATGGTTTAGGGTTGCTATAGGTGTCTGGGTAGGGATCATATTAGTGAGCCCTATCGTTTGATTAGCCTTAAAGGTCGGCCGGGTCTGCCTGGAGGCCGAACTCATGCCAGGTTGATCATCAATCCCGCTGATGTATTATCATTGAGCATCTTAGCATTTTTGGATTGTACCTCCTTATCCCCCATGGGCTGTATACCAGGTGTGCTGGGTAAGTTGTTACAGCAGGAGATAATGGTTTCTAATTCCCCTCCAATTTAGCCATTTTATTTTAAAGTGGTAATAATAGCTTGTTTACAATGACTGTTAGTTTGTCCCAAAATGGTTTCCGCAAAAGGTTATCCATGTCATTATCATTGTAGTGATCATTCAGCCCCTGAAAACTTAGCCAGCCCGGGAAGGTCTTGTCTGTGGTTGTAACTGTGGATGTGGTTATATTATTCCGGGACTTTTTTTTGCGTTTTGCAGCAGGCGGGAGGGTTGGCGTCAAAGTTGTCGGTTTGGTGATGTCAAAGATGATGCCAAAGATGCCACCCCTCCCAGAGTGTTCCGAAGTTGATTAACAGAAAGACCTCCCGACCCTCGGCAGGTTTATCATTCAGGCACTCCAGATCGTTTGGTGACCCCGAAACTTGGTCCACAGTAGATACCACCTCTTCTCCTTCCCCATTTGGCCCAGGTGCACACAACAATAAGCACTGTTTGGCCTGGTCTATCTCCTTATCTGAAGCACCCACTGCTCGTGCTTAAAAAGAGACTATGGTTGTCCGCTTAGTAGAAGCCCTTGGCTCGACAGGAGGTTTAGTGCCACCAGCCTTGCGTTTAACCATTTCAACTTTAGGCTTCCAGACACCTAAAAACAAGTCAACAACAATGTCACTTACTTGTAGGGTGGCAACTCCCTATCTGCGGCGTTGGATTTCCTCTATTGGGGTTATTATTTCAAGCCCCCACTCCACGATGGCCTTGTATATAAAATAAAATAGACTAATGAAAAAAAAAAAAAAAATAAGAGGGCAGGCCCAGCCCAGCCTCTTCGTGCCGCTGACGGGCGCAGACAGGCCCGCTCTTGGCCCGGTCTTGGCCCGGGCACGCACCTGTGTTTGTCCCGCGTACGTCCCACCCTGCGGCAGCCCACAGGACAATTTATTCAGCGCCTCCGGGCGCGGACGTGACGGTGGTGGCGGCGGCGGTGTGCGGCTGCTGCCGCGATGCTCCCTGGGGCTTGTGGTCTGCCCCCAATGCCTCAACAAGGACTCCCGCGATGCGCGAGCCCCCAGGACAATTTATTCAGCGCCTCCGGGTGCGGACGTGATGGTGGTGGCGGCAGCGGTGTGCGGCTGTTGCTGCGATGCTCCCTGGGGCCTGTGGTCTGCCCCCAATGCTGCAACAATACATTTAACACATTCTGTTCTGAACTCAGAGATTTTCCCATTCCAGTATATTTCACTCTTTTGTTTCCACATCTTTTTGAAGGAGTGTTTGTGATAAACTGTGTCGCGTTTATGAATAGTGACAAGCTACAGGTGATTTTCAGTTTTTTGTTCTGTTCTGTGCTAATTCCAGCTGAATTTAACCTTTCCAACATGATTTTCGCCACACGGGCGTTTTATCTCATGAATTCCTTGTTTCATTTTAGACAAAGCTAAGTGTTTCAAATGAATCATTTACTATTTAAATAATGATACAATTCATTTTATTTAAATACCTAAGTGACACAGTTTAGCCAAGGGTTTGCCCCATGTTTTTCATTTGTAAAATGTGTTGCTTTTCAATGTAGGCTTTAATTTCATTTAATAAATGTTTTCTTAGATTTTACGTACTTTCACAGTGGACCATATTTGGACCCTTATAATATAAATTTCAAATCATCATCTTCCTGTATTGTTTTCCAATGTTTGTAATAATTTTTTTTATTTTGTGTAAGTATATTGAGTATTTCCTCCAGTCTATCACTTTGTACAAGGAATGTTTCTCTTTGAAGATGTTGCATATTTCTTTGTAAAGAGTTACATTTTATTTTCATATTTGATCAAAGCATCTGTTGTGTAATCTCTTTGTTGAGTAATTCCATTTCCAATATTTCTGCTTATTCCCTTAGCATCTTTTCATGAGCAATCATGTAACTGTATGAAATGTGTTTTTCTAAGTGCTTCATGTTAGAAAGTTGTCTATTCTGCAGGGTCATACTGGTTTTTGTTTGCCTTTTTGATGAACCCTATTTTTGCTGGCTATAGAACTCTGTGCATTTTATCCATGCTAACCAGTGGTAAAGTGTATGTGCTCCTCCTTTCGACATGGTAAAATTGGTATATGAATACCTGATTTGAAATCTATAAATTTGGTTCCATATCAGGTTAGGATTCAATAAAAAATTGCCTGAATGACCCACAAAGTCCTACACTTCAACACCCCATGTACCTCTCGCAAAAACTGGAGCTATACGGTGGCTAGAGATCCTCCAGAAGCACCAGCACTTTATTGCTGAAACCACAAACATTTCATAAAAAGAAAACTTACAATCGTGCCATCTCGGGTATTTCCCAGAGAATTTGGAACTCCCTGCCAACTTGAAACCAGACTGGAGCCGGATTTAGATCTAGGCGGACAGGTTACTCCATCACAAAGGTGACGGATATCCTGTCCGTCTAAATATAAATCCCATAGATTATAATGGGATTTATATTTCGGCCGACGGGATAACCGTCACCGTTGTGATAGAGTTACCTGTCCATCGAGATCTAAATCAGGCCCTGAATCCCTCTTTCAAAAAAGAAGTTAAAGTCCTACTGATGAATACTTTTCTGAACTAGAATTCACAAACTCATCCCTCTGGACAACGTTATGATGCACCCTCTTCACCCATGTTTATTACTTACTATCTACACTCTTGTATATTGACTTGTTGGACTTGCTCTGTAGGGGGCTATCTCCCACCACCTTGGCATTGTGACATCCTGTATCGCTCTTGAATATGTTGTTGTTTTGCTCTACCTGTTTCCTTTCCCTGACCATATGTACAGCGCTCTGATACTCTCTTGGGTCATATTCGTGCTATATAAAACTCTATAAATAAAATAAATAATTATGGTACCAAAGGTACCCAAGGCCTATGAATTAAATGCTACCAGTGGAGTGCAGGACACATTGTGCCATTCACTGCAGTGGCACTGTAAAGCATGGCTCTAGGCCTACCACTGTAGCCTGGCTATACAGGTTTGAACTTCAAAGTCATCCTGTCAAAATAACCCCTTTGACAGGCTTCAAACTTCCTTTTAAGTATGAGTCACCCCTAAGTAGGCCTAAGTAGACTTTCTTGCCCATGGTATTTAAAAGTAGGGTATGCCAAAGTTTCATGTAAAACATGCCCTTACAGTGACTAGCACCTCAAAGCTATTTTCACTGTAGCAAGGCTGGATGTTCCATAGGAAAAAAACTGGGATGCAGTGATAAATACTGATAGTGTATATCAGGAAAAGGACTAGCTAAAAAAATAATTAAACAACTGTTTTAATAGGCATTAAAAATCCAATTCAAAGGGAAAAGTAAATTTTTTAAACTTACCTTTGCCCTGTCTGAAGTCTCTAGAAACTAAATCAGCATTTTGTTCTCCCACTTCTACCAGTCAGTAATTTTCAGTTGAATAGGCACAAATGAGGTGTGAAGTTGCTCCCAGGATAAAACAGTTGGCTGACTTGAATGGGCAGAGAAGAAGCATCTGACCCTGGGTAGGGCTTTGAGGATCCTTTTTGACATTAAAGTATCAAGTCCTGCTTCAATATCACATCCAGCTAGACTGTTCTGTTGGGGTTTTTCAGATGACTCTTCAGACACATTTCAAAGAGGCCTCCCCTGCCACAGGAAAATGTTAGCTGATACTTATTCAGGGTCCACCTTTTGTCCCCTAGCTCAGACAGGCCCCATTCACAGCGGACCTCTTCTTGACATTACAGTGGCACAGCCTGTGTGACAGGCTGCTGGGTTTACATATAGCATTTTAGGTCCACTTCAGAAGGTCAAGGCACAATACCAAAACAATTACTGTGTATCTCATGCCTCCTTGCTGACTATTCAGCTTTGTTCTACAAGACATCTATCTCTGAGATTGTTGTGGGTACAAACTGAATTTTGGTTTCAGATGTGGGAGGACACTAGAATTAGCATGGTGCACTTCCTACACACTCCCATAGCCCTCAGAGCATACATTTAGGGGTCGATTCCGATCCCGGTCGGAGGCGCACCTAATACCATTTGGCCGGGAAAAAAGCCAGGCGAATGCCTGTTTCCCGACCGATTCGCACATACGTCCGAACGAGCAAGTACGATGCGCACAACTGCCCAAATCCCAACCCAGTCGTACTCACCCAATACAGGTCCTGTTCTCCGACCGAGGCGGATCCGGAAACGCAGAATCGAGTCGCACCGAAGCCAAAATGCAGCCCCGTCCGGCCGGACAAGTACGATGCGCCCTCCGTACGCGCCGAACCCGTCGCTACGCACGGCACGTCAAAGCATCCGGGAGAGGCGCACATAAGCTCCGATTCGCGCCACAAGACGATCCACGGCTACGAGACGAACATGCCAGCGACGAGGACGAGGCAAAGCAAAGAGAAAGACAAACGAGACGAACCAACCATGAATCCCATCGTGCCGATCCTACCAATATTCTACATTTATTACCGGAACTGGCACGGACGCGTACGACGCAGAAGGTAAGTCAGACACCCACCACACAAACAAACCACACGTACCCGACATATCACACACACATAGGGATGCAGAAATTACTTACGCCAGCAACAGCAGCACCATAGGGGCGGGATGGCTTTCACCAATGCCACATATACACATAGGGGCCTGGATGCCAACCACTAACACCACCCCTACCCAGGGGGTGCTAGATGCCTGTCACTACTACCACCTCTACCCATGGGGGGCTGGATGCCTACCACCACTACCAACCCTACTCAGGGGGTGCCAGATGCCTACCACTACCACCACCCCTACCCAGGGGGTGCTAGATGCCTACCCCTACCACCACCCCTACCCAGGGGGTGCTAGATGCCTGTCACTACTACCACCCCTACCCATGGGGGGCAGGATGCCTGTCACTACCACCACCCCTACCCAGGGGGTGCCAGATGCCTACCACTACTACCACCCCTACCCATGGGGGGCAGGATGCCTGTCACTACTACCACCTCTACCCATGGGGGGCTGGATGCCTACCACCACTACCACCCCTACTCAGGGGGTGCCAGATGCCTACCACTACCACCACCCCTACCCAGGGGGTGCTAGATGCCTACCCCTACCATCACCCCTACCCAGGGGTGCTAGATGCCTGTCACTACTACCACCTCCACCCAGGGGTTGCTGGATGCCTGTCACTACTACCACCTCTACCCATGGGGGGCTGGATGCCTACCACCACTACCACCCCTACCCAGGGGGTGCCAGATGCCTACCACTACCACCACCACTTCCCAGGGGGTGCCAGATGCCTGTCACTACTACCACCTCTACCCAGGTGGTGCTGGATGCCTGTCACTACTACCACCTCTACCCATGGGGGGCTGGATGCCTACCACCACTACCACCCCTACTCAGGGGGTGCCAGATGCCTACCACTACCACCACCCCTACGCAGGGGGTGCCAGATGCCTGTCACTACTACCACCCCTACCCATGGGGGGCAGGATGCCTGTCACTACTACCACCTCTACCCATGGGGGGCTGGATGCCTACCACCACTACCACCCCTACTCAGGGGGTCCCAGATGCCTACCACTACCACCACCCCTACCCAGGGGGTGCTAGATGCCTGTCACTACTACCACCTCTACCCAGGGGGTGCTGGATGCCTGTCACTACTACCACCTCTACCCATGGGGGGCTGGATGCCTACCACCACTACCACCCCTACTCAGGGGGTGCCAGATGCCTACCACTACCACCACCCCTACCCAGGGGGTGCTAGATGCCTATCCCTACCATCACCCCTACCCAGGGGGTGCCAGATGCCTGTCACTACTACCACCTCTACCCAGGGGGTGCTGGATGCCTGTCACTACTACCACCTCTACCCATGGGGTGCCAGATGCCTACCACTACCACCACCCCTACCCAGGGGGTGCTAGATGCCTACCCCTACCACCACCCCTTCCCATGGGGGGCAGGATGCCTACCACCAACAACACCCCCACTCATAGGATGGGTAATGCATGACACAACAAGCACACACCAACATAAGGAATGCAACAAAAAGACATCCCCCCCCCAACACCATGACAAGCGTGTGTAGACTGTGTCAAATGCCTACAACACTGAACATGACTTTGAACATACAATGTGACCCCTATCACATGTGTCACACATAAATGTGTGTGGCCCCCACAATGCAAGCAGACCATGACCACTGTGGCAATGGGGTCCAACCCCCATCATCACAGTGACCAAAAGGTAAGTGTGGGGTCCATAGCTGAAGCACATTTTGAACATTGTGGCAATGGGGTTTAAACCCCCATCATCACAGTGACCAAAATGTAAGTGTGGAGCCCATAGGTGAAGCACATCTTGAACATTGTGGCAATGGGGTCTAAACCCCATCATCACAGTGACCAAAAGGTAAGTGTGGGGTCCATAGCTGAAGCACATTTTGAACATTGTGGCAATGGGGTCCAACCCCCATCATCACAGTGACCAAAAGGTAAGTGTGGGGTCCATAGCTGAAGCACATTTTGAACATTGTGGCAATGGGGTCTAAACCCCCATCATCACAGTGACCAAAATGTAAGTGTGGGGTCCATAGCTGAAGCACATTTTGAACATTGTGGCAATGGGTTCTAAACCCCCATCATCACAGTGACCAAAAGGTAAGTGTGGGGTCCATAGCTGAAGCACATTTTGAACATTGTGGCAATGGGGTCTAAACCCCCATCATCACAGTGACCAAAAGGTAAGTGTGGGGTCCATAGCTGAAGCACATTTTGAACATTGTGGCAATGGGGTCTAAACCCCCATCATCACAGTGACCAAAATGTAAGTGTGGGGACCATAGCTGAAGCACATTTTGAACATTGTGGCAATGGGGTCCAACCCCCATCATCACAGTGACCAAAAGGTAAGTGTGGGGTCCATAGCTGAAGCACATTTTGAACATTGTGGCAATGGGGTCTAAACCCCCATCATCACAGTGACCAAAATGTAAGTGTGGGGCCCATAGCTGAAGCACTTCTTGAACATTGTGGCAATGGGGTCTAAACCCCCATCATCACAGTGACCAAAAAGTAAGTGTGGGGTCCATAGCTGAAGCACATTTTGAACATTGTGGCAATGGGGTCTAAACCCCCATCATCACAGTGACCAAAATGTAAGTGTTGACTTTGAAAAAGCTGCAACTGCCAAACTGCATGGATGATTCCTGGTCACAGAACAACAAACACATCAGTGGCAAAGTAGTGCTTGTGTCCCATAGCAACATAGATTGGGGGAGGCAAACAGTGCAGTGCAAATAAGACATACCTTTGGCCATGTGCAGACAAACATCACCCATGGGGGCTGACACTGTCAACATCCATCAATGACACAATGACAGAAGTGACCATCATAATGCAGACCCACATATTTGCACCAATGGGCACACAAATGGAGATACCCTGTGGAGACTGTAGATGTGAGGTGAACAAATAACATACCATGGCAGCAATGGGACACACAAACAATGATCATTGTGCTGACTGATGACCTAGGAGTCCCAGGGACAGCAGGTGAAACCCACCAAACAACATACAGCCAATGGCACACTAAAGATATGCCAATGCAGTGGTGCAGATGCACAAACACAAACAGGCAGACCCACACTGCACATCAAACACAACAGGTGAGGGGGGGGGGTGCCAGTGTCCCCAGGCAACCACCCAACACATGATGAGGCCTGAATACCAAGTACACAAATGCACATACAGTGCCACACAAAAGTAACTCATGGATCCAAATCCCCTATGTGGGCAATCAGGCATTGTTAGATGAGAGGGAGCACAAATTACACATGTCACACAAGCTTGTAGGAACAGCAACTAACACAGCAAGAGACAGACCCACCACAGCACTACTCCCAGGGACCCCATATTGTGCTGACACTAGCCTGCATGATAATCCCACTGTGATGACAATGTTAGATGTCGTTCACACTGTGAACCCCAGCCATGTGTCCTGGGCAACTAACTACCATCACACCTACACAAGCTCCAATCAATCAGCACGGCCTGCCAGCCAAGGCCAATATGGAGGTAGGGGTCTGGCCGTGCAACAACTCACTTTTGCACACACTCAACACCACACACCCTGATCTCCACCAATGTGCAGCAGTGAAGCTCACATGGACTGGTGACATTGCACATGCACCCATGACAATACCAGGGGTGGTGGTGGGAACTAAGGTGCAGAAACCCATCACACATGGCCAGTCAACAAGACTCGTCAATGTCTGACACACAGCACAGTATGCCGTACATGGGCATGATGTGAAATCCACCACAATCAATGGGATCCTGGCCATAGTCACACACCAATGAAGAAGCCAAGGTGACACACGAAGAACACACGTACACAACTACCAACATTGCAGCTCTGACCCTGAGCAGTGGCAGCAGTCACACACACAACGTGTCACAATCACTGAAAGCTAACACAAACTGTAAATCACATGACTCGTGTAAACAACAAGTGCCAAGGGGAATCCTGAATGTGTCCCATCTGCGTTTGCCCACATCCCCAGCACTGACAACAAAGACAACCTGGGATGACAACCTCATGAACATTAGTTTGCCATGCACCCACATCACAGAGAAACCAGGTCCAAGATGCTGGATGAACACAGAACAACTCAGCAAGCATCACAAACAGGAACATCCCTAGGGACACAGCCTGTGTAGGAAAAGGGAAGGGAACACGCACAGACATGCTTACACAACACAGGCCCACGCAATGTCAACAGATTACACACTGCCATGAGGGCACTCCACTCCTGTGGAAGGTCCGCTGTGCCAAACCTTGTGCACGACCCAAACATGTCAGCAGAACACTCCGTCAGTGAGTCAACAACCACAACACACAGAAGGCTCTGCTCACATCAGCCTGGGTACAGGAGTGTCACGTCAGTCATCTGCACACACACCAAACACGTGTCAAGCAAGTTGCACTGTATACACAGATGAGTCCTTCGACATTGATGTGCAAAACTGCATGTCCAGTGGAGCTGGGCACACAGTCAGGGAAATCGGAACATTGAACAGTGGTAAGCCCACCAGATGTGCATCAGTGTAACACAAAGATGTTCATTTACAAATGCAAAAAGGACATCCCTGTGTCAAATGCTGAACATTACACCCTCAGACTGTAGCAAAGGATGCCATAGATCCAGACTACAACAGGACACATATCCCATGGACCACATGGAGTCCATCACTGCAACACTTCTTCGTCCTGATGTGAACACTATTACAACTGCAAATGCAGGATGCTACTCATCCACATCATGTACATCAAAAGAAAACCCAAAAGTAAACAAAAAGGGGCTTTATTCAGCAAATGTCAGGGTAAACACGGAAGTCCAAAAGAAACTAAGGCCAATGGCCAGTCCAAAATCACAGTACCAACGGGGTGAGAAGTGACAACTGGTCACACATTGCTTGCCTGCACTGGTACGGTTGGGGGACATCCCCCTTGGAGGGGCATACAAGGGGCAGGCCAGGCACCGCAGGGACAGGATCAGGGGATGGCAGAGTGAGGCAGTGAAGGGGTGGTGGGTGCAGGAGTGTCACCGGCAACTGCAGTGGAGGTGTCTGACTCAGGGGGGCCGGCACCACTGTGGTACACAAGTCAGTTGGTGTGGGTGCTGCAACCACTGCAGTGGGCTGGACTGATGTAGTGGACTGGGTACCCACTGCAGTGCCTGAGTCAGACGTGGTGGTTGTGGACTCCACTGCAGTGCATGACTCCAAGGGAGTGGAAGGGTGGGCAGATGAGGTGGGCAGGACAGAGGGGGGACCCGGTCCCCACAACAGTGCCACTAACAGGCAGAGCGTCTGGGTTGGGGGTGGAAGAGCAAGTGGCAGGGGGAGGGCCTAAGCAGTCTGGGGATGCGGTATCGGTGTGTGGGGGAACCTGGGGCAGTGTGTGGTGGGGGAACCTGTGCAGTGGTGGCCTGGGGGATGGAGGAGAGAGACTGGGTGCTGGAGCTGCGTGGTGGTGGTGGTGGTCTTGCTCTTCCTGCTCCGGGGGACTTCCTAATGGGCTCCTGTGTCTGCCTGCACCTGGGGGAGGGTGTCCGGGGGCGAGGGGCACTCCTCTCTGTGTGGGTGGACTTCCTCTTCCCGTGGTATGCTGGATCAGCAGGAATGGAGGGGAAGAGGCCGAGGTCACACAGGAAGATCTGCTGTGTAGGTGGGGTAGCAGGCGAGGCAAGGGAAGGGGTCTTGGAGGGAGAGGATTTGGAGGACTGCGGAGTGAATGTGGATGCCTGTGTGTGTGTGTGTTCCCCATCCCCTGTGTCTGTGGTATCAGTCCCCTGAGGATGCTTGTGTGCACGTCTTGCCTTACTCTTGGGTGTGTCTGTGCTGCTCGTGTCTGTGTGTTTGGTTGACTGTGCAGGTGTGCATGTGCTTTGGACAGGTAGGGGGGCAGGAAGTGTGGATGGGGCAGAGGTGGGAGGGGTGAGGGACTGTTGGAGGAGGGACACTGCTGCCGTCAGGGAGGAGTCCATGGACCTATTGCTCCTCTGTAGGGCAGACATACCCGTCGAGATGCCCTCCATGAACGACACCAGCTGTGTCAACAGAGTGGTGTGTGCATGGAGGACACTCAGCATTGCTGTCTGCCCTACATGGAGCTGCCGAAGGAGGTACACAGACTCCTCACTCAGGGCAGCAGGGGACACAGGGGCAGTGGGCTGCGGTGCCTGGCACGAAGGAGACACGCTCCCGAGCACGGGAGCCTCCACGGGCCTCAGGAATGGGAGCCAATGGGAGGGCGGTGGTGGTGGTGGTGGTGGCGGGGCCAGACAGACTAGCTGGCCTTTGGTGGCTGCTGAGACCCGCCTCCACAAGGGAGTCATCCTCCGAGCTGCTGTGGTCCCCAGCTGAGGTGGATGGTGCTGAGGACTCCTCGGTGTGGCTCCCCTCGCCCTCCGTGCCACTGGGTCCCTCTGACCACTCGTCCGATGCTGACCCAGTCTGGCTCCGCTGCTCCTCCTGGTCCATGGAGCTGTCCCCTCCTGTGGCCGTGGATGTATCTGCAAACAATTAGGGAAACAGACAAACATCAGTCACCTGCACTGACCGCACACACCACAGCAAGTACAGCACATTACAGAGCAAGCCCTGGCATCCTTAGTTGAACATTGCCTAAAGTCCTCACACAGATTCGGGAAGCCAATTGTCAGTCTGATGGTCAACCATGGGACTCACACCCGTCCTGCCCTTGCACCCATCTGTCTGGTGCCTGTCTGATGGTAAGACCCCAGTGTGGACACATGCACCACCTACACAGTTGTTGGACATTGCAGGGAACACGGTGAAGTATGTGAACATGCACACATCACATCTCTTGCCACTGAGTCAGTGCAGGTGTCCGGATAAAGGGATGGCCAGAGTCTAATTAGAAATGCATGTGATGCATACCAGCACCAGACACCATGATGCACCCATGTCCGGATAGTCAATGCCACAATGGGGTGCATGTTGCACATGTCACTCCCCTGCAGGATCAGTCCCAGGAAGTTTAATGCCATGACACAGGAATGCGTGCAAAGTCATACATTACTGTCTCAAGTCACATGGCTATGGCAGCCAGCCAACAACAGTCTGCACTGTGTCACAATCCGAGGGCATGGGGAATGCAAGTTATGTGACTGACTAGTGCACATGTCCATCCCCCAAAAACCACATCATCTGTACTGATATTTGTCCACCTCATACCAACTGGACATATGGGGGACATGAAACACAACTCTCTGAACATGAGCACCTCACAGTGTGCTGTGAATGAAAATACAGCTGCCTGAAAGTCACAGTCGCAAACACCTGTGTGCACAGTCAAGTGATCAGACACCTATAAGTCACAGAAGTATCGTCTATCATGGTCACATCTCAGATGGCATGCTGAGCCCTAACCGATAAACATACCAGTAGTCCTGACAACGAAGACACAGCACAATGAGACAGAGGCAGACACCTGAGGGTACATTTCACTGATCACAACATGCCAGATGATACACGGGAGTGGGAGTACAGAGTGTATTGTATGCCCTGGAGTAGGCATGACTGTCCAGCTCCACCTGTAAGAGGGATGAGTCCTGGACAGTAGGCAGGTGGCTAAGCATGTGTGACACACTGGATACACATACTCCTGAGGCCCAAACATTGTTCCCACCAGCAGCATGGGTGTGTGCCAAATTCCCCAGGGACATGTGGTGAGTCAGAGCAGCAAGCGGACCACATATCAAAGTTACACCCAGATCACATGTCAGAACTTAGGCATTGTGTAAGCAATTGACCCACCCATGAATCGCACAACATAGTCACGGGAACAAATGCTGTCCCCCACCTTGAGCAAAGCAAAATGCAATGACACAGTCCCCAAATGACACAATTTCCTGACTATAAGGGCCACACATATGCGTATCAGAGGAGAAGTGGGCATGTCACAAATGAGGGACATGGGTCCTGGACCACATGACTGATGTACTGTGGAAGTTTAACCAGGCCAGAGAAGGGCACATAGCATGTCAGACAAAGTGCACAGTGCAGTCATGGACTCACCCCCTCCTTGCTGCTGTCTGTCCTTCAGCTGCCCATCCAGGTCAGGGAAGACCACCGCCAGGATCTGGAGCATGTGGGGGGTCAGGGTCCGGTGTCCGCCCCTCCTGCGAGGAGGCGACAGCTTCAGCTGGACCCTTGCGATCCTCCGGGTCCAGCCACGAAGGTCCTGCCACCTCTTTTGGCAGTTGCGGATCCTGCGCCTGTAGACCCCCACGGATCTTACTTTCCGGGCGATGGTCAGCCAGATGTCCTGCTTCTGGTGGGCATCAACCTGTGAGGATGACAAAGTGAAAAGGCCATTACTACACATGCAACATATACGTGCATCACACAGTTGGATATACATGTCTCAATCACAGGGGCATATGATGTACACAGGCAGTGCAACAAAGGCTATGAACAGTTTGCCAGCAGTCACTACATGGTATCATTGCATGGGAAGTAAACCTAGTTGGAATGCACTGTTACTGCACTGTACCAGTTCAGTGCATGTAACTACACACTTTGGGGTGTGACAACTACTCAGTGGGCATGCTAGCCAGTGGTGTGCACACTGAAAGTCCTGCTAGTCAGACAACATGCACAATTAGTGATGCAGTGGACAGCACACTCACCTGCTCCCCTGGTTTCCCATACAGCTTGCTGTACTGTGGAAGGAGGCTGTCCAGCAGGGCCTGGTTCTCCTCAAGGCTGAAGGCTGGGGCTCTCTCCACAGTACGTGCCATTGAGGGAGCCAGAGGATGCATAAACAGCAGCAGTGTTGGTGGCAGATGTCGTCCTGGAGCATGTAGTGCAGGCAAGTGAGCTCTCAGGGGAACAGCCAGCATTATATGTGTGCTGCAGAGGCAGATACTGTCCCATGTGTCCAAAGTGATAGGTCCAAGTCGTTTGCATCTTCTGAATCTGACCAATCCATGGAATAGCAGCACTAATACACGCCCACAGCATCCTTCAAATCTTCAACTTCATGACACCCATGATTTTGCAACATTGTTGTGGCTGGCCAACTGAATTCACTGCATCAGACTCGTTGGAGCTTCGAAAACGCGTCCGTTGCCATGCCAGGCCCCAGCCAATGTGTGCGCACCGTTCGGTCCATTGCTGTACAACGCGTACCCAGGATACAACGCGTACCCGCTCACATTGTATGCAATGGCCAATGTGTGCGCAGCAATCGGTCCATTGCTGTACAACGCGTATTGCGGATACAACGCGTACCCGCTCACATTGTATGCAATGGCCAATGCGTGCGCACCGATCGGTCCATTGCTGTACAACGCGTCCCTGTACAAGTCACTGGCATACGTCACCATGCCTGTCACAGGTGAACATATGCCAGCCACATATACTTCCCAGGGAGTGAGGGGCACACCTACAACACCACAGCCTGTCCACACTCTATCCTAAGGCATGTAAGGCTGCATTACCTGTTCCGTGTATGGGGGTCAACATGTTGTTTTTTGGGTGGCACTTGGGGGCAGCCACTCCCAGGCTGTGCACGTGTTCATGGGGACAGAATCCTTGGTGTGTTGTGCACATGAACACTGTGGTGTGCAACTGTTCATTTCAGGGCATGTGGCATGGTCACATTTCACGGTTGTGTATGTGTATGTCATGTCACATACCCCCTGAGTCCCATGTGGGATGGTATGTACATCCCAGGGTGACCCATTGCCACAATTGTGATGGCCCTCCACAGTCTGTGCGCATGTTGTATTTACAATGTCTCTGATTCCATGTGCACAATGGGAGATAGTCTCCACATCCACGTTGTTTGTGCATGGACTTTGATGTTGTGCGTGTGTGTGTCACAGACGTCCATGTCTGTCCTGCCGAGGCAACAGGGACCCCTACCTGTGGGGGTCATGGTTGTTTAGCTGTGGTGTATTCATCATGCACCATGTCATGCCAGTGTCCATGTGGCAATACAGGGTCCCTGGGAATCTACCTGTCGATGAGCTGTGATGCCTGGGGCACATCTGTCCTCACATGTCACTGTGGTGTGTGTTTGGAACGCGACAGCAGTACATGGGTACTGTGACACAGCCTAATGATATCCCATAGCACAACCTGGGACTTGTTGAGGGAACATGTTGAACTGTGATGTTAGATGTTAGCCATGTAGGTGCCATACATGTCCTTACGGAACGGCACACGCATCATGTACTTGTGTCTCGTAATGATGTATCATGTGATATTGAGTCTGGTCTATGCCACATATGTGGGGTGACTGACAATCTTTCTTTCTTCACCTATGCACTGCAGGGCACCAGCTGTCCATCGGCCATTCCCTGACCTTGCAACAGTGGTTGAACGGGACTGCATCCGACGGTACCGCTTCACCAGGCCACTGATTGAGGAATTGACGGTGCGGTTGGCCCCACATTTGCATCCTGGCCGGACATACCCTACAGCGCTGACCCCCAAGGTGAAGGTGATGGCAGCCCTACACTTCTTTGCCACCGGTACCTTTCAACACACTATTGCGTCTGCTGGTGGGATGTCACAGACCATGTTCAGCCGTGTGCTCCGCGATGTTTTGGAGGCTATGTTGAGATACCTGAACCAGTACATCTATTTCCCTAGACTTCAACAACTCACTGACGTGAAGAGTGACTTCTATGCCCTGGGGAGGATGCCGCATGTCATTGGCTCCATTGATGGGACACATGTGGCTTTGGTACCACCACAGGCCCAAGAGCAGGCATACAGGAACCGCAAACACTACCATTCGGTCAATGCACTGGTGGTATGTCTTGCAGATATGAGCATCTCACACGTGTGTGCCCGTTTCCCCGGTTCTGCACACGATGCCTACGTGATGAGGAGTAGTCGCATCCCGAGGATGATGTCACAGATGCGGAACCAGCGTGCCTGGCTTGTTGGTGTGTACTGACTTTGTACCATTGTGTGTGTTCTGCAATGTAGTGTTCCACCCTCTTTTCCAACTCAGCTAATGTGCAATTGTCTGTATGTAGGTGACTCCGGATACCCCAACATGCTGTGGTTGCTGACGCCCCTCAGGAATCCTGTGACACCAGCCCAGATGCGCTACAATGAGGCACATGGTCGGACCAGGAGAGTGATTGAGCGGACATTTGGTCTCCTGAAGAGCCGCTTCCGCTGCCTAGATAAGACAGGAGGGGCCCTCCCATATGCCCCAGCAAAGGTGTGCAAGATTGTCATTGTCTGCTGCATGCTACACAACCTGGCAGTGCGGAAGGAGTTGCCTCTCATCCTGGATGGCGATGACCAACATCCGCCACCTGTGGAGGATCCTGGGCTGGACCATGATGCCAGTGATGATGATGATGATGAGGGTGATGTCCGCACACAGCTCATCACCAACTTCTTCAGCTGAATGTGAGTATCCAGGGATGTTATGTCAATGATGTGAGTTTGCATGATATGTGTTGGTGGTGCTCTGGTGCTGTTTGAGTGTGTCCATGTGCTACTTGACTGGATGCGTGCAGCGATGTGTCCTTACAGGTAGTCTGTACTCCCCAACAGTGTTGGCATGCTAACTTGGTTCTGGGTGGGTTTCTTGTGACATGTATTGGGCATGAGTATTGCAGTTCTGTCCTGTTCTTCAGTGCTTTTGACTGTGTGTCATTTCCGTCCTTCACAGGGTACTTTCAGAGTTGTTTGGTCAACTGAGATCCCCCGACACCGTGAATCAACTTCCAGGGTGGTAGCTGTCGTTTCCCTACTGGTGATGTGCGCCACACCCATGGACTTCCTTTCTTCTACACTTGTTGACTGTGTGCCCACTGCCAGGTGGGATTACCTTGCATCTGTAGTGGTTACAACATGTTGCAAATGTGTAATAAACCTGTGCTTCACTTTGTGATGTGCGTTGTCTGTGGTCACACATCTGACTCACATTTGCTTACTGCACCAGTGGGCTAGTTAACACAGACTGTAAATAGGTGTTGGGTCTGTGCATTGCACCGTATTTCCTGGCAACATCAGTGTAGGCGATGAGTCAGATGGCCCTGGTGTGTATGTGTTGTGTAGCCCTGGTGGTGTGTCTCCCTCATATGTGTCACGTCGCCATGACTCACATGCCGGTGTTGTACTTACTGTAGCAGTTAGCATGCACAGTGTCATTTCACAGATCATCATCTCCACTTCAGAAACAACGTTGGAATCACAACAGAGGCAAGTATGGTGTATTAGTGAGTTTATTGACATACATGTGTGAGTATAGTGCACAGGATGGTGGGTGCTGTACATTGTGATTGTAATCCAAAGTTCCTAGATGATTTGGAAGTCCTGGTAGCAGAAATGTCCAGAGTAAAGTCCACAGTCATCTGATACATTGGTCCAACTTGAGCTCCCCATGTCATGTGGGAGAGTTGTGTTGCATTCGACAGGGTGAAGAGTTTGGGCACAAAGGTGATTTTCCAGAACAGGTGTTGGCTTCCTGGGGGTTGTGATTGGCCATCAGCCTCTCAGTTGTCCTTCCTCGGACGACCCCTCTTCTTTGGGGGGGACCCTCAAGTGCAGGCTGCTGCGGTGCAGGGGACTCTCCGCCAGAGTCATCCTCCCTCCCTGTGGCAGTTGCAGTTGTTGCAGCACCAGATGTTGTGGGCACACAGGGAGGTGTTGACATGTTGGTGCAAATCTGGCGGAGGCATTGCAATATGTCCCTATGCACCGCCGTCTGTTCTTGCACTGTGTCCCACTTGGACTCCATGCGGGACATGTGTAAGTCCAAGCGGGCATGATGGGCAGCCTTCTGCTGTTGAATGTCCCTGAGGATCCCCACTACCTGGCTGAACTCTCTGGTGCTAGTCTGGTACGCATCAGCTATGCGTACCAGTTGTGGGTCATCATGCAGTCCAGACCCCTCTGCAAGCAGCGACCTATGTCTACCACCCCTCCCACCACCCCTGGCGACACGTGAAGGACCTGCGGTGGCACGCACAGGTGACCCTGGGCCCCCTTGGGGGTTGTTGCTGGTGTTGTTGTCCGTAGCTCCTCGTTGGGCCGGGGTCCGTGTGCTGTTGGTGGTGGTGGTCCTTGGTCTGTCCGTGTCGGCAGGGGTGGTCTGTGTGTTGGCAGTTGTTGGAGGGGTGGGTGCAGGGGGTGCAGCTGGTAGTCCTGCTGGTGCTACATGATGACTCACTGCGGAGGTGCCAGGTAGGTCTTCGTCATCCGATGTGGGCAGAGGCTGTTCCACACCAGTGAGCTCAGTGTCCCCCGGAGCCGGGGACAGTGACTCCTCAGCGTCTGCTGCTGTGTCCCCATCATCACCTGTATTTGGAAGAGACACACAATGTATGTAATGTTTCTACAGGCATCAATGGTTCAAACACCTGACAGTTGTGACTGTACCTCTGGATGCGGGCCTGTACATTGCATTGTCCTAAGTTGTCACAGTCAGCTGTTGATATTGGTGTAGCGCATTGTCCTGACAACATGAAGCATTTCAATGTGAATGTTGAGGTGTGTGCATGGTCAGCATTGGTGGTATTTGGTTGACATCCGGACATCCTTCTCCCTCCAGCCCAGTTATCCCACCATGAAGCATGCCACCCTTGCAGTGGGTGCAGGTTGACTCTCTGGATGTCAGTCAGTGGTGTCCTGCTGTTTGTTGGTGCCCAGTTCCCAGCAGGGCCTTGTGCTCCCCACAGCAGTAGCCAGTGTCAGCCATCTTGTCAGTTGTTTTCCACTCCCTGTGATGTGAGCATGGTTCAGAGTGGTGTTGATGGGCCAATTGTGAGGGTGAGCAATATCTGTGACTACCCCTCCCATCATGCTATTGCCTCCACCCCCGTTCCCAGCATGCCCATACTTCCTTCCTTTTGAGTGTACTTCACTGTGTGTGGGTGTGACAGCAATGGCAAGATGGCTGACAGTGGTGTCCTGCTGTTGGTTGGTGGCCAGTTCCCAGCAGGGCCTTGTGCTCCCCACAACAGAGCACCGGTGTCAGACATCTTTGATGGGGCTTTCCACTCTCTGTGAGGTGTGCATGCTTCAGTGTGAGCTTGCTGGGCCATGTGGTTTGGGGATGTTGAGCTGTGACTACCACTCCCATCATGCTATTGCCTCCACCCCCTTCCCAGCATGCCCATACTTCCTTCCTTTTGAGTGTACTTCACTGTGTGTGGGTGTGATAGCAATGGCAAGGTGGCTGACAGTGGTGTCCTGCTGTTGGTTGGTGGCTAGTTCCCAGCATGGCCTTGTGCTCCCCACAACAGAGCACCGGTGTCAGACATCTTTGATGGGGCTTTCCACTCCCTGTGAGGTGTGCATGCTTCAGTGTGAGCTTGCTGGGCCATGTGGTTTGGGGATGTTGAGCTGTGACTTCCACTCCCATCATGCTATTGCCTCCACCCCCCTTACCAGCATGCCCATACTTCCTTCCTTTTGAGTGTACTTCACTGTGTGTGGGTGTGACAGCAATGGCAAGGTGGCTGACAGTGGTGTCCTGCTGTTTGTTGGTGCCCAGTTCCCAGCAGGGCCTTGTGCTCCCCACAGCAGTACCCAGTGTCAGCCATCTTGTCAGTTGTTTTCCACTCCCTGTGATGTGAGCATGGTTCAGAGTGGTGTTGATGGGCCAATTGTGAGGGTGAGCAATATCTGTGACTACCACTCCCATCATGCTATTGCCTCCACCCCCTTCCCAGCTTGCCCATACTTCCTTCCTTCTGACTCTGCTTCCCTGTGTGGTAGTGTGCCTGTGCTGAATGGAGGCTGACAGTGTTGTCCTAGTGTTTGTTTGGCTACAAGTCCCATGTGTGTCACTGTGCTTCCCACAGCATGACCCAGGGTGGTGGTTCTTTGTGGGATAATTAATTTTAGTGTGAGGCAATGCATTTTCCCAGGTGTGTTGTGTGTAGTTTGTGTTAGGGGTGTGTGTGGGGAGAGCTGCTGGTAACTATGGTCATAGCTGTCAGTCCTCCTTCCCACCCAGCCAGATATCCCACCATGGAACGTGCTTCCATTGCAGGGAGTGCAAGTTGTCTTTCAGGATGTCAGTCAGTGGTGTCCTGCTGTTGGATGGTGCCCAGTTCCCAGCAGGGCCTTGTGCTCCCCACAGCAGTAGCCAGTGTCAGCCATCTTGTCAGTTGTTTTCCACTCCCTGTGATGTGAGCATGGTTCAGAGTGGTGTTGATGGGCGTATTGTGAGGGTGGGCAATATCTGTGACTACAACTCCCATGATGCTATTGGCTACACTGACTTGACCAGCATACACAGAATTCCTTCCTTTCTGTGGGATTCCCTGTGTGGTGGTTTTGTAGTGGTGGCTACATATCTGACAGTGTTTGTTGGTTATATTTGTGCTACTGCCTAGCTTTATTTGTTGTAGGGTTTGTACATGTCATGACACAGTTACATATCACTATGAGATGGCAAGTATTGTGTTTATCTGACTGACATACACATCTTGGGATGATTCTGTTTTTGTTGCTGTGTATTTGCTAAGGGTGCATGGTTTGACTATCCCCTTGACAGTGATGTGTGTGTATTGTCACACAATATTGGATATATTGGTTGTGTACTCACCAGGCTCTGGGATGTTTTCTAGTCCATAAACGCTCACTGGTGGTAGGATGGCCCGCACCTTCTCCTCCCAGGGCCTGAGGTATAGTGGTTTGGCAGGAGGGCCACTGCCAGTGTGTTGGCTCAAGATGTAATCCTTCTTCAGCAGGTCCCTGACCCTCCTGCGCACATCATACCACCTGTTCTGGATGTCTTCCTTTGTGCACAAACATGGTGATTGTGCGTTCACCCTGTCGACGATCCTCGCCCACATCTTGGTTTTCTGCGACATGGGGGTCTGTTGGACCAGTGTACCAAACAGCTGTGACTCTACCCTGAGGATCTCATCTACCAGGACTTCCAATTCACTATCTAGGAACTTTGGATTCTTCTTGGGGGGCATGGTGATGGGTGGTGGTGGTGAGTGATGTGTGTTGGTGTGCAAGTGAGGGTGTGTGAGTGTGTGTTTTGCTGGGTGTATGTGAGGGTGCTATTTGTTGAGGTGCTGATGGTGTGTGGCTTGTGTGATGGATGAGCTGTGAGTGTGTGTGTGGTTGCTGTCTGTTGGTGTTCTGTGCTGGCAGGTAATTTGAATTTGCAAAGGATCATGGTAGAGATTTGTGTCCTTTATATGGGTGGAGTTGTGGGTGTGTCTTTGTTCCCTGTTTGCACCCCCAGTATTTATTGGCTTTGTAATTGCTTGTTTGGCCTTTTTTTGTGTGTTTTTCCCTTTGTACTTTTTGTGCATGTAGGAGACGTTCTTCTGACTGAGTCGGACCCTGCAGTTGTCTCGTGCGAGCTTCTCCGAGTCGTTCACGCTGTGTTTGTGCTGTTTTATGTGCTGCGTACGCGTCGGTCGCGGTGTATTGGGTTGCTTCGGCTCGCTGTTTTGTATGCGTGTCGGTCGTACGGCTTGAGCTCCGTGCGACTCGGTCGTGTTTTCCACGCGTTGCATCGTACTTGGCGGGCCGGAGTTCGCGGGTACATTTTGTTCGGGATTCTTCCTGGTGCGTGTCGGTCGGTTCGATTTGCGTGCTTTTCCGGCCGGATAGCTGTTTTCCGCGCGGTTCGGTCGTTCGTATTGTGTTCCGTACGAGTCGGTCGGATTTTGCACGCTTTTCATCGTACTTTGCGGGTCGGGCTGCACCGGTACGTGTCGGTCGGAATAAATTCCGGCTCCGAGTCGGTCGGTACGTTTTCCGGCCCGAATCGGAATCGGCCCCTTTGTGTGTCCGAAAACTTTGTCCATGTCTAAATGCCAAACGTGGGTAGGGTTGGAACCCTTAACCTTTACCTCATTGGTTAGGGTGTCCTTAAGGGCCATACTCACCCACTAGCTTGTGCTATCTCGTGGTATCTACAGGCACCCACTTCAGAACACTCCTGGACCTGTGGAAGATCAAAAGAGGATTGAACCTGCTGTCTGGGACTTGAGAAGAGCCTAGAAGACTGTCCCTCAAGACAATGAAGTGGACTCCAAGGGTTATAAGACTGACCTCCTGATAAAGCTACAGGGACATAGCTCCGGTTCTCCTTATTGGATTTTTTTCATTTTATTAAATTTTACTCTATTTTGTGTATATATATTGTTTTGCATTTCAACTTTATTACTGTTTTAGTATTGCATAAATATTGTATACATTGCCTCTAAGTTAAATCTTCTGTTCTGTGCGATAGCTACCAGTGGGATGAGCTCAGGTTAATTTAGTGACTTTGAGGGTCCCCTGAAAAGTATTGTGTTTATTACCTTAGGTTGGTACCTTATTTCCTCAACTAATATCCCAATGTCTTACACTTAGGGTGTAGGCTTACATCCAATAATAGATGGTTTCTGTCTGTTGATTTTAAATAAAAAGTAGTCTGCATTTAATTGCTCAGGGGAGTACTCACAAACTGCATTTTCTAGTACCCTTAGTAGTACTACAGTAGTACTACTAACATTCTTCAAAATGCTGTTCACATACATACGTACATACAGAAGTCTACTCCTTTGCCCCTCCTATCTTTTATATGCAGAGATCTCTGTCCCAACTGTTAAGATCTCCACACACATAAGTATATGTTTTAGTAGTAATTGTGGAAGGGGCGGAGCAGTGGCAGGAAAATGGGGAATACCTGCTACTAAATGGGAGAAGTTAAAGGAGGAGGAAGGAAAGGTTAAGGGATTCCTATGGAGCGGTTTAAAGAGGGACATGCACCCACCCACAAAAGTGTAAGCCCATTCATAAACTGCCCTTTTATAGTTGCCGCAGCCAAAAAGGGTCCAAAACAGTTGAAAATATACTCCAGCTCAAAACTCGAGTCAATCCAGCAGGACATATGACCAACCACTAGCACTGCAGCACCTTCCCACAGAAAATAATGGAGGTAGGGACTTAAAATAAAACTCCATAGGAACTAATTTTAAAATAAATTACATTTTTTAAACTATTTAAAAATATAAATACTTGTTATTTAATTTTTTCCAAAAGGTCTATAAGTAAAACATATTTTCTTAATTATTGTATTATCTTTTTCACCAAAAAGTTAATGAGCCAATAATATTTCTTAAAAACAAGTTAAATTACTTTTTGTCATTTTATTTTACTTTCTTTATTGGTTTTCACATGCTCCCATATATATTCAAATATGAACAATAAATTGTATGACACATATGACTGACAAAAAGTTTCAGTTACATTGCACAGCTGTGGTTCCAGACTCTGGTTATACATTTACAGTAGTTGTATCTTCAAGTCCGTCTTAAGTCGCCTGCTTCAGTAGATAAGTAGCACAGGAATTCAAATAGGTACATGTATCGCACAGGCACCACTTTAGAGCTGTTCTAACCATATAATGGACTCATAGATAAACATTACAATTTTGAGCATAAACCTACTTCCAGTACCAGTTGTTGAATGCTAGTAAGGCAGTCTCCCCAAGAAGTCCAGGGACAGTAACCAGGACAATGGCCACACAAGTGGACGAGGGCAGAGGGAGAGGATGAGCGGCAGTCCCCCGGGCAGCTGGCCTGTACGCCCACATCCGAGGTGCGTAGCCCAGCCAGCTCATATGCATTGAATCACTGAGTGCAAAATGGAGCAGGTTACTCCCCATCTCAAATGAACACTGGGTTAAGACTCAGAGATCAAGATGCTAGAGATTACCTCCCCACAAGACTGCCAAGTGCCGTCTGCAGAGTCCTTGGTATTCTTCAGTGCACTTGATTATTATCAAGGCTTTTAGTTACAGGTTGTCCTGCACTACTCATTTTCATTTTGAGCACCATCACCCACAAGGGTGATTTCCAAATACCCAGTTCACACTGACCTCTTGAACACCATTCACCAAGAGAGAGTGGCCTCCATATACCATTACCTGAAGAGGCACTCAGCAGCTGTGTTTCTCTCTCTATCTCTTCCCCATATTCCCCTTTCACTCTTCGGTGTTTAGTCCTATAGCTGCAACACTTACGCCAGGAAAGGCAGGTTTGGGTTCACCGTGGATTTGAAGCTCCTTGGTCCCTGTAAACTAAATGCCATGGTGAAAGAGAAAAGACTTCCTTCCACCTTATGACTAAAACTGTAATGTTGCTGGAACCCTGGACATGGCCAGCTTTAGCGCTGGTGGCGCCCAGTGCAACAACGTTTTTGGCATGCACCTCCGTCTCCACGAGTTCCCTCACTACCAAGCTCTGCCAGTGCCCCTCATCCCTCCACAGCCACTCTTTCGTATGCTTTTTATTTGTTTTATAGCGATAGTCATACTAGTGTAGGGTGTCAGAGCACTTTACATCACACACACATTATATAGAGCCAATGAATCATATGTGTTTATTTCAGCCTGTAGGAAAGGTTACATAAGACAATGAGGGTTACAAGGTGTAGAAATCACGTCATCCATATTAGTAGGTAGTATATTTTAAGAGTGTTTGGTCTGGAGAAGCACAAACTCAGGATTTAAAACATACCACAGTGGTTGGCTTTACTAATAAGAATGTATTTCTTCCCAAATGAACCATGTTTATCAATATTAGGATAATGAAAGACTGGGGAAAAAACATAACGTTCTAACCTATATCATTCAGTTTGCATCCAGCTCTTTAATGCCAGTTCATAGATCCCTGTTCTACATTAGGGTTGCAACATATAAGCTGCAAGTAACAGAAGGATCTCTTTGACAAAAGCAGTAACCTACTGAGCGATCCACATAAAATACAGTTCAGTGATTTGCATGGTACACGTTTTTCAGCAGGCACATTAACCCTCTGCACTGCCTTAGCATGAATGGAAACTGCCACTAGGCAAAACCCAATCTCTCTCCATCAGAAACATTAATCACCAGAGCTATCTTGACATTTTTATTATTTGCTGAAAACTGCTAGACACACATGGAACTCTGCAACAGGCACCAGGTGCGGCTGGCAGCAGTCACACCGCCTTGGAGCCGGCCTTGACCCTGGAGACACTGACTGCTTAATGCAAGCCCACCAATCAGCTCTTCCAGAGTCACCAGAGTTACCTGCATCTATTCTCTCAACTGCACATTTAATCTGATTGCAGCAACATGTGTCTGGGCCACTGGGCCTGAATTTGGACCATGATGGTGGAGACGTATTCACCGTGGGTGACTCATAACAGCATTTCTAAAGAAGACCTCATCATTTTGCATTGCCAGTAATTGTTTATAGAAAAGGTTTTGTGTAGCATTAAACATACTTCTGATTCTCGGCTTCTCAGCTCTCTTTCTTTAGTACAACGTGTATGTACATACACACCTCGAATGTGAGCAATACATTTTTTTTTAAAGTGTGTACATTTCGCATTCATTTCAAGTTTTACATGGGAAATGAAGCATCTCTCAGTCGTCAGGTGCTGTGTACATGATGGCACTTAAGTACTCCTGGAGAAGTGGATTTCCAACTACTGTTTGGAAAATCCTGTAGCTGCGCCAAGTGTTTTTCTTAGTGTTTTTGTAGGGATCTAGCTTCTGGCGCACTTTGGGGCATATTTACAACAGATTGGAGAAGAGTGGCGTTAAGCAAACATTGTTAACGCCACACTTCTCCATTCTGAAAACGCAGGGATGCGCTGTATTCACAAGAATGCGGCGCACCCCTGCGTTTCCCCTAGCGCTGGCACTGAATTCAGCTGCCTAGCGCCAACGCAGGCACCCTTGCACCATAGTGCAAGGGTGTCTGCGTTGGGGGAATGATTGTTTATGTGCAGGAAGGTCTCCTTCACATAAACAATCATTCATGGCGTTTTGAAACTTCTATGTGTGCTGTTTAATGCAGCACACATAGAAGTTGCAAAACGTAATTTTTTTATGGATTGTTTATGTGCAGGAAGGGACACCTTCCTGCACATAAACAATCAAAGGCCCTTTGCTGTTTCTATCTGTGCTGCACAACACAGCATAGATAGAAACAGCAAAAACGAGGAACAATTAAAGATTTCTCCTCGTTGCGCCTGTTAAAGACAAGGTTTTCCCTGGTCTTAATTTTGGCGCTGCCCCATATTTACGCCGCCCTTGTAAATATGGGGCAGCGTCAAAATCAATGGGTGTTGCGGTGGAACGCCCATTGCCCTCCCCTTTTACGCTAAGTATAGCGTGAAAGGGGGCCTTATTTACAAGGCAGCATTAAGCCACGTTAAGTGACTTAACGCTGCCTTGTAAATAAGGCGAAGCCCCTATCGCCACAGGAACATCACTACTGTTTGATGGCCATTTGACTGGGGCCATTAAAACTTGCGACAGGGCAGGGCCACTAATGTTCATTACTGCCTGGGGCCTAATGTTTGTCATTTTTAGTGGCTATTAATGGTAATACTGTACTGAGTCATGAAAGTACCTCTGCTCGTCTGCTTTTGAGTGGGGCTGCTAATGCTTATTACCGCCTGGGAACACTGATGCATTGATGCTCACGCATTACTGTCTGGGAGAATTAATGCTCATTACTGTCCAAGGTCATGGACTCATGCTGCATATTCACCAGACTTTGTCTGGAAGACCCCTCTCAGACTCAGAGAAGAGGGGACCAGTGCCAGGGAGCATAAAGAATCTGTATGCTAATGTGCATGCTTAGCAGCCCTCTCTCCCAGTCCCGGGACAGATAAATCGTTGGCAGTGCTTAGGTTTTGGAGAAAGATGAACAAGGTCATATTTCAGTTGTAAATGCAGAATACAATTTGGAGGGACTGAAAATTGGCACTATCATGGGTGTCTGCAATGTGTACCAAGGCCAAAAAGGTTAAATATATCCCAACAAGTACACATTAAGTTGAATTTGGTGGGGTGTAAATGTGCTATGGTTTTCATTTTATTTTGACACTTAAGAAAGCAAGATGTGTTTACATAGTGTCCTGTTTATTGTAGCATAAAAATATTTTAGTACTATTTTCTTTCCTTAAAACGTGTAAAATGGCTTCTTTCCACATTATCATCTGTAGGATAGTTGAGTGGGCTTGTGTACATGTTGCATATGTCTGTGAAATCTGTGAGTCAAAAACTGTAATTCTGCTGGCTAGACTCAGTACATCTTACTTCGATAGTTCAAAAAAGTAGTTACCATTGATTTGTCAACCTTCAGCAATTGTTATTTGACAATTTTCAGCAACTGTTATTTACTACTCCTAGAATGTGGTGGTTGCGCTTATTATAAATAGTGTAATTTGTCTCATAAAGCACTTTGTGAAGACAGCTAATTGGCAGGAGGAAGATTCAGCGACGGTTCCTCCATGAGGGCGGAGGAGCGTCACCCCCCCCCCCCCACTGCTGCCCAAAAAGCGTGAAAAAAAAATGATTTTACTACCATTTTATTTTTCACTCTGCCAGCCGAACCAGTGTGAGTGCGGGTGGGGGGACAGTGTGCCACTGCTGCTGATTGGCAGCAGTGAGAAGTGATCACTTCAGTTTGACTTTGGTGGTCTTGGAACGGGGCAGTCATGCCGCCGCCCGCTCCAAGACTGCCAAATCCAAAATAGACCACCCCCAGATTACGATTTTTTTGTCTTTGGCGGGCGGTTCTTTAGTGGTCCCACTGCGGTGCCTATGAAAAAGGCTCCACAATGAGAGCGTCAAAGGCAGTTCCTGCAGGGCATGGATTGTCAAGTCCATGCCCTGAAGGAACTGGGAGTGCATACATACAGGGGGCACACAATGTGCTCCCCTGCATGCATTCCCTGGCGTAGAGGCAACGGGGGGCCCTGTAAGGCCCCCTTTGTTACCTCACGCCACACTTTTCATGGCGGGCTCACCGCCATGAAAACTGAGGCGGTGAGGAAACTCCCTATATGCTTGGCGGTGCCGCAGCGGCACTGCCAGGATATTAGGGGCTTCAGACCTCTGCAAGACCACCAGGGATCGCAGGTCCCTGGCGACAGCAGTGTTCCTATGGCGGTCCGACTGCCCCACTTTTAATAGGGTGGTCGGACCACCGGTGCGGTGGTAGCTGCACCGCCACCATGAGTTTGGCGATCCATCGGACCGCCAAACTCATAATAAGGCCCTTAGACAGCTGGGTGGAGAGTAGACACAGGCCTCCATTGCCTTTAGAAGCACTGAACCAGCCCGCTCCAGCAGGGACATCTTAAGGATTTTGGGGGCCCTGGGCCAAACATATTTTGGGGGCCCCTGTTCAGAGCAGCTTTGAATTTATGATCCAATTTGAGCCCCTGTTTCCCACGCCGTTTCCGCTTCCTCAGCTGCGTTAGCGATCCAGTTTGCATCATAGGCATTAGCCTATACATTCCCGATGTAAACGGACGCGTGCAGCTGACAGCAGTAGGATTTAGTGTTTCCTGCCCTGCTACTAGGTTTTTAATACTTTTTAAATTGTATATGTGTGGCTGAATTACTCTGTGCTTTTTAACAGTTTCTCCTACCTACGCGCACTTGCACTTTACTTTATTCTGCTTGCCTACACCTCCTTAGCTGCTCCAATTCGCATCTCGCTTTTCCTCCAGTCCTGGTCCGCCGCGGCTGATACACCGATTGTGCGGAGGGCTGGGGCTACTATCAGGCTCCTCACTTCCGCCCACGCAGTTTCCGCTTCCTCAGCTGCGTTAGCGATCCAGTTTGCATCATAGGCATTAGCCTATATATTCCCGATGCAAACGGATGCACTGCAGCGGGCGCGCCACTGGCGCGCCAAAAGCATGCCCGTCTGCGCTTGTCAGCGTCCCGGAGGCGTCCGGCGCCGGCCATGCTGCCCAGCTCCCCTCCGATGAGTTTCTTCCACTATATTACAATAGGGAAAAACTGCTTAGCCTTAGGCGGCTACCATTATGTCAGTGTACAGCGGCTGATCCGAGCTTGGAGGTAGACTTTCGATACAAAAGTGCAACTGGTCTCTCCTGCAGTCCAGGAAACTCGCACCCAAGATCCTCCCACGCAACAATAAGTGTAAAAACAATAAGAAAACAGAGGACTTAAAGGCCACCCTTTTAAATTGTCGCTCTATGCAAAAGCATGAACCACACATTTATGACCTACTGTTAGACGAACAGCCTGATCTTTTATTTCTCACTGAGAAGTGGCTGTCTGAAGCCTCAAACCCTACTATCACCTCGGCCATCCCTACGGGTTATAAAATCCTTAGGAGGGACCGACCGAGTGGGAAGGGGGCGGTGTCGCCATAATTTACAATCAAAAACTAGACTGCTCTCCCATCCCGATGGAAAACATCGAGGGCGCAGAGTCCTTAGGCTTCCGCTGTACCTTATCCCCCATCATAGCATAGCTGGTTTTCTGATTTACAGACCTCCCGGTGCAATTGGAAATGTTATTACTACGCTTAATACAGCCACCACCTCCATGGACTTAAAATACAACAACTGCCTTATTCTGGGAGATTTCAATATACATATGGACAATGGAAAAGACCCTCAAACAATTTCCTTGTTGGAGACGCTGCAGGCCTGCAACATGTTTCCATCTATTTCTTTGGCCACCCATGGGAAGGGCCATACCCTAGACCAAATCTTTCACAACTTTGAAATATCAGTAAGCCTACCTCTTCCCATTACCTGGTCTGACCACCTCCTATTAAAATTCGTCATTCCCAACTCTGCACAGCCCCTCGGACTAACTCAGGGCAGAGGGTCCCTAATTACAGAACGTTCCATAAAATATCCATCCCGATGTTAGCAGACGCCATCGGTCATTCCTCACCGGAGCTGTCTGGCTGCCCGATTCGGACGCCCTCTCAATAGATTCATGGCTCCGAGCCAACATTGGTGCAGCAGTACCGATTGTTTCCCGCTCCTCAAAGAGGTCGGCCCCACCGAGCTCCATGGTTTAACGATTCCCTCAGACCTAGCAAAAGAAATTGTAGAAAAATGGAACGAAAATGACGTAAATCCTATCTACCTGAGGACAGGAAGGTGTATAAAGACACCTTAAAAGCTTATTACATTCTCGTGAAGGCAGCCAACAAAAACTTCTTTCAAAGCAAGATAGAAAATGCCCAAAATAAGAGTAAGGAAATCTTTAGCATAGTTAAATCCTTTACCGCCCGAAAGCCAGCACAAAGGAAGGGCCATGCACGGAAGAATGGTCTAAGCAAATAGCTCAATTCTTCCACAAAAAGATCTCCGTGATCCAACAAGCCTTCACTAACATCTCAGAGGAAGAACTGACCTTCTACCTTAGTTCTAATAGCAAATTTCACCTCTTGGATCCTCCATCTTTACTAACTTTCCCTGAGTTTCAGCTTGAAGAGTCACTGACCCTTCTCCAAAGCATTAAGTCTGGCTCTCCTACCGACCCATGTCCAGCGAATATCCTGAACCTATTAGCTCCCACCATAAACCTCACGGTAAACCAGCTCTTTAATGCTTCCCTCTCCTCAGGCAACATGCCGAAATTATGGAAGAATGCTAAGGTTCTTCCACTGATAAAAAAGGCTAACGCCAAACCGATGGAGCCTGCCAACTACAGGCCAATCTCCCTTCTTCCGGCCCTCTCCAAAGTATTAGAGAAGCATGTAAACAAGGCCCTCCAAAAACACATTGAAGATGGGAAGCTCCTTCATGAGTCCCAATCCGGTTTTAGGGCTAACTACAGTACGGAGTCCGCTCTGCTGGAAGTGACTGAATTTCTCATGGGTAAGCTGGACCAGGGAGGCAAGGCTGATCCAGCGGTATACCAACAACAGATACTCTACTACCATATACTCACCTGGGCCCATAAACACACACAACTGAGTAGACCGCTGGTTTAGTTAAAGTTTCATATTTCAAGATTAGTTATTTCTTATTCCTAACTAACCTTTTCACTGATCAAAAAGTTCTTTCCTCTGGTCGATGGACCATTAGTTGAACTAGTTGATGGTGATAATTAACATAATTCTTAACTATTCTTTTCTTTAAAATAAAAGATCACAGACTCGGGGAGTTTTAAAACCTTTATCTAAATTAAATGCATGTGAACCATTTCAAAATTACAGTGCAATCACCATCTTTCTTAGGAGAGAAAATTCAATTGATTAAACACCAAGCATATACTTCGGACTCATACAATGA
The DNA here is from genome assembly GCA_963921515.1 of Calotriton arnoldi. Classification (NCBI taxonomy): domain Eukaryota; kingdom Metazoa; phylum Chordata; class Amphibia; order Caudata; family Salamandridae; genus Calotriton; species Calotriton arnoldi. Next base: position 1,021,487 of record CAWUFW010006879.1, read on the forward strand.
TCAATGCTCAGAAAGGGAGAGGACAGAGAGAAAAGAACATCTGCAAATAACATGAAATTATAATTACCAAGAATGGTGTGAAAGACGAAACCCCCTGGCCAAAGGGCTGGTAAGGGTCCCCCAGGATAGGTCAGGAGACAAAGACTTCAGGACAGGATAGTTGACCTCTCTAGAATACCGACGATTGCGCCGCACCCCTCTCTGACATTCTCTTCCTCCTCGAGATTCTTCTGCGATCTTCTGATCTAACCCAATTAAGTTAGGATAGAAAGTTCTGCTTCAGGTTCTGCATTCGGTTCTTCATCAGCATCTCACAGCATCTCTCCCAGCAACAGCATCTCCGACTCACAGCATCTCCAGTCCCCAACTTCTAACTGACTAACTAAAGCTACCTTAATTATACCTTCGTTTCTTCATGTTCCACCCACTAAAGTTTCAATATCGTAAAAATACGAAATATGATTGGTCAGGCAAGGGGGAAGCTCCATCACACCATGCTTACATGTCATCAAAATCAGTTCAACTATTGTTCGCAAACCCCTCCCCTTAATTTTTTTATTCATGTATTGAGTTCCCATACATATCCACATTTTATTTTGCAACATTATTATAACTTCATGAATCAGAGTCTTCTTCGCTGAATTTTTCACCATCCGTTCCCAGGGCACATCATCTGCGACCTTGGCTCCTGTTCAGCATTTAGGTCATCATTCCGAGTTAACTTTCAGTGGACATGCGCAGTCGCTTCCTCACTCAGCTTAATTCAGTTATGCGTGAGAGGCCCAAATGCGCACTAATAATAAAATCAAAAAGACAAATATTAATTTCACAAATAAATGGTCACACTGTATACCTCCCACCTCTACTCTATTCCCCTTTTCTCATTAATACTTTTCCCGCATCAGCATTAGTAAAATAGCTTGTTTTCGTTTCAGCTAAGTAGATGCCATGCATGCGAGTCTTGAAGACTCAATTTTAGTGTCTTCTGCTCATGCGCTAGAATTTCCCTCCAAGCGTTACCTCGTCATACTGCGTAGATGAAGTTGACGCATGCGCACAACAGTTTCCCTGTTAAAAGCGGTATTAGTCCGTCTTCATTGTTATCCGCATTAGTACACACATAAGCAAGCTTCACAAACCCGCGTGTTCATGTGGTGCGTATTAGTTATTCACAAACATAATTATTAATTTGTTAATAAATTATACGAGTGGATTGCCTCCGAGCAAGTCTCTTTCTCACGAGATCTTGCTCCATCAAGGCTGTTCTGATACAGCTCGATCTGTCGGCGGCCTTCGAAACGGTCCCACATGAGAGGCTCCTGGAGAGACTTGCTAACATCGGCGTGGGGGGGACCGCCTTAACATGGATGTCATCCTTCTTGGTAAATAGATCTCAGGACATCTGGCTGCCCCCTTTCTCATCCCCGGTTCCGGCCATGAATGTAGGTGTCCCTCAGGGCTCCATTCTCAGTCCTACGCTTTTTAATATATATCTATCCCCCTTGCATTTCTGGTAGAGGAAGAGGGCGCCAAAATTGTTTCCTATGCTAATGACACTCAGCTGATTTTTACATGTGAAAAAGGAACCGACTTTGACGGAGCAATGATTAGGTCTTGCCTCACAAAGGTTTTTAACTTGCTTAAGATCAATCAGCTGAAGTGCAATACTGACAAAACTGAAGTTGTTTTCTTTGGTAATCCAGAAACGCCTAACTGGAGCTCTTGGTGGCCAAAAGATCTGCCGCCCCGCCTGCGGAAAAGGAGAAAGTCAAAAACTTAGGAATTGTCATAGACAAGACACTCTCCATGCGCATTCAAATCCAAAATCTAACTGGCGCTTGCTTTGGCATACTCCGGATGCAAAAATAATTCCTGCCACTGTTACTGCTTGGGAGTAGAAAGATCGTGGTGCAGGCTCTGGTGACATCAAAGCTTGACTATGTCAACAGCTTGTACCTCGGTCTTCCCAAATCCCTTATCCAGCGCCTACAAGTGGTACAAAACGCGGCGGCCAGAGCCATCCTGAGACCTAAACCCAGATCTAGTATGACCCCTATTCTTAAGTCTCTACACTGGCTCCGCATAAAAGAACAGATCGACTTCAAAGCGATGACCATCTTCTTTAAAGCTTTCCACGGCTTAGGAGCCGGCTACCTAAATAAGCGCATTAATCGCTACATAACATCTAGACCCCTGAGATCTTCCAATGCCAACCTGGCCATCGTGCCTAAAATATGCTGTGCCCGCACTGGAGGCAGATCCCTCGGCTTTCTAGGTGCAAAATTGTGGAATAGACTCCCTGAGTCTCTGAGACTAACCACAGACCTACTCTCTTTCAGGAAGAACTTAAAAACCTGGCTTTTTAATAACTTATAGGTCTTTTACGCACGTTTTCCTCCCGCTGTCACGCGCCAGGACACTCTAGTCTGAGTAGCTGCGCGATTTATTAAATACACTATTTAATTTCATTTCATTAGGTCCCTGGCAGTGCAAAGGAACACTCGTCCAAATTCTAAGGGCCTTATTTATGAGGCCTTGTTTCACTTTTATGCCGCTGGTGCGTCACTTTTTGTGACGCACCGGCAGCGTAAAAATGTGCCATGTTGCGCCCTATTTACAAAGTGACACATCTAGGCAGATGCGTCACTTTGTAAACCCCAGCACCACATTATACCTGCGCCAGGTATAATGTATGCAGGGTGGGTGTTCCCCCGCAAAAACCCTCGTAGAAGTGGCGCATTGAAATCTATGAGAACTCAGTGCGCCACTTCTAGGGCGCCATTGCATCAATATCTTACACCAGCTTCACAGCAGGCGTAAGACTGATGCAGGCCCTTTCACATGGGGCTTGCCCCATGCGAAAGGACACATTGCTGGAGTTAAGTCTATTTTCAGACACATCCCAGCAATGCATCACTTTTGCGCCTACAGATACGTCAGAAATACTAACGTATCTGTAACTCCTTGCGACATGATGCGTCATACAGTAAATATGACGCATCCATCATGTCGCAAGGAGAGCGCACTAGAAGTGACGCATCCCTGTTTTCACACAGCGATGCGTCACTTCTCATAAAAAGGCCCTAAATGTGTTTACATCTAATATTCAGGGATGGTTATGTGTGTTTTCAATATTGTAACACAGCAGCAGCTCACCAATATTACTGCAAATAATCTCTGTGATGCCCTCCCATTTCTTATATGTTAGGCCTTGTTTTGATCTAAAAGAAACTTTTTATGTATATTGCATGAAACATAAAGACAACATTTTTCTGCAAAATGGCTGTACTGAACTCTCACACATCAGGTACATAAAAAATAAATTGAAGGAAAACAGTGTTTAAAACAATCTGTTTAAGAAATAGTCAAGGTCATTAGGGCAAAACTCTAGAGAACGGAGCTGACTCTGTCAGGGGGCCCCCTGAAAGGCTGGGGCCCTGGGCCAGAGCCCACTTTGCCCATGCATTAAAACGTCTCTGCGCTCCAGCTAATCAAGGTGCTTCACTCATGCTGCTTAACATTGTCAACAGCATGAGAGCAGTGCTTGGATTGGATAAGGGAGTTGGCTGTGGAACCTTGCTCTCAGAGCCAGGGACTGGAGGACATCGAGAACGTACTGCTGGCTGCTAAGGTAAGTTAAACTTTTAATAATAATAATAAACTTTTACACATTTAATTTTTCTGCTAGAAGTACTTTTTTTTATATTTAAATAATGTAATGTGACTGGTGCTCACATACGTTTTGCTGGTATTGTGCCTCACCATTTTTGCATGTCACCAACCACCACTGAGGAAGATAATTATCATTGCTTAATTTGGTGACATTGGTCTGTGCTAGTGTGCAATAACTTTATTCTGTAGAATTGACACACAACCTGAGATTTTCCGTTCCCATTGGCACAGCTCTAGGCACTATCTTATAACAATTTTACTTAAAGGACTTAGGGGCATATTAGCAAGAACCTCGTTAAAATTATCGCCGTTTTAGCGGCAGGAAACTGCCGCTAAAACGGCGATAATGGATTTGCTAATATGCTTTATAGAATTCAATAGAAGCCCAGGTTAGATGTCCTGCACATCTAACCTGGGCTTCTATTGAATTCTATAACGCATATTAGCAAGTCCATTATCGCCGTTTTAGCGGCAGTTTCCTGCCGCTAAAACGGCGATAATTTTAACAAGGTTCTTGCTAATATGCTCCTTATTTTATCCTTGACAGAGAGATGCAGAATCTTCCCTCTGCCAAGGTGCTGCCTAACAAGCAATACCTACAAGGTAGGGGCAGAGGTGGGAAGGCCACCAATCAGGTGGCGTTGTCCCACCTTTGTTTGCTTGAGCATGCTGGAAATCGAGTGGTGATATTGGCTACCAGATTTTCAGAGGGCCTGGTGGCGAGTGAGGATGGCTGTGGGACAGTGGTGGAACCCCTGACTCTCCCTCCCTAGGGCTCAGGGAGTCCCTGGGAATTCTCGTCTGACCTGCCTCCTATACCTAGGGAGGGGAACATCCTCCCTTCTCCACAAAATCACAAAGCAACATGGAAATCGTTTGGATTACCAAGGTGCCTTGTGTCCCCTGGTTCCGTGGGATCCCTCTCCGCCTACTGCTGTGCAATCCTGGGGATTCCCGCAGGCTAGCAGGTAGAGGGTCCACTTCTGCACTTCATACAGATATACAAAGCTTGAAGAGAAAGGAAAGAACTATAATACACCCCAACAAAGAGAACTAAATAATGTACATTTAAATGGCATGAATCTCACCAAGTTGTTTTTCATTATGCATGACGAGGAATTGCTATCTAATTATTCATTAATGCTAGTGTAAAACATTGCCGGCAGGAAATTTATTTAAAATAAAAAAAAGAGTTTACCTGTAAACTCATTAATACGCTCAAGACAGTTTTATATTTTTCAACAATTAATTTTATAGAGATATGCAAATGTGTTTTGCAGTTAACAAAAGTCCCTTAAACAACCAAACAGTTTTTGAGAAGTGAAATAATTACTGTCTGCGTCTATGTTAATTTACATTTTATATTCTTGGGAAAAAGTAAGCTAAAGTGCGGAAAAAGGATCCATGCAAAGCACACCATGCACTTTCATGCACCGTGGCTAGCACGCACCCCCAAACCTTCCACAGCATGCTGTCAACCAGTTCTCCTGCCCAGAGGTTCTAGGCCTCAGTGTGTCCCTCAACAGCCCCCCAGCAGCCTCTTGAGGCCTTATCAGGAGTTCTAGGAGCCAGTGTTTATAGATACAGTGGAGATATGCTAATGTATAGAACTGTTTTCAGTAATTTATTGCTTAGAGAAATTCTACTTCACAAGATGTTTTACATAGTTGTAAAACATTGAGTGAGAAGAAATAATAAAGCAAACAAATATGGAACAATGCAGATTGTATCTGGATATAAGAAGTGTACATTTATTCAGCATATCTAGCTGTGCAGCATGGGCAGTATGTTTTACAGTTTATGTGCAGGAAACACAAACACAGGCACACACACATATTGTTTTCTTTTTCTCTCACTTAAAGTGACATTAAGGGTGCAGTGTAAAAGCTAAAAAACATAAAATACACCAGAAATGGTAAACTGCTCCAATAGCAACTCACTCCCCCACCATGCTCTGTTCATGGACTAAACCATGCTACATGACAGAAGAAGATGAACAAGACCACTGATCCCAATATCTGTAAATCTTTCGGTAAGGATCAAGGGACCCATGGCACCAAACAGCAGAAAGACCTCTGTCCTTTCCAGATATAAAAATACCTGCTGAGCAACCATGCCCTTGACACAATAACCAGCCCTGGAAGTAACAAGACTGGTTTAAAGTTATTGAATTAGTACTATCAAGGTTACCCAGTACAAGCAGGGGAAGTTACTAAGGCTTTTCATCTAGAGGGAAAAGATCCAGTAGAGAGGGGCAAATTGAGGAGTTCAGTCGTAGTGAGGTTTTTTGTCATATCTGAAAATGTTTGCATTAATATAAAATTAACACATAAACAACAAATGTTATTTGAAGAGAAAATACGTTCATATGTGTTTAGATTGACTATTGCTAAGGTAGGACTGCATGTTAACAAGGCTACCATAGTTTGGCATCTTGCTTTGTGACATGTGAAAATCTTATTTCTAGGTGATGCTGGAGTTCTAATGAATGAACGTGATGTTCTTTTTCCTTTCCCATGTGGCCATGGAATGTTTTAATGACTAGCGCATTTAAGAGACACCTTCAGGGTACAGGCTGGCTCCTTCATCTCATCGTGGTGCAGATATTGTAAGTTTGAAGGACGCTGAGAGAAGCTTGTGTTGTGGAAGATCCTGAGAACCTAATTAGCATATGATTATATCATCTCCCTTTAACCTGATTGGACTGTCTCATGAGAACTGACTGTAGGTGTATCAAATGTTAGAACTGTATGATTTAAGCTAGTGCAATATAGATTAGAGTCAGTGAGTTAGAGTGTTTTCGACACAACTTAGAACAGAGCAGAACAGGAGATTTAGGGCCTGATGTTTTAACATTAGGTATAGCGATTACCTAATTGTGAGTATCTCTGAATCGCAGCTAGGAAATCGCTATTCCTAATTTATGAAACTTTTTAATTTTAAAATTGTGATTTCTATTGGTTCGCAAATCGACCTATCGCATAAATATTAATGAGGTAGGTCACAATTTGCGACCCACTAGGAATCTCCACCACCACAGAGACGATAAACTGCTGGGATCAGGAGACCACCATGTCTGTGATTGCTTTTTAATAAAGAAATCTTTTTTTTAAATGCTGCCTGTTTCCCGCAAATGGGAAGGGGTCCCCTTGAGACCCCTTCCCTTGTCTGAATGTAAAAAAAAGTTTGTTTAAAAGGAGACAATGGTCCACGGGACCACTGTGTCTTCTTAAACCAGCAAAAAAAAAAGAAAGAAACTTTTCTTTTAATGCAGTCCCTATTTGCGAAAGCTGGTAGTCTGTAAAGATTCATGTTTTATGACCGGAATTCGGTCACAAAAAAATTATACCTACCATTCTGATTCGGTATTTGGAAGGGACGCCCCTTCCAAATATCGATTTGGTATTTGGTAGCAAACACAAATTGTGATTCGGTAACGTGTTACCGAATGCAATTTGATGTTTGTACATAGGAAAAAAAAATTGGTCGCAAACCACCTGATTCTGCAAATGGGGCCATTAGCGACCTCAAGAAAGCTTTGTACATCTGGCCCCTTAAGTACTCGCTTAGAGTGAGAGGGCTGACATTTCTTCACCTTCCCCCGGAGAAGACGCCATGCCAGTTCGTCCTCTTACTTATAATACTGACTTGATTTGAACTTCATAATATTTGATGCACTCATATTTGATCAATTGATACTAAACTGATTTTGACTTGTGTAAGCCATTAACCTTTAATAAACCCTTAGGTTTGAAACTTGATCATTTTCTGTCTTTGTTGTGGAGCCTAATGTGCTTCACATTTATTTAATGTAATGATTTGTAGAAACTATAGCATTTTTTTGTTTGAATAAATTAATAAAGTACCAGCTCATCTCAAAACGCTTATGAAGCATATGTGTGTGTTTAACTCGGATCACTGACAGAATATCGACAACAAAAATGTCGGGGTACAAAAATATCGGGAAAAAAATATCGTTGTCAAAAATATCGTTGTAAAAAATATCGTTTTTTTTAAATGCTTAAAAGATAATGTAAAATAAAGTAAATAATACATATAATTAAAAAAACTTAGGGGTCCATTACGATGACTGGCGGATGCACCTCCGCGATGCTGGCGGTGGGATAAAACGATGTTTTCCGCCCGTGAGCAGCGGTGCCCCCGTCCGCCATATTACAATGGCCAAACACAGCCCATTGTCCGACCGCCGCAGTGCAACTCGGACCGCAATCAAAACGCGCCCGCGGCGGAGACAACCAATCCAGAGCCACCGCCGTACACAATGACGTCCCTCCCACCGTACAAATTAGGATGCGCAAAACAGCCAGGCCCACCGCAGCAGAGAAACCGGCCATTCTGAGCATACGGAAGCACCACAGCGGAGCGCGAAATCGACAACCGGAGCCGAACGCCATGGACCCGGCACTACACGTCTTCCCGGCACTGTACATGATCCACCTACAGCAAGCCATGGACCGTCGCGGACGCCGACGCAGTTATGCCATCACACAACTCCGCTAACAAACACAACCCACAAATCCATGTCCGATGTAAGGTGCCTGCCCCCACCAGACACCCTTGTGGGGACAGGAACACAACCACAGGTGTAGCCACACATGTCCCACCTGCCACTAGTCCACCCCTCCACACCCAGGCCACCATGTCCGCGATCCTGAAATAATGCCCAGTTCACGTGACCGCAGCGGTGAATCCGCGAGTAAAAATGCACACAATGCAGTAGCCTGGGCCAGCGCAAGGCAGGGGCAGTGCCCAAAGTACACAGGGCAACACCTCCCCACTCCACACACTAGGCCCACCCACACCATGAAGGGACATGCCATGTGATCTCCCTGTGCCCCCACATGGCCAAAAAGCAGCCAGGTGAACACACACACTGCACCACACAACAAACAACTAGGGAGACAGCCTCATCAGGTGTGGCTGCAGAGCAACACACATCGTACAAGCACTGGGCCAGGGGAACACACACACCACAACAACACCACATTTGTGGCAAGTAAACTGAGTCCAAGCACTAATTAAACACACACAGATAATGAACAAACACTCCAATGGACACACAGCCTGTCAAGTCACACAGACATACCCCACACTGACACACAGCAACAAACACAGACCACATGCCAACAGCAATGGAGGACAACAAATAGGAAACCCAAAGTGAGGTGCACACAAATGCAATGGCAAGGAGCTGAACACCAAGAATGTGTATATCACATGCAAGGGAAGGAACACATTACATCCACCCCAGTCAAAAAATCCACACATGGCAGTCACAGTGAGTGAAGTCAAACCACAGTCACCACACTGCAACAACTCAGGGAGACAGCAAGGCAACCCATGAATAGGCACAGGGATGAAAGGAAGGGTATGAAGTCCAACCCTGATCAGCCACACATCAGAATCAAAATACATCACTGGAGTATGTCAGCAGCACAACACACAGGGCCCATTGCAACACTCCATGACAGTCAAACACAAGTATGAACCTTCACACAACCCCCACACCCATCCCACCTGCAGCACACAACACCAGTGACAAACACACAGAAGCTTGCCAATAACATCCAGTCAAGACACTGACAATCAAACACACCCCCTGGGTGGTATCCACAAACATCACACTCAGGTATGGCAGTACCACTGTACGCACAAAAACAACAGTCAAACACTGAACACAATCAAAACACACACACAGAACTACTACAACAACAGACAAGACCTGTGCAGCTAAACAGTGCAAATTCTATGGGAGCACAGACACAACAGGAGTACACAACCACATCAGTCATGAAAAACGCACAGACAACATACCACAACACATATAAGAAGTGCATCCACTAAAAACAATAATGGAGAGCAAAAGGCAGAAATGCCTACAATGACACATAGACAGACATACCGCAACACCCATCCACTCAAAATGGTGTCACAGTGTACCACATGTCTGCACATGCACAACCATGACCATAGACACATCAAATGTGAGAGGAGAAAACACCAAGGACGCACATAAAACAAGCACGGCAACCACAATAGACCTCAGTCCATGTGACAGACACACAAGTAAGGCACAGCACAATGGCAACACACCTGAATCAAACACAACAACAAAACACACACACTGACAGGAAAATAGAACACCACACACAGAGCAACTGTCAACTGCATGACACAACACAACACAAACACTGCACACAGCCACATCAGTCACAACACATGCACAGGCAAAGATATCAACATGCTACAACAGCCAAACATCAGGGGGTGCACAACAGGCAAGGACAAGGCAACATCAACTCACAGCACTGCATGCACACCAAGCAGTGTGTGCACAACACACATACCAGTAACAAACAGAGATGAGTGACACACCATGAACACACACAACAACAATCTAAACATCACACACACAACAACACACCCAGGAAGTCAATCAGTCCACAGCAAACACACATACTACCAAGCCAACACACACAGATGCAGAAACAAGACATTGGCAATGTTGAAGTGGAAAATAGAGCATGTGTCACAGTAAACAATACCCACACAGTAACCCTTTCATTTAGCAAGGACACTGACAAGGCAGACAACAGGAGTAAATGTATTCTTTTTATTTACATTTCACACTGTCATGCAGCAAAAGTCAGACAAGAGCAAGGCCAGTGGCCAGTTCAAAGTTTAGGTGAGGTACATGAGAAGCTGCACAGGCCAGGGGCAAACAGCAGTGAACAGCAAGGCCAGTGGCCAGTCCAAAGTGCAGGTGAGGTACATGAGATCCTGCACCGGCAAGGGGCAAACAGCAGTGAACAGCAAGGCCAGTGGCCAGGACACAGTGCAGGTGAGGTACATGAGATCTTGCACGGGCAAGGGGCAAACAGCAGTGAACAACAAGCCCAGTGGCCAGGACACAGTGCAGGTGAGGTACATGAGAAGCTGCACAGGCCAGGGGCAAACAGCAGTGAACAGCAAGGCCAGTGGCCAGTCCAAAGTGCAGGTGAGGTACATGAGATCCTGCACAGGCAAGGGGCAAACAGCAGTGAACAACAAGGCCAGTGGCTAGGACACAGTGCAGGTGAGGTACATGAGATCCTGCACAGGCAAGGGCCAAACAGCAGTGAACAGCAAGGCCAGTGGCCAGTCCAAAGTGCAGGTGAGGTACATGAGATCCTGCACGGGCAAGGGGCAAACAGCAGTGAACAGCCAGGCCAGTGGCCAGTCCAAAGTGCAGGTGAGGTACATGAGATCCTGCACAGGCAAGGGGCAAACAGCAGTGAACAACAAGGCCAGTGGCTAGGACACAGTGCAGGTGAGGTACATGAGATCCTGCACAGGCAAGGGCCAAACAGCAGTGAACAGCAAGGCCAGTGGCCAGTCCAAAGTGCATGTGAGGTACATGAGATCCTGCACGGGCAAGGGGCAAACAGCAGTGAACAGAAAGGCCAGTGGCCAGTCCAAAGTGCAGGTGAGGTACATGAGATCCTGCACAGGCAAGGGGCAAACAGCAGTGAACAACAAGGCCAGTGGCCAGTCCAAAGTGCAGGTGAGGTACATGAGACCCTGCACGGGCAAGGGGCAAACAGCAGTGAACAGCAAGGCCAGTGGCCAGGACACAGTGCAGGTGAGGTACATGAGATCCAGCAATGTAAATGTGTGGTACAGTACTCTGCCATGGTCAGCAACACACTCAGGGTGTCAAAAATGGGAAGTCCATGGTACCACTGTGGGAGACACATGTGTGTGAGGGGGACTAACACTCAGACTTGGCTGGCAGTATGACTGGGAGGTGGCTGTCTGTCGGGGCCAGTTGGGGTACTGGCTCGGGGAGAGAAAGGCCCAGCTGGGGTAGAGCCATCAGTGTTCTGGGAAGCCTGAGGGCCGCCAGGTCCAGGTGTGGTAGAGCCAGCAGTGCATTTGCTAGGTCCAGGTGGGGTGGTGGCACGTGGGGGTGGACTCATGCCTGCACGAGAACCAGTGTGTGTGGGTGAAGTCTGAGGGGTGCCCTTCCGCTTCTTGGGGATTTGATATGGCTTCCCTGTCCTGGGATTAAGGCCAAGTGGGATGTATACAACACGCACACTGGTCACAAAAGCTGGATCAGCTGCAGATGCTGGTCCCCCCTCTGGGGACGTGCTTGATCCTTTGGGACGCTTGCCCCCGGATTGCTTCTGCCCCTGCATCACCTGTTTACCAGGTGTCCCCCCTACAGTGGCCTCCTTCCCCTGCTTCACAGGGCTCTGGATGGGAGTAGATGTTGTGGGTGAACTAGCCTTGGAGCCCTTCTTACGTGCACCCTTAGCAGGCACCTGTTTGTCACTGGGCACGGAAACTGTGTGCCTGTCTCTGCGAGACACTTTTGGGACAGGTGAGTCCTTGGCTGAGGATGCCTCTGAGGCATGTGAGCCAGAGGCCTGCTTTTCCCATCCTTGCCCTGGGTGTGGCCTGAAGGGCTTTTGCCCCTGCGCTCTGGTGTGGCTTTACCTTTATGTGGGGATGGTGTCTGCGGCCTGGACTGCTTGGGCTGCTGCTGCTGTGTGCTGCGCATGACGTATCTGTCCCTTGACGTCTGGGGTGTGTGCTCACCATCATCAGATGTGTCCACTGTCAGGGTGGTGGGCCTAGGGACTGGAGCTGGACCATGGGATTGGGCAAGTTGAATGGCTGCTGTCACTGCAGAGGCCAGAGACTACAGTCCGGTGTAGCCCACCCACGTCGGAATGCACGCCCTCCATGAAAGCCACCACCTGTGCCAATTTTTTGTCATGATCCAGGAAGGCATTGAGGAGAGCTGTCTGACCCACACACAGCTGGCACAAAAGGTCCACAGACTCCGCACTGATGGCAGCAGGGGGGGCAGGGGCAGCGGTGCCTGGGATGAAGGACACTCTTCCCTTCCTCGTGGTGCGAACACGGGCAGCAAAAGTGGGAGTAGCAGGGAGGGTGGGCACTGAAAGCTGTATGGTGGACGAGGAGGCAGACTCCCCGTTTCCTTCGGACAAAACCATAGATACATCACCGCCGTCGTCAGATGACGTAGAGGTCTGCGTTTCTGGCAGGGACTCCTCTAGATGACTACGGTCCCCTCTGATGTGCTGGTGACATCCGTGTCACTATGCAGGTGAGCATCACCTGTGCCTGATGCCTCACCACTGGTGTCCGTCCCGTGTCCTTCCGTTCCCATGTGAGATGCTGCATAGAGAGAGAGAGAGAGGATAAGTACATCTGCATCAAGTCAACAAATATCTGCAAGTGAAGCATCACTAATAATGGACAATGATCCATGTTGGACAACACCATGGGCAGTAACATTGTGCAACCTCAATACAAACATCTAAATTACCGTGGAATGATGCAAAATTGTACAGAATCCACCCATGTGATGGACACACAGCCATTTAGCCTGTTGGTGGCTACGTCTAACAACACACACATATCCCTCTGTGCACACCTAGGGCCCTGAAGGGTTCAAAGATCCTACTCACAACATCTTGCCAACATCACAACATGATCCAGCAGAAGTCACCAACACAGACACAAACATAACCACACACAATGTCCATGGGCACATGCCATCCACCATGTCGTATCTTGGGGCACAACTACAGTTGCACATCGGTGTCAGATGTTTAGCCAGCACTAATCTGACGTCAGGCAATGCACACATTGATGATGGCACACTCAGATCATGCACTCTGCTGGACCCTGACATGTCATGCCCGTGACGACACCAATGAAGATGGTACCAGAAGCCCAAAACTACAAATGTGAAGTCAAGGCCCATTACACCAATGACATGGGAAGGTACATGTAAGGGGAATGCATGACAACTGCACCCCACACCGCGGCCACTTACACACCATTGCATCACACTAGCAACATCACAGCCCTGCACTGGCCCAGGCCCGGAGCACATGCTGGCAAACAACAACCAGAGTCACACTCACAGAATACTCACCACCAGCTTGCTGCTGATGCACCTTCAGACGTGCATCCAGGTCAGGCTGCGTCACTGCTAAAATGCGTGCCATTAGTGGTGTCATGCTGCGCCGCGCCAACCTGCCGGATCGAGGGATCAGCCCCAGTGTCATCTCTGCCACGTTCCTGCTTAGCCATGCGATGTCATCCCACCTCTTGTGACAGTGGGAGCGCCGTCGTTTGGAGACACCCAGTGCACGCACCTTTGATGCAATGGCCCTCCACACGGCCTTGCGCTGGTTTACTTTTAGCTGTAGACATGGGAGACAAGAGGGGGCAACATTCAGTGTAACCAACCACCATTCCCCAGTGCAGGACCATGACACTGACTCATCCCAAATTCTGCCATTACATCAGCGGCGACAATACATCTGCTAATTGCAAACATCATCATGTGTGAAACACACATTAATGCATGCAGGTATGAGGGTGGACACAGTACATGCCCATCTCCTGGCCATGCAGGACGCCAGCAGAGAGCTAAATGTGTATGCTGACCACATCTAATGCAATATTCTGGGAATAACAAGACATGCATGACATCACTACATATGTGACTGGGAATACTCACTGTGCCCAACACTGCGCAGCCCACAAAGCACTTGCCCTGCAACTGCCACACTGTGTCATTGATGTCACATTGAGGGACATGACCTCACGAACGCAGACCCTCATCACAAGCCATGTTGTGTGCAATCTACATCTCTGTAATGGCTCATTGATGGAGACTCAAGAGGAAAAGCACATATGTGACACTCTGTACATTCAGTGTTGTGTCACTGTCAGATTGGGCAGTGAATGTGCAGGCCATTTGGGGTCACACAGAGGTCCAACGTGGGGCAGCTCATCCCTTACATGGAGTGACGATTTGGAAACACAAACAGTGCCAACACATGCGAGTATGTGCACATGCTGGTGGGGACGGAAGAGTCCGGACACAATAATGTTTGAATGTACCGTGTCATAGGTGAATGACCAACAAGAGTGTCACCCTGGGGGATTCAGGTCCTGAGTATGGCGCTGAACTAGAGATGAGGCACATATAGAGGTCTAAACAATGGCCTCACTACCCTCTGGACAGCAACACTAGCTAAGGCCACAGATGGGCCTGTGAAGGACATCAGGGACACATACAGACATGCAGACTGGCAATCACTATCCTGACTTGTGAAATGAAAAGGTGCAGCCTCACTGTATGTCTGACAAGACATCATACTTCCCTCTGATCTGGATGTGCAGGCAGGGAAACTTCTTGAATAGGCCAAACACACCGTCCCCCTGGAAACAGCATGCTAGGCAGTGCATGACCCACCCTCACACTCCCATGCACATACTGCAGCAGATCAACTTCATGTGTCCCCCACCCTGCACTCTCACTCACACTCTGGGGTCGATTCCGATGTCAGCCGGAACTTCACCTAACAGTATTCGTCCGGAAAAAATACCAGCCGAACGTGTGTTTTCCGACCGACTCGAACACTCTACCGAACGAACAAGTACGATGCGCATAATAGCCCAGATTCCGAGCGAGCCGTACTTGCCCATTCCAGCTCCTGTACCCCGCCCGAGCCGGATCTGTAAACGCCGAATCGAGTCGCACGGAACCAAATACACAGCACCTTCTGGCCGGACTAGTACGATGCGTCTTCCGTACGCGCCGAACTCGTCGCTACGTCCGGCACGTTTGAGCATCCGGGCGAGCCGTACATAAGCTCCGTTTCGCGCCACAAGGCGATCCACGGCTATGAGACGAACAAGCCTGCTACGAGTACGACTCGAAGACATGAGAAACCCGAACGAGACGATCCAAGCATGAATCCCATTGCGCAGGTCCTACCTATACTCTACATCTATTACCGGGACCGGCACGGACGCGTACGGCGCAGACGGTAAGTAAAACACCAAAAATACAAACAAACCACACGTACACGAAACATGTCACACACACATAGGGATGCACAAATAACGTACACTAGCAACAGCAGAACCATAGGGGTGGGATGGCCAACACCAATGCCATACACACCCATAGGGGGCTGGATGCCTGCCACTACTACCACCCCTACCCAGGGGTGCCTGGATGCCTGCCACTACTACCACCCCTACCCAGGGGGGCCTGGATGCCTGTCACTACTACCATCCCCACTCATGGGGGGCTGGATGCCTACCACTACTACCATCCCCACTCATGGGGGGCTGGATGCCTACCACTACTACCATACCCACCCTTAGGGGGATGGATGCCTACCACTACTACCATCCCCACTCATGGGGGGCTGGATGCCTACCACTACTACCATACCCACCCTTAGGGGGATGGATGCCTGCCACTACTACCAACCCTACCCAGGGGGGCCTGGATGCCTGTCACTACTACCATCCCCACTCATGGGGGGCTGGATGCCTACCACTACTACCATCCCCACTCATGGGGGGCTGGATGCCTACCACTACTACCATACCCACTCATGGGGGGCTGGATGCCTACCACTACTACCATCCCCACTCATGGGGGGCTGGATGCCTACCACTACTACCATCCCCACTCATGGGGGGCTGGATGCCTACCACTACTACCATACCCACCCTTAGGGGGATGGATGCCTACCACTACTACCATCCCCACTCATGGGGGGCTGGATGCCTACCACTACTACCATACCCACCCTTAGGGGGATGGATGCCTGCCACTACTACCACCCCTACCCAGGGGGCCTGGATGCCTGTCACTACCACCACCCCTCCTCAGGGGGGCCTGGATGCCTGTCACTACCACCACCCCTACTCAGGGGGCTGGATGCCTGTCACTACCACCACCCCTACCCAGGGGGCCTAGATGACTGTCACTACCACCACCCCTACTCAGGGGGGCTGGATGCCTGCCACTACCACCACCCCTATCCAGGGGGGCTGGATGCCTGTCACTACTACCATCCCCACCCTTAGGGGGATGGATGCCTGCCACCACTACCATACCCACCCTAAGGGGGATGGATGCCTGCCACTACTACCATCCCCACTCATGGGGGCTGGATGCCTACCACTACTACCATACCCACTCATGGGGGCTGGATGCCTACCACTACTACCATACCCACCCTTAGGGGGATGGATGCCTGCCACTACTACCACCCCTACCCAGGGGGCCTGGATGCATGTCACTACCACCACCCCTACTCAGGGGGCCTGGATGCCTGTCACTACCACCACCCCTACTCATGGGGGCTGGATGCCTGTCACTACCACCACCCCTACCCAGGGGGCCTGGATGCCTGTCACTACCACCACCCCTACTCAGGGGGCTGGATGCCTGCCACTACCACCACCCCTATCCAGGGGGCTGGATGCCTGTCACTACTACCATCCCCACCCTTAGGGGGATGGATGCCTGCCACCACTACCATACCCACCCTAAGGGGGATGGATGCCTGCCACTACTACCATCCCCACTCATGGGGGGCTGGATGCCTACCACTACTACCATCCCCACTCATGGGGGCTGGATGCCTACCACTACTACCATCCCCACTCATGGGGGCTGGATGCCTACCACTACCACCACCCCTACTCAGGGGGGCTGGATGCCTGTCACTACCACCACCCTACTCAGGGGGCTGGATGCCTGTCACTACCACCACCCCTACTCAGGGTGGCCTGGATGCCTGTCACTACTATCATCCCCACCCTTAGGGGGATGGATGCCTACCACTACTACCATCCCCACTCATGGGGGGCTGGATGCCTACCACTACTACCATACCCACCCTTAGGGGGATGGATGCCTGCCACTACTACCACCCCTACCCAGGGGGCCTGGATGCCTGTCACTACCACCACCCCTCCTCAGGGGGGCCTGGATGCCTGTCACTACCACCACCCCTACTCAGGGGGGCTGGATGCCTGTCACTACCACCACCCCTACCCAGGGGGGCCTAGATGCCTGTCACTACCACCACCCCTACTCAGGGGGGGCTGGATGCCTGCCACTACCACCACCCCTATCCAGGGGGGGCTGGATTGCCTGTCACTACTACCATCCCCACCCTTAGGGGGATGGATGCCTGCCACCACTACCATACCCACCCTAAGGGGGATGGATGCCTGCCACTACTACCATCCCCACTCATGGGGGGCTGGATGCCTACCACTACTACCATACCCACTCATGGGGGGCTGGATGCCTACCACTACTACCATACCCACCCTTAGGGGGATGGATGCCTGCCACTACTACCACCCCTACCCAGGGGGCCTGGATGCATGTCACTACCACCACCCCTACTCAGGGGGGCCTGGATGCCTGTCACTACCACCACCCCTACTCAGGGGGGGCTGGATGCCTGTCACTACCACCACCCCTACCCAGGGGGGCCTGGATGCCTGTCACTACCACCACCCCTACTCAGGGGGGGCTGGATGCCTGCCACTACCACCACCCCTATCCAGGGGGGGCTGGATGCCTGTCACTACTACCATCCCCACCCTTAGGGGGATGGATGCCTGCCACCACTACCATACCCACCCTAAGGGGGATGGATGCCTGCCACTACTACCATCCCCACTCATGGGGGGCTGGATGCCTACCACTACTACCATCCCCACTCATGGGGGGCTGGATGCCTACCACTACCACCACCCCTACTCAGGGGGGGCTGGATGCCTGTCACTACCACCACCCTACTCAGGGGGGGCTGGATGCCTGTCACTACCACCACCCCTACTCAGGGTGGCCTGGATGCCTGTCACTACTATCATCCCCACCCTTAGGGGGATGGATGCCTACCACTACTACCATCACCACTCATGGGGGGCTGGATGCCTGTCACTACAACCACCCCTACTCATAGGACGGGTAATGCATGACACAACTAGCATACTCCCACATAAGGACTGTCAGTAAATTACATCCCAGCCTACAACACCATGACAAGCGTGTGTGGTCTGTGTCAAATGCATACAACACTGAACATGACATTGAACATACAATGTGACCCCCTAACACATGTGTCACACATAATTGTGTGTATGGCCTACACAATGCAAGCAGACCATGACCACTGTGGCAATGTGGCCCAAAGCCCCATCACCACAGTGCCCATAAGGTAAGTGTGTGCTCCATAGCTGAAGCACATTTTGAACAGTGTGGCAATGGGGCCCAAAGCCCCATCACCACAGTGCCCAAAAGGTAAGTGTGTGCTCCATAGCTGAAGCACATTTTGAACAGTGTGGCAATGGGGCCCAAAGCCCCATCACCACAGTGCCCAAAAGGTAAGTGTGTGCTCCATAGCTGAAACACATTCTGAACAGTGTGGCAATGGGGCCCAAAGCCCCATCACCACAGTGCCCAAAAGGTAAGTGTGTGCTCCATAGCTGAAGCACATTTTGAACAGTGTGGCAATGGGGCCCAAAGCCCCATCACCACAGTGCCCAAAAGGTAAGTGTGTGCTCCATAGCTGAAACACATTTTGAACAGTGTGGCAATGGGGCCCAAAGCCCCATCACCACAGTGCCCAAAAGGTAAGTGTGTGCTCCATAGCTGAAGCACATATTGAACAGTGTGGCAATGGGGCCCAAAGCCCCATCACCACAGTGCCCAAAAGGGAAGTGTAGTCCTGGTGAAAGCTGCAAAAACATAACTGCAGGGATTATTCCTGGCCACACAACACCAAACACTACAGTGGCATTGTAGTGCTTGTGTCCCATAGCAACATAGATTGTATGAGGCAAGCAGTGCAGTGCCAATGACACATCGTTCTGGCCATGTGCACACAAACATCAGCCATGGGGGCCCACATTGTCTACATTCACAAATAACACAATGACAGAAGTGAGCATCATAATGCAGACCCACATATCAGCACCAATGGACACACAAATGTAGATATCTTGTGGAGACTGTAGATGTCAGGTGAACAAATACCATACCATGGAAGCAATGGGACATACTAACCATGTTCAGTGTGCTGACTGATGACCTAGCAGTCCCAGGGCCAGCAGGGGAAAGCCAACAAACAACATACAGCCAATGGCAAACTAAAGATATGCCAATGCAGTGGTGCAAAAGCACAAACACAAACAGGCAGACTCACACTGCATATCATACACAACAGGTGAGGGGGGTTGTGTGCCAGTGTCCTCAGGCAAACACACAACCCATGAGGAGGCCAGATTCACTGATATACAGATGTCAACACAGTTACAAACAAAAGTAACTCATGGATTGGATTCCCCTATCTGGGCAAACAGGCATTGTGAGATGAGAGGGAGCCCAAATTACACATGTCACACAAGCTTGTAGGAACAGCAACACACACAGCAAGAGACCGAACCACCACAGCACTCCCCCCAGGGACCCCACATTGTGGTGACACTAGCCTGCATGACAATCACACTGTGATGACAAAGGTAGATGTCATCCACACTGTGAACCACAGCCATGTGTCCTGAGCAACAAACTACCATCACACCTATACAAGCACAAAGCACTCAGCACGGCCTGCCAGCCAAGGAAAATATGGAGGTAGTGCCCCAGCCGTGGAACAACTCACATTTGCACACACTCAACCCCACACACCTTGAACTCCACCAATGTGCAGCGTTGAAGCTCACATGGACTGCTGACATTGCACATGCACCCATGACAATCCCAGGGGTGGTGGGGGGAAATAAGGTGCAGAAACCCATCACACATGGCCAGTCAACAATACTTGTGAATGTCTGACACACTGCACAGTATGCCGTACATGGGCATGTAGTGAAATCCACCCCAAACAATCGGATCCTGGCCATAGTCACACACCAATGAAGAAGCCAAGCTGACCCACAAAGGACACACATAGACAACTTCCAACATTGCACCTCTGACCCTGAGGAGTGGCAGCAGTCACACACACAACGTGTCACAATGACTGAAAGCATACACAAACAGAAAATCACATTACTCGTGTAACCAACAAGTGCCAAGAGGAATCCTGACTGTGTCCCATCTGCGTTTGCCCACATCCCCAGCCCTGACAACAAAGACAACTAGGGATGACAACCTCATGAACATTAGTTTGCCATGCACCCACATCCCGGAGTAACCAGGTCCAAGATGCTGGATGTACACAGAACAACTCAGCAAGCATCACAAACAGGAACATCCGTAGGGACACAGCCTGTGTAGGAAAAGGAGAAGGGAACACGCACAGACATGCCTACACAACACACAACATGGGCACAGCCTATATCACGGAATCACGCACTGCCATGAGGGCACTCCACTCCTGTGGAAGGTCAGCTGTGCCAAACCTTGCCTGTGCATGACTCAAACATGTCAGCAGAACACTCGGTCAGTGAGTCAACAACTACAACACACTGAAGGCTCTGCTCATATCAGCCTGGGTACGGGAGTGTCACGTCAGTCATCTACATACACCCAAGACACGTGTCAAGCAACTTGCACTGTGTACACAGATGAGTCCTCCAAATTTGATGTCCTAAACTGCATGTCCATTGCAGACGGGCACACAGTCAGGGTACTAGGAACATTGGACAGTGGTAAGCCCACCAGATGTGCATCAGTGTAGGACAAAGATGGTAATCTACAAATGCTAAACGTACATCCCTGTGTCAAATGCTGAACATAACACCCTCAGACTGCAGCAAAGGATGGCATAGATCCAGACTAGATTAGGACACATATCCCATGGACCACATGGAGCCCATCACAGCAAAACTTCATTTACCTGATCTGAACACTATTACAACAGCAAATGCATGATTCTACACATCTACATCATATACCTCCAAAGATTAACCACAAGTAAACAAAAATAGGCTTTATTCAGCAAGTGTGCAACTCAAATCAAAAGTCCAAAATAAACTAAGGCCAATGGCCAGTCCAAATATACAGTCCCAACAGGGTGATGTGTGACAACTTGTCAACTATTGCTTGCCTGCACAGGTACGGACAGGGGACATCCCCCTTGGAGGGGCATACGAGGGGCAGGCCAGGCACCGCAGGGACAGGATCAGGGGATGCCAGAAGGAGGCAGTGAAGGGGAGGTGGGTGCAGGAGTGTCACCGGCAACTGCAGTGGAGGTGTCTGACTCAGGGGGCTGGCACCACCGCAGGGCTCAAGTCAGATGGAGTTGGTGCTGCAACCACTGCAGTGGGCTGGTCAGATGGAGTGGACTGGGTCCCCAATGCAGTGCCCGAGTCAGACGGGGTGGTTGTGGACTCCACCGCAGTGCATGACTCCAAGGTAGTGGAAGGGGGGCAGAAGAGCTGGGCAGGACAGAGGGGGGACACGGTCTCCACACCAGTGGCACAAACAGGCAGAGCGTCTGGTTTTGGGGTGGAAGAGCAAGTGGCAGGGGGGATGGCCTAAGCAGTTTGGGGATGCGGTATCGGTGTGGGGGAACCTGGGGCAGGGTGTGGCGGTGGAACCTGTGGAGTGGTGGCCTGGGGGATGGAGGTGAGAGACTGGGTGGTTGACTTGCAGGGCGGTGGCGGGGTCTTGCTCTTCCGGGACCGGGGGACTTGCGGGTGGGGGCTCACTCTGCCTGCGCCTGGGGAGGGTGTCCGGGGGCAAGGGGCACTCCCCTCTGTGTGGGTGGACTTCCTCTTCCCCCGGTATGATGGATCAGCAGGAGTGGAGGGGAAGAGGCCGAGGTCACACAGGAAGATCTGCTGTGTAGGTGTGTTAGCAGGCGAGGCAAGGGAAGGGGTCTTGGAGGGAGAGAATTTGGAGGACTGCGGAGTTAATGTGGATGCCTGTGTGTGTGTTCCCCGTCCCCTGTGTCTGTGGTATCAGTCCCCTGAGGATGCGTGTGTGCACGTCTTGCCTTTCTCATGGGTGTGTCTGTGCTGCTCGTGTCTGTGTGTTTGGGTGAATGTGCAGGTGTGCATGTGCTTTGGACAGGTAGGGGTGCAGGAAGTGTTGATGGAGCAGAGGTGGGAGGGGTGAGAGACTGTTGGAGGAGGGACACTGCTGCCGTCAGGGAGGAGTCCATGGACCTATTGCTCCTCTGTAGGGCAGACATACCCGTCGAGATGCCCTCCATGAACGACACCAGCTGTGTCAACAGAGTGGTGTGTGCATGGAGGACACTCAGCATTGCTGTCTGCCCTACATGGAGCTGCCGAAGGAGGTACACAGACTCCTCACTCAGGGCAGCAGGGGACACAGGGGCAGGGGCTGCGGTGCCTGGCACGAAGGAGACACGCTCCGGAGTACGGGAGCCTCCACGGACCTCAAGAATGGGAGCCAATGGGAGGGCAGTGGTGGTGGTGGTGGTGGCGGGGCCAGACAGACTAGCTGGCCTTTGGTGGCTGCTGAGACCCACCTCCACAAGGGAGTCATCCTCCGAGCTGCTGTGGTCCTCAGCTGAGGTGGATGGTGCTGAGGACTCCTCGGTGTGGCTCCCCTCGCCCTCCGTGCCACTGGGTCCCTCTGACCACCCGTCCGATGCTGACCCAGTCTGGCTCCGCTGCTCCTCCTGGTCCATGGAGCTGTCCCCTCCTGTGGCCGTGGATGTATCTGCAAACAATTAGGGAAACAGACAAACATCAGTCACCTGCACTGACCGCACACACCACAGTAAGTACAGCACATTACAGAGCAAGCCCTGGCATCCTTAGTTGAACATTGCCTAAAGTCCTCACACAGATTCGGGGAAGCCAATTGTCAGTCTGATGGTCAACCATGGGACTCACACCCCTCCTGCCCTTGCACCCATCTGTCCGGTGCCTGTCTGATGGTAAGACCCTAGTGAGAACACATGCACCACCTACACAGTTGTTGGACATTGCAGGGAACACGGTGAAGTATGTGAACATGCACACATCACATCTCCTGCCACTGAGTCAGTGCAGGTGTCCGGATAAAGGGATGGCCAGACTCTAAATAGAAATGCATGTGATGCATACCAGCACCAGACACCATGATGCACCCATGTCCGGATAGTCAATGCCACAATGGGGTGCATGTTGCACATGTCACTCCCCTGCATGATCAGTCTCAGGGAGTTGAATGCCATGATACAGGAATGCGTGCAAAGTCATACATTACTGTCTCAAGTCACATGGCCATGGCAGCCAGCCAACAACAGTCTGCACTGTGTCACAATCTGAGGGCATGGGGAATGCAAGTTATGTGACTGACAAGTGCACATGTCCATCCCCCAAATACCACATCATCTGTACTACTATTTGTCCACGTCATACCAACTGGACATATGGGGGACATGAAACACAACTCTCAGAACATGAGCACCTCACAGTGTGCTGTGAATGACAATACAGCTGACTGAAAGTCACAGTTGCAAACACCTGTGTGCACAGTCAAGTGATCAGACACCTATCAGTCACAGAAGTATCGTCTATCATGGTCACATCTCAGATGGCATGCTGAGCCCTCACCGATAAACATACCAGTAGTCCTGACAACGAAGACACAGCACAATGAGACAGAGGCAGACACCTGAGGGTACATTACACTGATCACAACATGCCAGATGATACACGGGAGTGGGAGTACAGAGTGCATTGCATGCCCTGGAGTAGGCATGACTGTCCAGCTCCACCTGTAAGAGGGATGAGTCCTGGACAGTAGGCAGGTGGCTAAGCATGTGTGACACACTGGATACACATACTCCTGAGGCCCAAACATTGTTCCCATCAGCAGCATGGGTGTGTGCCAAATTCCCCAGGGACATGTGGTGAGTCAGAGCAGCAAGCGGACCACATATCAAAGTTACACCCAGATTACATGTCAGAACTTAGGCATTGTGTAAGCAATTGACCCACCCATGAATCGCACAACATAGTCACGGGAACAAATGCTGTCCCCCAGCTTGAGCAAAGCTAAATGCAATGACACAGTCCCCAAATGACACAATTTCCTGACTATAAGGGCCACACATATGCGTATCAGAGGAGAAGTGGGCATGTCACAAATGAGGGACATCGGTCCTGGACCACATGACTGATGTACTATGGAAGTTTAACCAGGCCAGAGGAGGGCACATAGCATGTCAGACAAAGTGCACAGTGCAGTCATGGACTCACCCCCTCCTTGCTGCTGTCTGTCCTTCAGCTGCCCATCCAGGTCAGGGAAGACCACCGCCAGGATCCGGAGCATGTGGGGGGTCAGGGTCCGGTGCCGCCCCTCCTGTGAGGAGGCGACAGCTTCAGCTGGACCCTTGCAAACCTCCGGGTCCAGCCACGAAGGTCCTGCCACCTCTTCTGGCAGTTGCGGATCCTGCGCCTGTAGACCCCCACGGATCTTACTTTCCGGGCGATGGTCAGCCAGATTTCCTGCTTCTGGTGGGCATCAACCTGTGAGGATGACAAAGTGAAAAGGCCATTACTACACATGCAACATATACGTGCATCACACAGTTGGATATACATGTCTCAATCACAGGGGCATATGATGTACACAGGCAGTGCAACAATGGCTATGAACAGTTTGCCAGCAGTCACTACATGGTATCATTGCATGGGAAGTAAACCTAGTTGGAATGCACTGTTACTGCACTGTACCAGTTCAGTGCATGTGACTACACACTTTGGGGTGTGACAACTACTCAGTGGGCATGCTAGCCAGTGGTGTGCACACTGAAAGCCCTGCTAGTCAGACAACATGCACAATTAGTGAGGCAGTGGACAGCACACTCACCTGTTCCCCTGGTTTCCCATACAGCTTGCTGTACTGTGGAAGGAGGCTGTCCAGCAGGGCCTGGCTCTCCTCAAGGCTGAAGGCTGGGGCTCTCTCCACAGTACGTGCCATTGCAGGAGCCAGAGGATGCATAAACAGCAGCAGTGTTGGTGGCAGATGTCGTCCTGGAGCATGTAGTGCAGGCAAGCGAGCTCTCAGGGGAACAGCCAGCATTATATGTGTGCTGCAGAGGCAGATATTGTCCCATGTGTCCAAAGTGATAGGTCCAAGTCGTTTGCATCTTCTGAATTTGACCAATCCATGGAATGGCAGCACTAATACACGCCCACAGCATCCTTCAAATCTTCAACTTCATGACACCCATGATTTTGCAACATTGTTGTGGCTGGCCAACTGAATTCACTGCATCAGACTCGTTGGAGCTTCGAAACGCGTCCGTTGCCATGCCAGGCCCCAGCCAATGTGTGCGCACTGTTCTGTCCATTGCTGTACAATGCGTACCAGGCATACAACGCGTACCCGCTCACATTCAATGCAATGGGCCGGCCGGGCACACCGATCGGTCCATTGCTCTACAACGCGTACCAGGCATACAACGCGTACCCGCTCACATTCAATGCAATGGGCCGGCTGGGCACACCGATCGGTCCATTGCTCTACAACGCGTACCAGGCATACAACGCGTACCCGCTCACATTCAATGCAATGGGCCGGCCGGGCACACCGATCGGTCCATTGCTGTACAACGCGTCCCTGGACACACGCATATGTCACCATGCTGGTCACTGGTGAACCTATGCCAGCCACATTTACTTTCCAGGGACTCAGGGGCACACCTACAACACCACACCCAGTCCACACTGTCTATAAGGCATGTGTGGCAGCTTAACCTTATCTGTGTATGGGGGTGAACATGTGGATTTTGGGGTGGCACTTGGGGGCAGACACACCCAGGCTGTGCACGTGTTAATGGGGACAGGGTCCTTTGTGTGTTGTGCACCTGACCACTGTGGTGTGCAACTTTTCATTTCTGAGCATGTGTCATGGTCACATTTCCAGGTTGTGTATGTGTATGACATGTCACATACCCCCAGGCTCACATGTGGGAAGGCATGTACGTCACAGGGTGGCCCATTCCAACAATAGTGATGTCCCTCCACAGTCTGTGTGCATGTTGTGTATCACATGTCTCTGACTCCATGTGCACAATGGGAGACAGTCTCCACATCCACGTGGTTTGTGCATGAACTTTGATGGTGTGTGTGTGTGTGTGTCACAGACGTCCATGTCTGTCCTGCAGAGGCTAC
Source organism: Calotriton arnoldi (assembly GCA_963921515.1). Taxonomy (NCBI): domain Eukaryota; kingdom Metazoa; phylum Chordata; class Amphibia; order Caudata; family Salamandridae; genus Calotriton; species Calotriton arnoldi. The sequence continues at coordinate 1,048,127 of CAWUFW010006879.1, forward strand.
AGGGGCCACTACCTGTGGGTGTCATGTTTGTTTTTCTGACGTGTACATGATACGCCATGTCATGCCAGTGTCCATGTGGCAAGACAGGCTCCCTGGGAATCTACCTGTCAATGAGCTGTGATGCCTGTGGAGCATCTGTCCAGACATGTCACTGTGGTATGTGTGTGGAACGTGAGAGCAGTTAATGGGTACTGTGACACAGCCTAATGGTGTCCCATAGCACACCCTGGAACCTGTTGTCAACACTTGTTGAACAGAGATGTTAGATGATGTCCATGTAGGTGCCATATATGTCTAAACGGAACGACACACACATCAAGTACTTGTGTATGTTGATGATGTATCATGTGAAATTGAGTATGGTGAACGGCACATAGGTGGGGTGACTGGCAATCTTGCTTTCTTCACCTATGCACTGCAGGGCTCCTGCTGTCCATCGACCATCCCCAGACCTGGCAACGATGGTGGAACGTGACAGCATCCGACGGTACCGCTTCACCAGGCTGCTGATTGAGGATTTGGCAGTGCGGTTGGACCCACATTTGCAGCCTGGCCGGCCGTATCCTACAGCGCTGACCCCCAAGGTGAAGGTGATGGCAGCCCTACACTTCTTTGCCACCGGTACCTTTCAACACACTGTGGCAACTACTGGTGGGATGTCACAGACTATGTTCAGCCGTGTGCTACGCGATGTTTTGGGGGCAATGTTGATATACCTCAACCAGTACATCTATTTCCCAACACGTCAATGACTCACTGACGTCAAGAGTGACTTCTATGCTCTGGGGAGGATGCCACATGTAATTGGCTCCATTGATGGGACACATGTGGCTTTGATACCACCACAGGCACATGAGCAGGCATACCGGAACCGTAAACATTACCATTCGATCAATGCTCTGGTGGTATGTCTTGCAGATATGACCATCTCACATGTGTGTGCCCGTTTCCACGGTTCGGCACACGATGCATACGTGATGAGGAGTAGTCGCATCCCGAGGATGATGTCACAGATGCCGAACCAGCGTGCCTGGCTTGTTGGTGTGTACTGACTTTATACCATTGTGTGTGTTCTGCTATGTTGTTTTCCGCACACATTTTCAAATCGGCTAATGTGCAATTGTCTGTCTGTAGGTGACTCGGGATACCCCAACATGCCGTGGTTGCTGACACCCCTCAGGAACCCTGTGACACCAGCCCAGATGCGCTACAATGAGGCACATGGTCGGACAAGGAGGGTGATTGAGCGGACCTTTGGTCTCCTGAAGAGCCGCTTCCGCTGCCTGGACAAGACAGGAGGGGCCCTCCCATATGCCCCAGCAAAAGTGTGCAAGATTGTCATCGTCTGCTGCATGCTACACAACCTGGCAGTGCGGATGGAGTTGCCTCTCATCCTGGATGACGATGACCAACGTCCGCCACCTGTGGAAGATCCTGGCCTGGGTCACGATGCCAGTGAAGATGATGATGATGATGATGGGGATGTCCGCACACAGCTCATCACCAACTTCTTCAGCTGAATGTGAGTCTCCAGAGGGTTGTGATCTATGTTCCCTCTAAGCTGCGCGCCTGGGCGCCCGCGCACAGGTGATTTTTAACCGCGCAGGGAGCCTTAAGGAGCGCGCAAAACAAACGGATCTCCTGCTGACAGAAGAAGAGCTCTCAATGAGCTGCTAATGACGGCACAGAGAGGCCCTTGATATGTTTCCTCCTGCCCTTGATTGTTTACGGTGCGACTCACCCGCCCACCACAGTTCTTAGATTAACTGTTTTTGAAACTGCGTCCGCAGCCCACGAGTTTTGCACACTTTACAATCGTGAAAAGGATGAACGGTTGTGCGGGTACTGCAATTAATATATCAAAAGCATGGCAAATAAACAAGCTGTTTTGGTAAAACTATATTGCCATGCTTGTGTTTGAAGGCGTTAACAATAAATGCCCCAGATTTTCCAAGAAAACAGTGTTCTGTTCAAGCTAACTTATTTGGGGAGGTCGAGAAATGCTGAGACAGAAAAGAGAGCCCCGCTGAATATAACGCTCATAAAATAATCTGCATCTCAGACATGCTGTCTGCGTCTAGGTGGAAGATACTAAATGACATGTAATTTAAATGGGACAACTTATTCTTCTCTATATGCAATTTGAAAGCTGCACTCCTCTTCTTTTACTCACATATGTGATTTCTCCACAACATTATTCTTAATAATTACAGTTCCTCTCTGTGACTGTCAGGAGCGCTGCAGGGGTTACTAAAAGCACTTTGTGAAAACAAATCAGATAAAAGTACAATGGGCGAGCCAACAGATTAAAAGGGTGAGCAGAACCAGAACCGAGCCAGGAGTCTGGCTAGGACCTTAGAGCCTGTGCAGGAGCCGAGGCTTGGAAATGTTTGCTATGTGACTAATACAACAAACATCATGTAAAATGTAATAAAGCCTCATCAACATGTGGAACCTTTGACATAATAGTCACATTATAGCAATGCACTGAGAAGTACATATTACAAGTGATAGTTTTCAAACATGAACCATTAGTGAACTGAGGCAAGAAGTTGTCTTTTAACTTCTCTAAGTGAGTAAGATTATTACAGAGAAATATAGTCTATTAAATCAAAGAGAACAGATTTCGGTACAACTGGTAGTCTGAACTTGAAAGTGTTTGCAAATGCAATAATGAAGAAAAAAAAGATTGAGTAAAATAAAACATTTGCCTAAGATCACACAAGGGGAAGCCGTAATTTATCAAAGTTTTCTGGTTCGCTTTGTAAAAACCAGCCAATAAATTGGTATCTATTTGTCTTTCCTTATGTTAAGGCTTTTTTCTGACCTCTTTGTGCATTTTGCTGCAGTTTTTATACAGCGCTAACTAGACCTAAATGTATGGGAGTCCTTTATATGAGCACCAGTTAACATTCATTGTTTATAAGAAACGGGGAAATTAAGTGACTTACCCAGAATCAAGGGATATTGGACCAGGACTGAGACTCGAACCGGGTGAGTTTACAGTGAGTGCATGGTTAGTGGTGTGTATAGTGCATGCCAGAGGATGTGAGTCAGTAGAAGTGCATAGTGAAGGCATTGTCGACATGGGCATCATTTGGGGATGGTCATGGGTTGCGGCTGTGACCTTTAGCTTGCTCCCTGCTACTCCTGGCACTTCCTTTACGAACACCTGGCCTCAGAGGAGGCAAAAGTTTTGCCTCTCTGAGGCCAGGGGTCGCAAAGGAAGTGCCAGGAGTAGCAGGGAGCAAGCTAGAGGTCACAGCTGTGACCCCGGAGTGCAGGTTGAATGGTGTGTATTGTGAACGTAGGGTTCAGGTCTACCTTTGTGAGTATAAAATGAGCAGTTTGCTTGTATGAGTGCAGTGTGAGCAATGTGAGTGCTGGGTGAGTTGTATGCATTGGGAGTTCAGGGTGAAGGGATGGCTTGCGGGGTGTAGAATGAGTGGTGTGCATGTATGAGTGTAAGGTGAATTGGTCTGTGTGAGAGTAGAATGAATGGTGTATCTGTGTGTGTGTGCACAGTGAATAATGTGCCTTAATGCAGTGTTTCAGTGTGTTTATGAGTGCATCTATGCGGGGTAAGCAAAGTGCTTGAATGTAGGGTAAGCAATATGTCTGAGTGAATGTAGGGTAGGTGGTGTATCTTTGTAAGTGTGGGGTAAGTGGTGTGCTTTGTGAGTGCAGGGTTAGTAATATGCCTGAGTGCAAGTTCTCAGTGTTCATTGAGAGTGCAGGATGAGTGGTGTGCCTGTATAAGTACAGGGTGCAGTACATTAAAGACAGACCTGTTGGGATTGCCAATGCTTGTTAAACAATTTAGCAGGGAAATGGGCTTTCAATTCACTCTTTAATTTTTAAATGTTTGGGTAAGCGTCCTTTCTAGTCTCAATAGAAAGTGGTACCATTTTTGCTAGTATCTCTCAGTTACGCACACAAGCAAGATATGTGCGCACACAAGCAGGTCACTGCTGCACAAACATAAAAATAATTAGAGGGAACACTGGTTGTGATGTCAATGATTTGAGTTTGCATGATATGTGTGTGTGGTGCTCTGGTGCTGTTTGAGTGTGGCCATGTGCTACTTGACTGGATGCGTGCAGCGATGTGTCCTTGCAGGTAGTCTGTACTGGCCAACAGTGTTGACATGCTAACTTGGTTTTGCGTAGTTATCTCGTGACATGTATTAGACATGAGTATTGCCGTTCTGTGCTGTTCTTCATTGTTTTTGACTGTGTGTCATGTCTGTCCTTCACAGGGTGCTGCCGGAGTTGTCTGATCAACTAGGATCCCCCAAATTCATGATTCAACTTCCAAGGTGGAAGCAGTCGTTTCCCTACAGGTGATGTGCCACACACCCCTGGACTTTCTATCTTCTGTTTTTTTGACTTTGTGGCCACAGCCAGGTTGGATTAGCTTGCATTTATAGTGGAAACAACATGTTGCAAATGTGTAATAAACCTGTGCTTCACTTTGGGATGTGCGTTGTCTGTAGTCACACATCTGACTGACATTTGCTTACTGCACCTGTAGTCTAGTTGACAGTGACTGTGAATAGGTGGCGTGTCTGTGCATTCCACTGTATTTAGTTGCAACATCAGTATAGGTGATGAGTCTGATGGCCCTGGTGTGTATGTGTTGTGTGGCCCTAGTGGTGTGTCTCCCTCATATGTGTCACGTCGCCATGACTGACATGACGGTGTTGGACTTGCTGTAGCAGTTAGCATGCACAGTGTCATTTAGCAGATCACCATCTACATGACAAAAACCACGTTGGAATCACAACAGAGGCAGATATGGTGTATTGGTGAGTTTATTTACATACAGGTGTGAGGATGGTGCACAGGATGGTGGGTGCTGTACATAGAAATTGGAATCCAAAGTTCCCATGTGTATTGGAAGTCTTGGTAGCTGACATGTCCAGAGTAAAGTCCACAGTCATCTGATGAATTTGGCCAACTAGAGCTCCCCATGTCATGTGGGAGAGTTGGGTTGGCTTCGATAGGGCGTGCAGTTTGCACACAGAGGAAAAGTTCCAGAACAGGTGTTGGCTTCCTGGGGGATGTAGATGGCCATCGGCCTCTCAGTTTGGCCTCTTCAGACGGCCCCTCTTCTTGGGGGGGACCCTCAGGTGCAGGCTGCGGCGGTGCAGGGGACACTCTGCCAGAGTCCTCCTCCCTCCCTGTGGCATTTGCAGTTGTTTCAGCAGCAGTTGTTGTGGGCACACAGGGAGGTGAGGCCATGTTGGTGCTGATCTGGCGGAGGCATGTGAGTATGTCCCTATGCACCGCTGTCAGTTGTTCCAATGTGTCCCACTTGGACTCCATGCCAGACATGTGTGTCTCGACACGTGACATGTGTGTCTCGACATGTGACATGTGTGTGTCGACACGGGACATGTGGGAGTCCAAGCGGGCATGATGGGTGGCCTGCTGCTGTTGTATGTCCTTGAGGATCCCCACTACCTGGCTGACCTCTCCGGTGCTAGTCTGGTACGCATCCGCGATGCGTGCCAGTTGTGGGTCATCATGCAGTCCAGACCCCTCTGCAAAGAGCGACCTATGTCTACCACCCCTCCCACCACCCCTGGCGACACGTGCAGGACCTGCGGTGGCACGCACAGGTGACCGTGGGCCCACTTGGGTGTTGTTCCTGGGCTCATTGTCACCAGCTCCAGTTTGGGCCTGGGTCCCTGCGCTGTTGTCATCTGTGGTCCTTGGTCTGTCCGTGTTGGCAGGGGTGGCCTGTGTGTTGGCAGTTGTTGGAGGGGTGGGTGCAGGGGGTGCAGATGTAGGTCCTGCTGGTGCTGCATGATGACTCACACCGGAGGTTCCAGCTGGTTCTTCGCCATCCGAGGAGTGCAGTGGCTAATCCACACCAGTGAGCTCAGTGTTCCCCGGAGCCTGGGACTGGGACTCCTCCTCATCTGCTGCTGTGTCCCCATCATCACCTGTTTTAGGGAGAGACACAGATTGTATGCTATGTTTCTACTGGCATCAATTGTTCAAACACCTGACAGTTGTGACTGTACCTCTGGATGTGGGCCAGGACATTGCATTCTCCTAAATTGTGACAGTCAGAGAGTGATATTGGTGTAGCACATTGTCCTGCCAACCTGTGGCATGTCAATGTGTATGTTGAGGTGTGTGCATGACCAGCATTGGTGGTATTTGGTTGCCATCTAGGCCTCCTTCTCTCCCAGCCCAGTTATCCCACCATGAAGCGTGCTTCCATTGCCGGGAGTGCAAGTTGTCTTTCAGGATGTCAGTCAGTGGTGTCCTGCTGTTGGTTGTTGCACAGTTCCCAGCAGGGTCTTGTGCTCCCCCCAGCAGTACCCAGTGTCAGCCATCTTGTGAGTCCTTTTCCACTCCCTGTGATGTGAGCATGGTTGAGAGTGGTGTTGATGGGCCAATTGTGAGGGTGAGCAATATCTGTGCCTACAACTCCCATCATGCTATTGCCTCCACCCCCTTCCCAGCATGCCCATCCTTCCTTCCTTTTGACTCTGCTTCCCTGTGGGGTGGGGTGCCTGTGCTGACAGGATGGCTGGGAGTGTTGTCCTGGCAGTTGTTTGGCTACAAGTCCCAAGAGTGTCCCTGTGCTTCACACAGCATGACCCAGGTTGGTGGTTCTTTGTGGGATCTTCAGTTAGGATGTGAGGCTTTGCATTCTCCCAGGTGGGTTATGTGGAGTTAGTGTTGAGGGGGTGTGTGAGGGGAGGTCCTTGTAACTATGGTCAGTGCTGTGAGTCCTCCTTCACACCCAGCCAGATATCCCACCATGGAACGTGCTTCCATTGCAGGGAGTGCAAGTTGTCTTTCAGGATGTCAATCAGTGGTGTCCTGCTGTTGGTTGTTGCACAGTTCCCAGCAGGGCCTTGTGCTCCCCCCAGCAGTACCCAGTGTCAGCCATCTTGTGAATCCTTTTCCACTCCCTGTGATGTGAGCATGGTTGAGAGTGGTGTTGATGGGCCAATTGTGAGGGTGAGCAATATCTGTGCCTACAACTCCCATCATGCTATTGCCTCCACCCCCCTTACCAGCATGCCCATCCTTCCTTCCTTTTGACTCTGCTTCCCTGTGGGGTGGGGTGCCTGTGCTGACAGGATGGCTGGGAGTGTTGTCCTGGCAGTTGTTTGGCTACAAGTCCCAAGAGTGAACCTGTGCTTCACACAGCATGACCCAGGTTGGTGGTTCTTTGTGGGATCTTCAGTTAGGATGTGAGGCATTGCATTCTCCCAGGTGGGTTATGTGGAGTTAGTGTTGAGGGTGTGTGTGAGGGGAGGTCCTTGTAACTATGGTCAGTGCTGTGAGTCCTCCTTCACACCCAGCCAGATATCCCACCATGGAACGTGCTTCCATTGCAGGGAGTGCAAGTTGTCTTTCAGGATGTCAGTCAGTGGTGTCCTGCTGTTGGTTGTTGCACAGTTCCCAGCAGGGCCTTGTGCTCCCAACAGCAGTATCCAGTGTCAGCCATCTTGTCAGTTGTTTTCCACTCCCTGTGATGTGAGCATGGTTCAGAGTGGTGTTGATGGGCCAATTGTGGGTGTGACCAATATCTGTGCCTACAACTCCCATCCTGCTATTGCCTACACCCCCCTTCCCAGCATGCCCATCCTTCCTTCCTTTTGAGTGGACTTCAGTGTGTGTGAGTGTGACAGCAATGGCAAGATGGCTGACAGTGTGTTCCTGTTGTTTGTTGGTGCCCAGTTCCCAGCAGGGCCTTGTGCTCCCCACAGCAGTAGCCAGTGTCAGCCATCTTGTCAGTTGTTTTCCACTCTCTGTGATGTGAGCATGGTTCAGAGTGGTGTTGATGGGCCAATTGTGGGTGTGACCAATATCTGTGACTACCACTCCCATCATGCTATTGGCTACACTGACTTGACCAGCATACACAGAATTCCTTCCTTTCAGTGAGCTTCCCTGTGAGGTGGTGTTCTAGTGGTGGGTAAATATCTGGGAGTATTTGTTGGTTCTATTTGTGCCACTGCCTTGCTGTATTTGTTGTTAGGTTTGTAGATGTCATGACACAGTTACATATCACTATGGGATGGCAGGTATTGTGTTTGTCTGACTAGCATTCACATCTTGGGATGGATATCTTTTGGTTGCTGTGTATTTGCTAAGTGTGCATGGTTTGCCTATCCCCTTGACTGTGATGTGTGTGTGTAGTCACACCATATTGTGTATATTAGTTGTGTACTCACCAGGCTCTGGGATGTCTGTTAGTCCGTATACGCTCACTGGTGGTAGGATGGCCCGCACCTTCTCCTCCCAGGGCCTGAGGTATACTGGTTTTGCAGGAGGGCCACTGCTGGTGTGCTGGCTGAGGAGGTAGTCCTTTTTGAGTAGGTCCCTGACCCTCCTGCGCACATCATACCACCTGTTCTGGATGTCTTCCTTTGTGCGCAAACATGGTGATTGTGCGTTGACCCTGTCGACAATCCTCGTCCACATCTTGGTTTTCTGCGACATGGGGGTCTGTTGTACCAATGTACCAAACAACTGTGGCTCTACCCTGAGGATCTCGTCTACCAGGACTTCCAATTCACAATCTAGGAACTTATGGTTCTTCTTTGGCGGCATGGTGATGGGTGGTGGTGGTGATTGATGTGTGTGTGTGTGTGTGTGCAAGTGAGTGTAGGTTTAGCTGGGTGTGTGTGAGGGTGCTATTTGTAGGTGTGGTAATGGTGTGTGGCTTGTGTGATGTATGAGCTGTGAGTGTGTCTGTGGTTGCTGTGTGATGGTGTTCTGTCTGGCAGGTCAGTGGAATTTGCAAGGGATCATGGTAGGGATTTGTGGCCTTTATGTAGGTGGAGTTGGAGGTGTGTCCTTGTTCCATTTTTTTTTCCTCCCTGTATTTATTGGCTTAGTGGTTGCTTGTTTGGCCCTTTTTTTTCTAATTTTTCCTTGGTGTTTTTGGTGCATGTAGGAGTCGTTCTTGTGTCCGAGTAGGACGCTGCAGTTGTCTGGTGCGATCTTGTCCGACTCGTTCCCGCTGTGTGTCAGCTAGGTTTCATATGCGGCGTACGAGTCGGTCGCGTAGTATTGGGTTGCTTCGGCTGGGTTTTTTATGCGTGTCGGTCGTACGGCTTGTGCTCCGGGCGAGTCGGTCGTGTTTTGCACGCACAGCATCGTACTACGCGGGTCGGAGTTCGCGGGTACGTTTCGTTCGGGTTCAATCCGAGTGCGTGTCGGTCGGTTCGTTTCGCGTGATTTCCCGGCCGGATGGCTTGTTTCCGTCCGGCTCGGTCGGTCGTTTTGTATTCCGTCCGAGTCTGTCGGATTTCACATGCATTTCATCGTACTACCCGGGTCGTGCGGCGCCGGTCCGAGTCGGTCGGACTAAATTCCCATACCGAGTCGGTCGGTACGTTTTCCGGCCCGAATCGGAATCGGCCCCTCTGAGTTACTCACCACGACATTAGGCGCACCAAAGAACCTTGGATACTGGTTGAGCACCTCGTCCACCAGGAGCTCCAGTTCCTCGGTGGTGAAGGGAGTGGCATGGATCTTCTCAGTCCTCGCCATCACTGTGGGCAGGAGACAGCAGCAGCGGCTGTTGGTGGTGAGGGGTCTCAGTCAGCAGTCCCTGGAGGCAGCAGCAGGTGAGGGGTCTCAGGCAGCAGTCCCTGGAGGCAGCAGCAGGTGAGGGGTCTCAGGCAGCAGTCCCTGGAGGCAGCAGCAGGTGAGGAGTCTCAGGCAGCAGTCCCTGGAGGCAGAAGCAGGTGAGGGGTCTCAGGCAGCAGTCCCTGGAGGCAGCAGCAGGTGGGTGGTCTCAGGCAGCAGGCTCAGTGAGCTGTGGCAATGTGTGGCTCCCTCACACACATATATAGCCCCCAGGGCTCGTTTCTGTGGTTCTAAGCTGCTGCAATTGGTGTTCCAGGTCTGCCTCATTCAAAGACATCAATGACCGCCTCCGTGGTGGCGGAGCATGCCTACCGCGATTTTCAAAGTTGCATCAGGCAACCGCGATTGAGCTTCCCATTGGCTGGAAGGGCATGGTCCATGGCGGTGACACACCGCAGGGGACACGCGTGCGGTACCACGGTGGTGCATCTTACGAGTGCAGCCAATGACCGGCCCCGCGGTGGCGGAGCACGCCTACCGCGATTTTCAAAGTTGCATCAGGCAACCGCGATTGCGCTTCCCATTGGCTGGATGGGCATGCTCCATGGCGGTGACACACCGCTGGTGCCAGGCGGTAGTTCCCGCTATTCCTGAGCCATGCATTGCCATGAGTGACCGGGATCTTGGTGGCGGAGCATGCCATCCGCCATTAGCCATGTGTATATGCCTAGCAATGCTGCCATGCTGTCTCGGGCCATGGCGGTGACACACCGCTGGTGCCAGGTGGTAGTTACCGCTATTCCTGAGCCATGCATTGCCATGAGTGACCAGGATCTGGGTGGCGGAGCATGCCATCCGATATTAGCCATGTGTATATGCCTAGCAATCCTGCCATGCTGTCTCAGGCCATGGCGGTGACACACCGCTGGTGCCAGGCGGTGGCTACGGCGAGGGTGCAGCATGACATTGTTGACTATGGGCGTGATGGTGTTCTTAGAGCACGTTCAATGCAGCAATGGACACATCGAGTAGTGTCAATGTCATGGGTCATATCTGTACTTCGAACAGTGGTCACTTTCAATTAAACATGGAACTTGATTCAATTGAAATGAGCTATAGTTAGTAATGAGAGCCTTAACTTCATATCTAACACCAAATGCAACACTGAAAGGACTAATGGGGCACATTACTCCTACACAATTTCATATCTGACCCAAACATTTTGCCCAAAGTTCATGTCTCTCACCCCATTGCCAGCCAAATTTCGGATCTGAGCCAAATTTTTACACACATATTCATATTTCACACAATATGTCGCTACACAGTACATGATTGTACATAGATTTCAGCATTGTCTCCATTACTCACCACATATGTCACACTGTAGTCTGTTTGTTATCACCTATTTCAGCATTCATGTAAGGTTATTGTTCGCTGTAGCAAAACCAAGAGTATATGTCCACATGGACATGTGTGTGCTATACACACTGAAGCTTGTAACATCCATCACCGGCACACTTTGAAATATGTGCCTCCTTAATCATTTGACCTGTCTGTATGCATTTGGGTATGTCTTGTCACCATATATGCAAAATGTCATCAGCATTACTTGTGTAGGATATGTGCTCATGTTGGTCTGCCGGTCATATGTGAATTTGTCACATGTATATTCCACAGCTGTGAGTATGTTGATATTGGATTTTATGTGTGTGGTGTGTTACGTTGGTACTCACCAAGGACAGGTGCATTGACCTTGTCCACATGAAGATCGTTGGCTTGCTGAGGAACTGTAGCCAAATGTGGTGCTGGTGCTCACTGACTGGTAAGTTTGACATGGCATCTGTGACCAGTAGAAGGTGACCCACAATTGGCCTGGACAGTTCAGCATTGCGTGTGCTTTCATGTGCAGTAAGTGTGTGCAGTTTTTGCAGGGTGCACAATTAGGACACGTGTGCTGTGATATTAAACTGACACATGTGGATAAGCCTGCTATGGTGTGGTAGCCTTTCGGGGGCACACGCTGGTCCTGCGCTGTGTGGGTGAACTGATGGTGCTCTTGACTCAAGCTAATGATGGCATCCAAGACAGGTGAGATATACCTTGATATGGCTGGCTGTGGCACCCATCTAACTCAGACTTTTGTTGTTCTAATGGTACCAGAGGCCAACAAGTGATGCACAGCCAGCATCTTTGTCTGCAGAGGAATGTGGAGAGTCCGCTTTGTTGTTCCTGACAGGCTGTGGGGTATGTGGCTCAGGATGCTTTAGATGGTAGTCCTTTTGTACCTGTGTTGTGCGATGACATCCCCTGTTGTTATGTGCATGAGGCTGTTGTGTCTTCGGTATTTACTCAGTATGTTCATGCGCTGACTTTTAGGTGTAGTGGTGTGGATTTGTCCAGGTGGTGGTGTTGCTTGTTTCTGTGTCACTGTTGTGTGTCCCAGCAGCTGGAGTATTAGCTCCATGGAAAATGTATTACTTTAGTTGTGTGTCTGGGCAGTGCTAGCTTCATACTGCATGTCATAGTGCAACTTTAGTGCATATTGACGTTTGTCTACAGTCCTTTTGGATCACGTACCTTATCCACTTTTTGTGTGCCACATTGACAATCTGTGTGCTTGCTGATGATATTGTGCAGTTGTGTTGTTGTGTCTTTATTCACGTCAAGACTGCATATGCATATGCTGTTCATTATTAGTCATTGACTGACTTTGATTTGTGTGTAACAGCATGTATGGCATGTCTACTGATGACAGTGGATATTGGCACAGGCTTGTGAATATGTCTGTGAGTGTCTCTAGACTTGTGTGGATTAGCATTGGCTCACATTCCATGCAGAGTCCTTCAGAAGTGGACAAATTGTGTCGTTCATGTGTCCCATGTCATGATTGCACAAGAATGTGTGGCACTTACAGCAGACATTTGGAAGCCAGCAGTGTTTCTGTTTCACACATGTCCTGTATCATTTACTGTCCAGGCTGTTTGCACCAGATTCCTAAATGTGACTATTACCATTCACAGACACAGTTTCCATGTTTGTTGTTCTCACTGTGGTAATACTGAAGAAGTGTAGTACAATGTATTCTCTATGTGTCACGACTATTGACTTGCACTGTATGGTGCATTGTGATGCCAGTCAATGTTTGCGCTGTGTGAATCAGAAGCTACGGAGTAGTGCACATCTCATGGTCTGTTGCAATGACGTGTCCCCTTTCATCTCACCTAGGAGGCGACCCAATGTGTATCGTCCTGTCACCCTGCTGGCTAACATTGAGGATGATGACGTGATACGCAGATTCCGTCTGGACCGCACGAACATCCAAGACCTGTGTGCCATGTTGGATCCTCACCTGCGGGCTGGCAGGACATACCCAACAGCATTGACAACCGAAACAAAGGTGATGGCGGCACTGCATTTCCTGGCTAGTGGGTCATTCCAGGAGACAGTGGGCATTGCAGGGGGATGTCTCAGCCCTCCTTCAGCATGGTGCTAAGGGATTTCCTGTTGGCCATGATGCGATACAAGGACCAATACATCAGTTTTCCAAGCCGTGCGGCTTTGGCGGATGTAAAGGCGGATTTTTATGCCCTTGGCCACATCCCGAATGTTGTAGGTGCTATTGACTGCACACATGTTGGCCTGGTTCCACCACAGGCACGGGAACACATCTATCGGAATCGTAAACATTCCCTTTCCATCAATGTGCAGATGGAGTGCCAGGCCGATATGATAATATCGCATGTATGTGCCAAGTTTCTGGGCTCCGCACATGATTCATACATCCTGCACAACAGCATTGTGCCCCAGCTGATGGCCAATCTACTTCCGGAGCGGGCATGGATTGTGGGTGAGTAGGCAGAGTCAAGTTGTGTGCTGTGTGTGCCATGCTGTCCTCTGCCACAGTTGTATTACTGAATCGTTATGTTTATTTCACACCTAGGTGACTCTGCATATCCCAACAGACCGTGGTTGCTGAGCCCACTACGCAATCCTAGGACACCGTCTGACGTCCGCTACAACAATGCCCATGGTAGAACACGTCGGGTGGTGGAGCGAACCTTTGGTCTCCTAAAATCGAGATTTCGCTGCCTGGACCGGACCGGAGGGGCACTCATGTACTCACCCAAGAAGGTGTGTCAGATAGTGGTAGCATGCTGCATGCTGCACAACTTGGCCTTACGGAAAGGAATACCGATGATCGTGGACGATGATGACCAGCCAGGGCCCCCCCTGCGATCCCACAAATGTCCAGTGACGAGGAGAGGAGGAAGGTGTCGACCAGCGTCAGCAGCTCATCAACCGATACTTCACTTGAAGGTGGGTGACGATGTACAACTGGTCCATTGTCTGTTGATGTAGTTGTTTGGGTGGAGGTCTATGTGATCTTTGTGAGTGCATCCTGTTGTTGACTCAGTGCTGGCTGCCTATGTGTTGGATACAGGGTATGTAGGTACTGCTACAGGATGTCTCTGTTGGTACTGTTGCACATTGTTATGTGTGCATATTGTTGTTCAGTGAGGACATGTGTTGTGTGATGGCTGTGATGCCACCACCTGACTAGTGACTTTTGTTCTGTTGTCATTTGCTAGGTCCCTTCTGCCTCCCCTTGCCTACAGAGGATCCATGCTCCTGTGACATTGTGACCATGGTGAACATTGCACATACTGTGATAAACATGGAGCAGACTCAACCACCTTTTTGCGTTTTTGTAGTTTATTTGCAATGGGTATCTGTGAGAGGGAAGTGGATATTTACATAAGTGTGAATGGTGAATCGATGAGTTGGCAGTCATGGTAGATGAGACAATCGGGTAGGCACCACATTGCTGTGGTGACACAGTCCAACAGATGGATGCCATTACCATGGCAGTGTGGGTGAGGACAGTGTACAGAGTCAATGGTTGGGTGAAGAGTGTTGACATCATGGCTGGCTCTTTGACTGGCGTTTGGCAGGTGCTTTGCCACGGATGAGTCCCAAGTTCTTCTTTGGACGGCCCCTTCTTCTCTTGGCAGGGGGGGCATCGTCTACTGGGCCAGTGGGGTCTGAGGAGTCACCCCTCTCCGTGCCCGCAAGGGTGGATGATGAACTGTCATCCTGCGTGGCAACGGGGGGAGGTGGAGGTGTGGTCTGTGGCACTAGCCTGTCCCTCTGTACCGCCACTAACTGGGCCATGAGGTCCACGATTTGTCCCATACGGTTGTCCATGGACCTCAGCAGACGTTGGAGCTCCAGGGCATCTTCGTGGGCCTGGCCCATTTGTGCCTGGGTGTGTTCATAGGCACCCACAACTCTGGTGATGTTAGCCAGGGCTTCGGTCACAGTGTCCGGTGTTGTTGGAGTCACACTTGTCCTCCCACCTGCCCTGCTATCACTGACCTGTTGCCTCACCACTCTGGCCACACGCGTGCCCTCCACAGTTGTTGGTGTGGGCTGGGCATCCTCTGTGGCTGGGCGAATGTTGCAGGCAATGGTGGTAGTGGTGGTGGTGGTGGTGGTGGTGGCGTCACAGGTCGTTCCAGCAGGGGTCAGCGTTGTTGCTGTTGCTGATGGTGGGGGAGCAGTGGGGTCATGTGACCGGTTGCGCCCTGGCACACCAGAGGGGCCGGCTTGGAGCTCCTCATCCAAAGAATCCAGGGACTCCGCATCCGAGTGTCCATGTTCCGGGGGTGGAGACTGGCTCTGCAAGTTGAGGTTGTTGTCCTCTGCAGTCAGTTGTTGGTCACCTGTGGAACAGAGGGTACATGGTCATTGACTTACAGCCATATGGCTTGCTGTGTTTGATGTCTCTTATTTACATGTTATGCAACACACAGTTATGTATTTCATGTGTTGAATGTCTGCACAGTGTTGTTCGTCATGATATGATGTGGAGGTACATACATCTTGTTCCATGGTGTGACAAGTCATTGGATGCCATGCCCAAATTGACACTCTTTGTATGGAACTGATGAGTTGTCATCTGACAACTGGCTGCAATGCAACTTGATGTGATGCATCGAGGATGATTACTCTTCCCGACAGATGTTACATATGCACATGTACTAGACATTGTCACATTGTTATCTCATGCATACCTTTGTAATGTTCTCTGCTTGTATTTATTTGCTGGACAGACCATGCCTTTTTATTGTTACTATGGTCCTTCATGCTCAGCACCCATGGAATTTGCACATAGCATTCTGTGCAGGGCATATTTGGGCCATGATTTGCTTACACATGCGTTTAGTTGAGTCACAGTTCTGTTTCTGTCACAGTTACATACGCATCGCTGTCTGCATTCTATCAACTGGTATGTAATTGGGGTGTATTTTTTGGTGATGTGTGGCATTGTGTTGGCATTAGCTCAATGCTTTTGTTGAGGAATGGTGGGGTGCATGCACTGGCTGCTTACCTGTACAGTTGGCATCTTTTGGGTGGACTTTTTACCAAATGCTTCTGAGTGGGAGGGAGTGCTCCTTCCTGCTGAGGGATGGGGCAGGGTGTGCCTGGTGGGAGTTGTAGTGCTGGCCTCCCTATTCCAAACATTCCTCCCTGTAAAGAGGGCTACCTACCTGTTAGGTGAGGGTGTAGCACACAATGACTGCCTCATGGTTGTGGGTGGGGGGAGTAGTCCATCCTGCTCAGCTGTGGGACAGGGGGCCTCGTGGGAGTTGTAGTGCTGGCCTCCCTATTCCAAACACTCCTCCCTGTAAAGAGGGCTACCTACCTGTTAGGTGAGGGTGTAGCACACAAAGACTGCCACATGGTTGTGGGTGTGAGGAGTAGTCCACCCTGCAGCTGTGGGACAAGGGGGTCTGGTGGGAGTTGTAGTGCTGGCCTCCCTATTCCAAACATTCCTCCCTGTAAAGAGGGCTACCTACCTGTTAGGTGAGGGTGTACACAATGGCTGCCACATGGGTTTGGGGAGTAGTCCATCCTGCTCAGCTGTGGGACAAGGGGGCCTGGTGGGAGTTGTAGTGCTGGCCTCCCTATTCCAAACATTCCTCCCTGTAAAGAGGGCTATCTACCTGTTAGGTGAGGGTGTAGCACACAATAACTGCCACATGGGTGTGGGGAGTAGTCCATCCTGCTCAGCTGTGGGACAAGGGGGCCTGGTGGGAGTTGTAGTGCTGGCCTCCCTATTCCAAACACTCCTCCCTGTAAAGATGGCTACCTACCTGTTAGGTGAGGGTGTAGCACACAATGACTGCCACATGGTTGTGGGTGTGGGGAGTAGTCCATCCTGCTCAGCTGTGGGACAGGGGACCTGGTGGGAGTTGTAGTGCTGGCCTCCCTATTCCAAACACTCCTCCCTGTAAAGAGGGCTACCTACCTGTTAGGTGAGGGTGTAGCACACAATGACTGCCACATGGTTGTGGGTGTGGGGAGTAGTCCATCCTGCTCAGCTGTGGGACAGGGGGCCTGGTGGGAGTTGTAGTGCTGGCCTTCCTATTCCAAACACTCCTCCCTGTAAAGAGGGCTACCTACCTGTTAGGTGAGGGTGTAGCACACAATGACTGCCACATGGTTGTGTGTGTGGGGAGTAGTCCATCCTGCTCAGCTGTGGGACAGGGGGCCTGGTGGGAGTTGTAGTGCTGGCCTCCCTATTCCAAACACTCCTCCCTGTAAAGAGGGCTACCTACCTGTTAGGTGAGGGTGTAGCACACAATGACTGCCACATGGTTGTGGGTGTGGGGAGCAGTCCACCCTGCTCAGCTGTGGGACAGGGGGCCTGGTGGGAGTTGTAGTGCTGGCCTCCCTATTCCAAACATTCCTCCCTGTAAAGAGGGCTACCTACCTGTTAGGTGAGGGTGTAGCACACAATGGCTGCCACATGGGTGTGGGGAGTAGTCCATCCTGCTCAGCTGTGGGACAAGGGGGCCTGGTGGGAGTTGTAGTGCTGGCCTCCCTATTCCAAACATTCCTCCCTGTAAATAGGGCTACCAACCTGTTAGGTGAGGGTGTAGCACACAATGGCTGCCACATGGGTGTGGGGAGTAGTCCATCCTGCTCAGCTTGGGACAAGGGGGCCTGGTGGGAGTTGTAGTGCTGGCCTCCCTATTCCGAACATTCCTCCCTGTAAAGAGGGCTACCTACCTGTTAGGTGAGGGTGTAGCACACAATGGCTGCCACATGGTTGTGGGTGTGGGGAGTAGTCCATCCTGCTCAGCTGTGGGACAGGGGGCCTGGTGGGAGTTGTAGTGCTGGCCTCCCTATTCCAAACATTCCTCCCTGTAAAGAGGGCTACCTACCTGTTAGGTGAGGGTGTAGCATACAATGGCTGCCACATGGGTGTGGGGAGTAGTCCATCCTGCTCAGCTGTGGGACAAGGGGGCCTGGTGGGAGTTGTAGTGCTGGCCTCCTTATTCCAATCACTCCTCCCTGTAAAGATGGCTACCTACCTGTTAGGTGAGGGTGTAGCACACAATAACTGCCACATGGTTGTGGGTGTGGGGAGTAGTCCACCCTGCTCAGCTATGGGACAGGGGGCCTGGTGGGAGTTGTAGTGCTGTTTGCCTGGAAACATACAACACAGTAGATGTGGTCTACCTTTGTGATGTTTGAGGTGGGGTGGATGTAAAATCAGTGTGACTTGTGTGTGTTTTTGGGGTGCAGATGTGTGTACTTGTGCCTCAGGGATGTATCTTTGTAGTTGTGCAAGACTGTACATGGCAGTTTCATGGTATACATTAGTTGGTACTTATCGGCCTCCACTCCCCCGGGTATTCCTTCAAGACTCTCTGGATGCAGTATGGCAAGCACCTTCTCCTCCCACGCAGTGAACAGTTTTGGTGGGATGGGAGGGCCTCCACCAGTTGCATCAGCCAGCTCACGATTCTTGGCCCTCCTCTTCTTGACAACACTCTTCAGGTCATGCCACCGCCTCATGATTTCATTCTTGTTGCGGGGCACATTCCCTACTGCATTGACCCTGCCCACTATCCTTGCCCACATGTTTGTTCTTGTGGCTAATGCTGTCTGTTGGACCATGCTGCCAAAGAGTTGTGGTTCTACTCTGATTATCTCATCTACCATTACTGTCAACTCAGTGTCAGTGAATTTTGGCATTTTCTGTGGTGCCATGGTGTGTGCTGTGCTGATGTTTTGGGGTGCAGTTGTGAGGGTGGTGTAGGTGGTGTGTGTGTGTGTTGTTGGGCTGGTGAGATGTGTGGTGTTTTGCCTATCCAATGTGCTGCAGGCTTTGGTTCCTTTAGGGCTGGAGTAGTGCAAAGGATTGTGGGCAGGGAAGGGGCTGGTTTTATGCTCAGCTATGTGGGTGTGTCAAGATGGTGTAATGCAGTCAGGTGTGCTGTGTGGGTTGTCCTGTGATTTGTATAATTGATTTTGCCATGGGGGGGTGTCATTGGGAGGTTTCTGGTTATTTTGGGGGCAGGGCTAGTTGCCTGTGTGCATTTGCTGGCCTTTTTTTTTTTTTTTTTTACTTGGCCACCATTTTTTTTGCGGAGCATCCGCCGCGATGGCTGTGCTGCAGGGCTTCCGCCATATCTCACATTCGTTACTGTTGGCGACCGCGGCGGACGGAAACAGCGGAACATACCGCTGTGACATCGGGGATATCATAATATCATTGGCGGTCACTCCGTGTGTCTGGAGGCGTGTTGATGTGTTTCCGTTATGTTACCGACCGTCGCGGTTGAATTTTCACTTTCTCTGCCTTCTACGGGCGGTTTTTCGATGCCTCCTGCCGCCGCGGACGGAATGTTTTGGCGGTTGATCATAATAGGGTCGGCGGGGTTTCCGCGGTACCTGCGGACGGTGATTTTCCGCAACCATGGCGGTCGGAGTGCTTTCCGCCAGTCATCGTAATGACCCTCAAAGTTAGAATTATTAGAAAATGTTTAAAATAATAAATAATAAATATAATGTTAAAAATAATTAGACATACATATATATAAAATATAATATATAAATTTACTTAATAATATTTACAAATAATTATTATAATAAATTATAACATGTTAGAAACATACAAAAAATTATAAATACATATATATATATACATATACCAGTAAAATAAAAATAAAAATACAATATATATATAATAATTAAAAAAATTAAAATATTATAATCTTTTACAATTACATTTGACACTACATTAACAGCGCGATACCAAAGGGGATGATGGACGGAGCGCTTGAGCTAATCAAACACTCACCCCCAGTCAACTGATCTGGGTTTAATCCATCATCATTCTTTAGCTCACTCCACCACCCCAGTTCAGACATGGCCATATGCAAATCAGTCTGACCCTGTGCCTCATGGGAACAGTCCAGCCCGAACTGCCAAACCATGTCTTCCCTGGACCGGAAACAAGCATCCTGGGACCGGTTTCGGGTTCATAACCCTCATCAGCCAGGCTATCTTGAATCCAGTGGCAAAGTGAGCAAGGGACCCACGTCTGGGCATACCCTGCCAACTTAGGGCGAACAAAGCGATACCAAAGGGGATGATGGACGGAGCGTTTGAGCAAATCAAACACTCACCCCCAGTCAACTGATCTGGGTTTAATCCATCATCATTCTTTAGCTCACTCCACCACCCCAGTTCAGATATGGCCATATGCAAATCAGTCTGACCCTGTGCCTCATGGGAACAGTCCAGCCCGAACTGCCAAACCATGTCTTCCCTGGACCGGAAACAAGCATCCTGGGACCGGTTTCTGGCTATTCAGCCGTCATCATCCAGGCTAGCTTGAATCCAGTGGGGCAATATTTTTTAACATAGCCTAGGGAGGTGGTGGTCCCCGGGGTGGCCGTGTGGCCCTCCCTCATTTCAATTAGCCCTGGGGAGGTGGCGGTCCCCGGGGCTGCATGCGGAGGGTGGTGGCCCCCACGCATTTATATTTATTTAACTTAGGCCCGGGGAGATGGGTGTCCCCTGGCCCCCCTATCATTATATGTAGTTGCCGCCGGGACCCGGCCCGCCCGGGGTCTAATTAAACGAAGCGCGGCAACCCGCGCTTATTTTTTTAAAATCAGGATTCGCAGATCCAACACTACTCCCGCCCACAAATATTTTTTTTAATTCTTTTTGGGCCATGGGGTGTCCCTCTGGGACCCACTCAAAAGGCTAGGGGGTCAGGGTGTTTCTACCCTGCCCCCTTATCTTTTTTTTTGTTTGTTTTTGCTTGTGGCTCAGTTCAACCTAGTCACAAGATGGCTGCCAACACTTCCTGGTTTGAAGTGTTGGTGACCAATCACATCTCAGGCACGAGATCGAGAGGGGTTTCGGATCCACCGCACCCACAGTTGTATATCTGAGAAATCTTTACATTTCTCAGCAACTACTGAACGTATTTACACCATTTAACTAAAAGGTCACTTTCTGGACCAAGTGCTACCTTTTTGCCAAATTTGGTGTAATTCCGTTCAGCAGTTCGGGCTGTAGCCGTGTCTAAAGTTTCCTATGGAAATCAACATGGAGAAAAAGAGTTTTGGGAAACCAGCTTTTTCTCAGCCCCCGCTTAACGGATCACCCCGAAAGTTTCAAGACAGCAGCTGAAGTGACTGGTGTATTAGTTTTGAAACTTTCGCAAGGATTCGTCAAACTACGCTAAAGTTATTGGAAAATGAAAAAACGCTCTTCCTATGGAAACTACATCCTAACGATATATATATATATATATATATATATATATATATATATATATATATATATATATATATATATATAGTTAGGTCTGCTTTTCCACAACAAAGCGTTTTTTGGATTGCTAGTAACTTTGGCCCAACTGATCAATCTTGACAAAACTTTTTTTTTTAAAGTTCATCCACTCAGCTACTTCCTGGAACCTTTCGGGGTGATCCGCCCAGCAGGGGCCGAGAAAAATGGGGTGGTCCCAAAATGCAAAATCCCCATGCATTTTCCCTAGATTTCTTTAAGACTAGCTACAGCAAAAACTGCTGAAATAAATTACACCAAATTTGGCAGGAAGCTAGATCTTGGTCTGCAGATTGTGCTTTTTGCAATTTGGAATAAATAAATTTAGTAGTTTTTGAGATGTTAAGGGTAAAACAATACAGATATTTGGATGGTTGGGCTTGCGAGAGACCCGCGAGCATCCCGCAAAGCTCGAATTCAAAAAGAGAGCACTGTGATTGGGTAAAAGGCCCATTTTTCATGTGAGCCTTTGATGCTCTCGCACTCAAAGGAGCGTTAAGGCTTGTGAAAGCGAATGCTCTGATTGGTTGGCTGTTAGAGTTTTAGAAATGAAATGGCCACCATTACTATTTACTGTGAAATATTGCAAAATTTATGCAAATTAAGTTTAAAAAAAGCAGTATAAGGGGGCAGCAGAAACAAATCCCATCCCCCTAGATTTTGAGAGCAGGTCTCTAAGGTATAACTGCTATGAGGAAAATAAATGTATATTGTTTTAAAAATTACTATTCCCACTCCAGTGAGTGCAACAGTAGGGAAAGTGTTGGATAGCGTAGGGGTAAAAATTTATATTCCCACTCCAGTGAGTGCAACAGTAGGGAAAGTGTTGGATAGCGAAGGGGTAAAAATTACTATTCCCTCTCCAGTGAGTGCAACAGTAGGGAAAGTGTTGGATAGCGTAGGGGGAAAATTACTATTCCCACTCCAGTGAGTGCAACAGTAGGAAAAGTGTTGGATAGCGTAGGGGGAAAAATTTATATTCCCACTCCAGTGAGTGCAACAGTAGGGAAAATGTGATCGCGTAGGGGTTAAATTAACATACTTATACATTTTTTATAAATAACATAATAATAATTATTTAACAAAATAATTATTAATAAATAACTATTAAATTAATATTTACTTAAATAACATTAAATTACTTCCCACCCTATTCCCCTATAAACACACAATGCACTACACATAAAAAATAACACAATTAATTTAATTATCAATTAATAAAAATTAATTACCAATTAATTATTAATTAACAATAAATTATTTAACAATTACAATAAATAAAAATAATAATAAATTAATTATCATTAATATAATTTTTAATTAAGCAATTAATAAAAATTAATGGCCAATTAATAATTAATTAACAATACATTAATAATCAATAACAATAAATATACACATATTAACTAATTAATTATATTTAAATTACTTCCCACCCTATTCCCCTATAAACCCACAACCCGCTACACATTAAAAATAACATAATTAATTTAATTACCAATTAATCAATGAATTAAAATTAATTACCAATCAATTTTTGATTTACAATAAATTAATTAACAATAACAATAAATACAAATTAATAATAAATTAATTATAATTAATATAATTATAAATTAACCAATTAATATAAATTAATTACCAATTAATAATTAATTAACAATAAATTAACAATCAATAACAATAAATAAAAAACATATTAATTAATTAATTATAATTAAATTACTTCCCACCCTATTCCCCTATAAACCCACAACCCACTCTGATACTAAAACACAAAATTTCCTTTAAAAAAAATTACTATTTTCTAAACATTTAATACATATATTTAAAAATAATGAAAAAACTTTTTAAAAAATGTTAAACATACATATAAGATACATAACACAAAAAAAAAATCGATATTATTTACAACTATATTTTTGCTAACGATATAAATTACTTCGATATTACTTACTTCGATATTAAAATAATCGATATTACTTACCTTAAAGTCGATATTCTGGTCAACAATATTCTTGACTTCGATATTCTGTCCCTACGATATTAAAAACTCGATATTAGTGTAGGTCGATATTTAAAATTCGATATTTTGACTGCCCACCTGTTGCACTATCTGGAGTGGGAATAGTAAATTTTTCCCCTCCGCTATCCAACACTTTCTCTACTGTTGCACTCGCTGGAGTGGGAATAGTAATTGTTACCCCTCCGCTATCCAACACTTTCCCTACTGTTGCACTCTTTGGAGTGGGAATAGTAAATTATTCCCCTTCGCTATTCAACACTTTCCCTACTGTTGTGCTTGCTGGAGTGGGAATAGTAAATTATTCCCCTCTGCTATCCAACACTTTCTCTACTGTTGCACTCACTGGAGTGGGAATAGTAATTTTTACCCCCCCGCTATCCAACACTTTCCCTACTGTTGCACTCACTGGAGTGGGAATAGTAATTTTTACCCCAACGCTATCCAACACTTTCCCAACTGTTGCACTCACTGGAGTGGGAATAGTAATTTTAACCCCTACGCTATCCAACACTTTCCCTACTGTTGCACTCACTGGAGTGGGAATAGTAATTTTATTTCCTCCGCTATCCAATATTTTGTATTTGTTTAGCTAATGTACTGTATAATTATTTTTAAAAAGATTTAAAATAATTTTAATTTTTTAAAATTTGTTACATATATTTATTTAATTTTTATTTATATTATTGTTTTATGTGTATAGATGTATTTATAATTTATAAAAAATAAATTAAACAATTTATAAGGGGCACATTACGATACCCGGCGTAAATAATACCGCCAGGCATGGAAGCGGCAAAAATCCGCCCGCACACACCGCCTGAACACCGACCACGCCATTACGATTACACAAACCGAATACCGCCATCGGCGGAAAAAGCACACAAAATACCGCCCGCCAACGTCCGAGTCGGAGACAAACCGCCCGCCACGGACGGAAACACGCACGACAACACAAAACCGCCCGCCCTCACGGCCGACACACCGCACGTGAAATTACGATCGCACCGACATGAGCGCGGAAAACCACAAATATACCGCCCGCCAGCGCAAACAACGCCGATGAGAATCGACACGGCAGAAGCCATGGCGCCCACGTACCTGCACAGAAACCATCCGCACACAAAACCAATAGCACACAACATGGCCAACAAGTCCACACAGCAAGGCACGCACAAATACACAAGCACAGTACACATCCCAAAAACACCCCCCGGACAAACAAAAAATACAAAGGCCAGAACACCAGACACAACACACCTGAAAACAACAGACCATGAGGACACACCCACATAGGTGAGTACAAAAGCAGCACTCCCACAGACCACAACCCCTTGCTACATTGCAAACCAGAGAGGAGAGGAGAGGACACAGTGACACAGCAAGGACAGCAGCACACCACAGAAACGCACACATCACAACCACCACCACCACCACCACCACCACCAAACACCACCACCACCACCACCACCACCACCAAACACCGGCACCACAAACCCCCTGCACATTACACAACACACACCGCACCAGCACCACAAACACCATGGCACCACAAAGGATGCCCAAGTTCACGCCCATGGAGCTGACGGTCATGGTCGACGAGATCATCAAGGTGTACCCACAAATCTATGGGAACATGGTCCAGCACACACCACTAGCCACCAGAAACAGAATGTGGAACCGGATCGTAGACCAGGTCAATGCAGTCGGGACCCTGCCCAGGAACAGAGTCGAGATTAACAAACGTTGGAATGACGTCAAGAGCCTGGTCAAGAAGAAGGAGGGCAAAAACAGAGAGCTGGCTGCCGTCACTGGCAGAGGGAATCCCGCGCTCTTTAAGACCTTCAAAGCGTGGGAGGAGAAGGTGCGAGTCGTAATCCATCCGGAGATCCTCGCCGGATTAGCAGGGGGAGTGGAGGCTGGTAAGTACAAACTAATGTATACCAGCACACCGCTATGTACTCACATGCACTACCACCATGCCACAGCTCCCAGGGACAAACACCCCCATGTCCAGCACACAATACACAACACATCACACACACATGCAACAGACACCACCACACACAGCCCAAACCGAACAACTGTAAGATGCGTGGGGACATGTGTACACTAAGCCAGCCACGTAACCACCAACAGGTCCCCAAATATGCCAGAAGCGCCACAACGAGCACCCACCACACCCATGTGTCCGCCACAGCTGCACTAACCGACAAGTAACAGGTAAGTGGCAGGAACACAAAGTGCAGTGGGTGGGACGGTGGGCAGCCCAAGTACAACACACACCAGGCCCCAGTCCCACAGCACAGCAAGGAGGAGCATCCCCCACACCCCACAGCCACGTGTCAGCCACCGCAGTGCACAACGACAGCCGAAAGGCAGACATCACGGTCCACAGAAATTGGTGTCAGTGGGTATCCAGCCACCCCCACGACCCACAACACCCTCCCCCCCCCACAGACCTGCAACATGGAGCACCCCCCGCTTAGAGCCATGTGGCATCCAGTACAGTGCACGCACGAACAACTTGCAGGTGGGAAACTGGACAGGGCTGGATTACTGGAGGCATGAGGACCGGAACACGACCAACACATGGGACATGTCACGTAGCAGACGAACACGCAGCACCGACCACCGTCACGAACAAGTGAACAATGTGCACACGGACATGAACAACAGACTCACACCCCACATGACCCATCACAGACATAGCAACACCCAAGGAGCCACGTCTGCATGCACAAGCCACACTGAATATAGTACCACACGGCAGCCACTGTGCAACTCATCACACACAACCGAAACACCATTGAAGTCCTGTCCATGTAGCCCCAACTGCCTGTCAACCACACACCCCACAACTACGCCTATGTAAGACAAACAACACTAGACGCAACAGAGCGGAACAACATAAATGCACACGAACACCACTGAACCCATCAAACACACACACACACCATGCACAAACAACATACCATCCATCCCATCCGTCAGCCCCAGTCTCATGAAAGGCATGTCATCCGCACAGCTGCCACACATACAGCAGTCACGCTAAGATACATGCCCATTACCAACCATGTGCCAGAAGTCAATGAAGTGCACGACACACTGTGAGCAACAACACACAACATGGGCCACACCCCCGAGCACTGCAGTGATGCACATGGCACAGGGCAGCACGCACACCAAGGAGATGGGACAACTGCAATACGTTGGCTGGCACACAACCATCACTCACTCATAACGATGCGTCCAATGCCATGTCCAGTAATCACAACAGACAGCAAATATGCAGGCCATGTCAAGCATGCACACACCTCAAACCATGCACTGTCATGCTGCCACAACACATGTCACGTTCGGCACCCATGGCTCACAGCATGTACCCCAAAAGCATATTCCCTCCCAAATGCGAATCTGGGGCATGGCCCCCATGTTGCCATATGCGTTCCTAAGCGTTCCATTTGAACCCCAAAAGCATATTCCCTCCCAAATGCGAATCTGGGGCATGGCCCCCATGTTGCCATATGCGTTCCTAAGCGTTCCATTTGAACCCCAAAAGCATATTCCCTCCCAAATGCGAATCTGGGACATGGCCCCCATGTTGCCATATGCGTTCCTAAGCGTTCCATTTGAACCCCAAAAGCATATTCCCTCCCAAATGCGAATCTGGGGCATGGCCCCCATGTTGCCATATGCGTTCCTAAGCCGTTCCATTTGAACCCCAAAAGCATATTCCCTCCCAAATGCGAATCTGGGGCATGGCCCCCATGTTGCCATATGCGTTCCTAAGCGTTCCATTTGAACCCCAAAAGCAAAGTACAAACCAGACCCAGGATGGGCCAGGAGCCCGCATACACCAGAGTCACAATAAGTAGGGGCACAGCAACACACCCATCGGCATGGCCAATCCGTCCCATGCCACATGTGCACAGCACACAGTCCCATTGCCAAGCACACACAACTACAGATGCTACAGCCACACACACGCCTCCGGGAAACCCATGTACGAGATTGCACGAACTGTCAATGTCAGACGACAAATACATACTTCGCCAGGTGCAACACAATAACTAATCTCATTCTCTCCACAGGTGACGAACTGCTGGATGCTGGGGATGGAGCCAGCAGCCAGCACAGCCAGCCTACAAGCCCCCAACGAGGACACACGGATCTGGAGGATCTGTCCTCCTCTTCGGACACGGACAACCAAGCAGGCCCATCTGGTGTGGCAGGGCCCCGCCGCTCCCCAGGACCCCTCCTACCCACCAACCCATCATCCAGGGCTGCTGAACATTCACAGCCCCCTGCTGCCACTGTCGTTGCGGCCACACCCACGGTCATTGTGGCCACTAACACTGCCGCAACCGCCACCATCGCCGCACCAACCACCACCGCCGCCACCACCGCCACGTCTCCGCTGGCACCAGCCCCAGCGCAGGTGGTGGCCCGGACGACTGGATCCACCCTGGGAGCCACAGCGAGGACCGTGGTGAGCAATGTGGCTAGTGGGCAGGCCGGTGGCAGCAGGACTGGTAGGAGGAGCAGGGTCAGGGAAACGCCAGCCTCCCTGGGAGCCATGCCCTGCCTCACATGGCCAGAGTCCTTGGGGCCTATGAAGAGGCCCAAGGACAATGGGTCCGGTCTGCCTCAGACACGCGTGAGGTGCTGGGGGTGTTGAGATCCATGGACGCCCGTATGGGCCAAATCGTGGACCTCATGGGACAGCTGGTGGTGGCGGTGAGGTCACAGCCAGGGACAGCAGCTCCCTCCGCCACCACCTGCCGGGGCGCAGGGTGGAGCAGCAGTGTCCAGTTCCCCTGCGTCCACAGCCAGTGATCACACCTCAACCACCAGCATGTCGCAAGCAGGCACCCCCTCGCAAACGTGGAAGGGGCCGTCCGAAGAGGAAACAGATCTCCCGGGAGGACTTCGTACGCTCCAGTCGCAAGTGAGGCAGCCAGCCAGCCTTCCGCCAGCCTTCCTTGACCAGCCACTGCATTGACTTGGACTACGATCCCACTCCACACAGCCATCTGGATGGCATGTGTGTGTTGGACTATGGACATAGAACCAGTGGGTACACCCTGATCATCACGCAGCCATGACCGACAGCTCATTGTCACTGCACGCACCACTTTTGTCATCACCTTACACACAATCACATGTCACAGTTTGTAATAAATGCACCTTTTTCACTAACTGCTGTTTGTGCCCTGTGTCTTATTTGTACGGAATACAACGGCCACCTTGGGCGGAAAGGCACCTGATGCGTGGCATGGCATTTGAATCCGGAGGGCCTGTAGGGACCTAGGGGTGGGAGACAGAACAGGAGCACATTCAATGAGTGTGTCACACACCCATCACACAGTACATGTCAACAACTACAAGCAATGTACACACATCGCACAGAGCTATAGGGCACAATGCCACAGCCACCAACAGTGGCATACTACCCTGGCCATGGAGCGTTGACACACAGCACGCAGTGAACAAACGGCCACCCTGACACAGCACACACACACCTGCACAGATACAGCCACATCAGCCGTCGTACATGGACACTCACCGTCAAGTGAAGTAGCGGGCGATGAGCTGCTGCCGCACATTACCAGCTTCCTCCTCTCCGCTGTCCTCCTCACTCGAGCTGTCCTGGTCTGCGGGCTGGGGCCCTGGTTGATCTCCGTCATCCACGATGAGGGGGATCTGCTTCCGAATGGCCAGATTGTGCAGCATGCAGCACGCCACCACTATCCAGCACACCTTCTGTGGGGAGTACGCCAGCGCACCCTCGGTGCGGTCCAGGCACCTGAACCTGGACTTGAGGAGGCCAAAGGTACGCTCGACCACACGTCTGGTCCTCCCATGTGCCTCATTGTAGTGATCGTCTGCTGGGGTGCGAGGATTCCTCAATGGACTGAGCAGCCATGCCCCATTCGGATACGCAGAGTCACCTGGGTGTGAGGGACACAGAGAACCGTTGCTAATCCAACTGGACAGGGGACAGCATCGCACAGCCAGCACGCTACACCACTCCACATACTCACCGACAATACAGGCACGATCCTGTTGCATATTGGACATCAGTCGTGGCAAGATGCTGTTGCGCATTATGTGTGCGTCATGGGCCGAGCCTGGGAACTTTGCACACACGTGGGTGATCACCATGTCCGCAAGGCACACCACTTGCACATTCAGGGAGTGCGTGTGCTTCCTGTTGCGGTACAGGTGCTCAGTGGCCTGTGGTGGAACAAGGCCGACATGTGTGCAGTCAATGGCTCCAACGACGTGTGGGATTCTGCCAAGGGCATAGAATGCACCATTCACTGCCGCCAATTCACGAGCCCTGGGTAAGTGGATGTACCTGTTCCGGTACAGCATCATGGCTGCCAGTACATCCCTCAGCACCTTGCTGAACATGGGCTGGGACATCCCTCCTCCAATGCCCACTGTGTGCTGGAATGACCCAGTGGCGAAGAAATGCATGGCGGCCATCACCTTAGCCGTGGGGGTGACAGCAGTCGGATACACCCTGCGGGGACGGAGATGGGGTTCTAACATGGCACACAGTCGATGCAGGGTTGGCCTGTCCAGCCGAAACTTCCTAATAACCTCTGTATCGTCCATGTCCGCCAGCAATTGGTATGGGCGGTCAATGTTCGGTCTCCGCCTAGGGACAATGGCAGAGGACACATGTCAAAGCAACACGACACATAGCAATTTCGCATACACATCACTGACATGACTGAGCAAGCACATGAGCCACAGCCCAGCTGTCAAGCTGGGACGGCACGGCCACAATACACTTACACAGGTCTCCCAACAATGGCAATGGCTAGTGATACAAACCACTGCCATGTGCATGCACATGGGGATCCAGGCCCCAATGACTTGCGGGGCGTGCTGATGGGGACTGACTGCATATCCGTCAAGCGGCAACGCCACGGCAACATGAATGTCTGCTGAGCATGGAATCTGCTTCCGCGGCTGGATGAGTATGGCACACGACGACGACGATGTGGGCAGAGGCTGAGCGGCCAAAACAAGTGGGACCTGTGGCACGAGGGGATATGAGACAGTAGTAGGTGTCAGCACTGCACCCTATGTACAGCACTGTACGGATCACACCTCCCGAAACATTGACAGGTGTCCACATTGACAGCCCCATGCCAAGACGGCTGTGTGCTTGCAGTCACACGTCACAGGTGAGAGGTTACATTGCACGTGCCAGGTGGCAGTCGTACATAGTGGGAGCTGGCATGTGTGTGCATGTGTCTCCTGTTCAGGATCCACCAGATGGGCGCTGACTCTGTACTGACCATTGGACACAGCATGTTCCGTGGAAGGCTTGTGTGTGTGGGATGGTGGCACTGGATGTGCCTCCGTTGGGTGGGGGCCATGCACAGGGCGGGTACGTCGATGATTGCGCATTGTTGGTCACGGTGGGTGCACCAACTAAGATGTGTTGCCCTGTGTTCAATTCCTATGTCCGCATGATGATGGACTGTAGATGTGGGCAGACTACACATTGGTCGATGTGCTGTCTATATGCATGTGCCTTCACACCAGGCACAGCTGCCCCTGCACATGTGACCCCTGCTGGACTCGCTGCTGGGTCTGTGGAGCTGATGCACCTTCTGTGCGTGGGGCGGACAGCTCTCCTCACTTCCCTCATTGCGCATGTCATGACTTTGCCGCAGGTGACATGGATCATGGAGGGCCCACATGTACGCGTGGGTAGGCTACACATGATTGTTCACTGGTTCGCCACCCCCAGTCAGTGTTTCGAATGGGAAGGTTGTCGTGCTGGTGGTATGTTCGATGTGGCGGATGGGCGGGCCTAGGTGCGGGCTTACATTCCGGACATGGGGGGTAGTTGGATTGGCGACTAGTTGCAGTACACACGGGACACGTCTCTTCCTTTCCACATCTGGGTCATCCCTTGTACTAACTGACAGTGATACAGTCATCTTCGCCCCAGCCCTCATGTCCTCCCCTCGCTCCCCCAATATGCATGCTCACCTGCGAGGCTAGCGCTTGCACAGGCAGCCCCAAGCTCGCACCAGAGAGGGCAAGGAGTGTATGTGTGGGTCCAGTTGCACGAGTGGGCTGTCTCAGGGTATGATGTGTGGCGGGACGCCGTCCACCTGCGTGGTGCCCCAAATGGAGACCCGGCCTGCATGGACTATGCATCACAGTCTTCGCCTTCCGGATCCGCCACCTGCGACACCCAGTGGCTGTGGCTGCCCTTGCGGCCAGGCCGCGTCCGTCTGTGACTGATGGCCCACACATTCACTCTTTGGCCTCTCTGGGGAGGGCTCGGGGTGGTGGCGCACGCGCTTGCACTTAGTCGCAATGGCATGTGGCGTGGTTGGTATAATGGGCAATGGATGGGATGGTGCGAGCCACCTCCCGTGACGTCAGTGCTGCTCGTGCTGTGGTGCGTCCCCCTACACTTCCATTTGACTTGTGCCATGCTAGACGTTGAGGTTCTATTGCCTGCGTGATATGACCAGGAGGAGCGCGAGGAGACCTCTCACACACCATGCTCCACTGCCATCCCGTGCCCTGTATCGCCTGTGCGGATTGACTATGTTGGGGTTACACCTGGTCGACTGGGGCTGTGTGTGCCTTGTCAAGGGGCATGGCGGGCGCACAACAGGATCCAGCTTGTCCACAGAGGGTGGGCTGAGGTGCGCCTGGTACCGCTTTGTACGTGTGCCCGGCTGCTGTGCACACAGGTGTTCACTCCCCCCCGACAGGTGTCCTCTCACAATGCCCAGGGAAGCGGTGGTGTACTGTTCATGACCCCTCCCAACACGGCGTGCTCCAACTTGGCATGTGCGCATCTACCCGTCGCACCCACCCACCTGAGCACTGCGTCCATACGACTTCACACGACACATGTGTGTCTTCCACAGTAGTGCTACTCATTTGCGTTGACATCCAATACCAGTGGACTACATGGTCATGTCACGACTGCCGTGTACTTCACATACTCTCATCCTCTCTCATTCGTACTTGTGAAATGAGTCAGCGGAGACAGTTTTGGTTTCAAACATTATATTGAGTCTTCTGTCCTCTGTGATGCAGTATAGTGGACACTACTGGCAGCGGGATACATGTTGAGGATATACTGAGCATGATTGCAAATGGGATAGGGTGTGGGGTTACATGTGATTGGCTGTTGCATGTGGGATGTGGGCTTCAGAGTGACATCTGCTTGGCCAAGGCTGTGCTAATGTACATTTACGTATAGCTGCGGAGCTGCGGACTTTGACACAGACGGTATACATGTAGCCTACCAGACCGCTTGGCATCATGGGCACAGTCCATCTCAGTTCCATGTGACAGGTTTGCTGCGGTTGTTCCTCATGCACGCGTGCATGTGAGATGACATCAGGGCATGTGCTTGCGTGCATGCAGCGGCGTGCCACTTGTTGTTGCACTGTGGTGGTTACTGGACATGTCACAGTCACTGGTGTCGTGTTGTTGTTGTATGCACTTGACGTCCATGCAAAGGTCCTGGTATGGGATTCCCGGGGCGGGGGTGGAGGGGTGCAGCACCCACAGACTCCAGGCGACCTATTCATGTCCACTGAGCGGTGTGTGTGTCCATGGGCGCTGGATCCATGTCGTGTCCTGGTTGTTCGTGCAGTTCCGTCCATGTGGGTGCGATACACAGAGCCCATGCCACTGCCTCCCACGATGCATGCGGTGTTCCTGGATGTGATGGGGAACAGTGTGCATGTCCCGGTCATATCCGATGTCATGGCGATGTCGTTGATGGTGTGGTTACAGTTGCCGGTCGTTTGGTATGGCTGTTGTGGTGGTGACTGGCCAGTCCGTGCGGAAGCTAAGCATGGGTGCGGGGTTGGACATCATAGGTCACTCGGGGAACCTGCGTTGTGGTCCGACGTATTTACAGGTTGTCAGGTATGCGATGCCGCCCAGCAGGGCTTCCATGTCATTGGTGGTGTACATGTTTGCCAGCCAATGAAGCGGATGGTGGCTGTCAAGGTGTTGTTCGTAGGTTGTCCCTTGGAGGACCATGATGGGGCATGCTGGGTGACATTCGATGTAGCTGTTATCGATGATCCGTCGTGTGGAGGCACAGTGGTCCCATTTCAGTGCGGGTGCGATGTTGGCCACATACGCCATGCCCCCATAGGCAGAGCAGGCCCTGTCGTGTGCGTCCAGAGGGAGGAGTAGTGGTAGCAGGTCCGCCTTCAGACATGCCGGGTTGGAGAGGCATATCTCGACGGGATGCTGGTAGGGACACCTCCGACAGTAGAAGACGGGCATGACGCAGCTGAACAATGTGATGCGGTAAGTCAGTCGGTAACTTACATTCAGCAGGGACAGGAGATCGCATCCCAATGTATGGCACAGGTTGGTTTTGTACAGCTTGAGCTGTTCGGCGTAGTTGGGTAGGTGTGTTGCGGTTGCCATTTCGCAGCGGTTTGTTGAGGTGGCGTGCTCCGGCTGTGTGTGCAGTCTGCAATGTGCACGCTCCGGGGTTGCTGTGAGCTCTGTGTAGTCGTAGGGAGACAGGACTTGTGTTCTGTTGGCTTGTTTGGAGGACATGGGCCCTCTTCCCACATGCTTCTCAGACAGTTCAAGGTCAGTGCTGTGTGACTCCTTCCAATTAACTTGCATGTGGCCGACATGGGGGAGTGTTTTCTTCTTTCTTCCCCGTCCGTTGTGTGCTTCTGTGATATGCGCTATCTGCCCTGTGGTCGGTCTCCTCGGCATGCCTGTGTTGGTCTATTCTTGGACAATGGCTGTATTCACCGGCTTCTGTCGTAGGGCTGTGGTTTCGGAGTTGGAATGGAAGGTCATTCAGTGCTGTCTGCTCTCCCTTGTGTGGGCGGCAGGCTGCCTTTCCGCTCTGCGTTGGGCCTTGTGTGTGAATGTTATTCTTGGGCCACCTGTTGTCGGTCCCCGGGCTCTTTGGTGTTCCGTTTTATGTGTCTTGTTCATATGTGCAGGGTGGTATGGGTGTTTCTGTGTGGTACTGGCGTTCCTCTTCCCGAAGGGGCCCTGCTTCTCCTAGTTGGTGTTGCCGCCGCTGTGTGCTACGCCATGTTTGTTACACTGGGGTGTGTCCTGCTGTTGCGTGTCTTCACTGACATGTGTGCGTCGGTTGTGTGGCGTTGGGTGTTGTCCGTGAATTGGGCATTGGGGACATGTCTGTGGCCGGCCTGTCACGTGTCATGTGCGTTCGGGGTGGGGCTGATGTGTGTGCTGCTTGGTTGTGTCCCTGTGTCTGTGTGCGACGCATGCATGGCGCTGCGGTTGGCCTCTGCGTTGTGCGCATGTGTGGCGGCGTCATCGGCGCTTTGGGGCCGTGACGGGGTGGTTGGTTCCTAGTCCCAGGTGGTGTGTACACATGTGTTCTGCGATGTTACGATTTGGCCTGTGTGTCATATGTGGATGCGATGGTGGATGTGTTGTGTACACGCGCTGGTGGGGGGTTGTCCGCTTTTTCCGCCCTTGCACTGTGTGCGCTGTTTGCGTGCACTTGTTGTGTGTGTGCCTACCTGCGTCTCCGCGGTACGTTGCGTCCTTGGTGGTGCATCAGCAGGAGCATGGGGACGGCCTGCAGTGCTGGATTCATGCTCGGGGGAGCCGCTTCTTCGTTGTCCGTGCTCGGCGTCCGTGTTACCGCTTCGGTTTGTCGTACGGTATCTCTTGGCCATGGGAGCCGTTTGTTTGCGGCATCGTAATTTATGCGCCGGGCGGGACGTGTTTCGTCGGACGGTGTGTGTCAGTTGGGCTGCGCCGCTACGTGTACGGGCGCACTTTGATGGCGGACGGTGTTGCTGGCTTGCCGGCGGTGTTTGGCCTACTTTTCGCATCGTAATTGGGCGGGCGTGTGGACTGCTGCGTGCCGGCGGTAACTGGTGGTTTTTGCATCCGCCAGCACGGCGGTTGTGCTTCCGCCCGCCATCGTAATGGGCCCCTAAGTTATTAAAATAAATATTAAAACATATTAATAAGTAAGTATATATATATTATGTATTATATGTATATGTTTAATGTATTTTCAAATTATATATATTACTTATAATTTTTAAGCATTTTAAAATATTTTTAACTATGTTTCTTTTAATTATATGTATTATTTACTTTATTTTACAATATTTTTTTAACTTAAATTAAAAACGATATTTTTAACAACGATATTTTTTTTCTCGATATTTTTGTACTTACCTTAATGTAGATAGGATGTCGATATTCTTGTCTTCGATATTTTTGCTGCGATATTTTTGTAGGTCGATATTGTGACCTTCGATATTTAGTCAGTGATTCAGTGCAACAGTAGGGAAAGTGTTGGATAGCTGAGGGTATAACATTTACTATTCCCACACCAGAGAGTGCAAGAGTAGGGAAAGTGTTGGATAGCATAGGGGTAAAAATTACTATTCCCACTCCAGAGAGTGCAACAGTAGGGAAAGTGTTGGATAGCGGAGTGGATAAAATTACTATTCCCACTCCAGTGAGTGCAACAGTAGGGAAAGTGTTGGATAGCTGAAGGGAATAATTTACTATTCCCACTCCAGCAAGTACAACAGTAGGGAAAGTGTTTCATAGCGGAGGGGAATAATTCACTATTCCCACTCCAGCAGGTAGAACTGTAGGGAAAGTGTTGGATAGCAGAGTGGAATAATTTACTCTTCCCACTCCAAAGAGTGCAACAGTAGGGAAAGTGTTTGCTAGCGGAGGGGTAACAATTACTATTCCCACTCCAGCGAGTGCAACAGTAGGGAAAGTTCTGGATATCGAAGGGGAATAATTTACTATTCCCACTCCAGTGAGTGCAACAGTAGTAAAAGTGTTGGATAGCGGAGGGGATAAAATTACTATTCCCACTCCAGCAAGTGCAACAGTAGGGAAAGTGTTGGATAGCGTAGGGGTAAAAATTACTATTCCCACTCCAGCAATAGCAACAGTAGGGAAAGTGTTGGATAGCGGAGAGGAATAATTTCCTATTCCCACTACAGCAAATGCAACAGTAGGGAAAGTGTTGGATTGCATAGGTGAATAATTTACTATTCCCACTCAAGCAAAATAATTACAATTAATTATCAAACAATTAATTAATTTAATTTTTTTTAACTCCCACCATATTCCCCTATAAATGACACCACCAATATTGTAACACATAACACTATTAACATAATTAATTAATAATTAATTAATTCATTAAAATTAACAAGCAATTTAAAAGCAATTAATAATGAATTAATTCACCCTATTAACACTATAAAACAACTTAAAATAAATATTATTATAAAAAATGTAATAAAATATATTATAATTAAATTACTTCCCAGCCTACTCCCCTATCAACCCACAACCCACTCTTAAAAAAATAACACAAATCACATTATTAATAATTAATTAATAATTATTAATAACCAATTAATAAATAATTAACAATACATTATTTATCACAATTAACAGTATAAAATTTTAAATACATAAATATCAAATAATTAAAAATATAAATTATTTAATAATTATTAAATTACTTCCCACCCTACTCCCCAATAAACCCACAACCCGCTCCTAAAAAAATAACGCAATTAAGATATTTACCAATTAATTATTATAGTTAACAACCAATTAATAACTAATTATTAATAAATTATTTACCACAATTAACAATATAACATTAAATACTATGGGGTCCATTACGATAACCGGCGGTAAAAAATCCGCCATCTACTATAGCCTTAAAAAACCGCCCGCCTGCACCATGGGAATACCGACTGAGCAATTATGATGTCGCGAAGCAACCTCCGCCCGCGGCGGTAAAAACACACAAAATTCCGCCCATCCATGTCCGAGTAGAAGATTAACCGTCCGCCACGGAAGCAATCCCGCCCGAAAACCCAAATCAGCCCGCTCTGACGACCGAGACAACGACCGTGAAATTATGATCTCCCCGACATGAGCGCGGAAAATCCACATTTTCCCCGGCCGCCACGGTTAACAACAGCGATGAATAACTGACACGGCGGAAGGCCTGGCGGACACATTCGTGCACGGAAACCATTGGCGGGACAAAGAAATACACACAACATGGCCAACAAGTCCACACAGCAAACTAAGACAAAATACACAAACACAGAACACATCCCAATGACACATGCCCCCTGCCAAAACTAAAAAACTACAAATCCCAGGACAACAGACACAACACACCTGAAAACGACAGACCATCATGACACACCCACATAAGTTAGTACAAAAGCAGCCTCCTCACAGACCACAATCCCTTGCACGAGGACAAAGCGAAGACGCCATCAGACAACACAGAGAGACACAAAGGAAAGCAGCACACCACACCACACGCACGCACACATCACACACATCACCACCACTACCACCACCACCATCACCACTGAAACAACGGCACCACGAACCCCCTGCACATCACACACCACACACCACACAACCACCACACCAGCTCAACAAATAGCAGACCACACACCATGGCAAGCCAAAGAATGCCAAAGTACACTGCCACTGAGTTGACGGTTATGGTCGATGAGATCATCAAGGTGCACCCACAAATCTATGGGAACCAGGTCCAACAGACACCAGTAGCCACCAGAAACACAATGTGGAGAAGGATAGTAGACCAGGTGAATGCAGTTGGGAACGTGCCACACAACCGGGGTGAAATCACAAAGAGGTGGCACGACCTGAAAAGCGTGGTCAGGAAGAAGGAGGCCAAGAATCGTGAGCTGGCTGCCACGACTGGCGGCGGAAATCCTGCGCTATTCAAGACCTTCAAGGCGTGGGAGGAGAAGGTGCGAGGCATTCTGCATCCGGAGAGTCTCACCGGAATACCAGGGGGAGTGGAGGCTGGTAAGTACAAACAAATGTATACCAGCACACCGCTATGTACTGTCATGCACTACCAGAATGCCATAGCACCGAGGGACAAACACCCCCATGTCCAGTACACAATACACAAGACATCTCTCACACATGCAACA